>CM044560.2:5994786-6377286 GCA_024416835.2 Perccottus glenii | reverse complement strand
TAAAGCCGCAAGTGGCGATAAAGGCCCTCGACTCCCTTGAGACCGCGGAGAAACATGCACTCGGGGGATCACATTTTCTGCTTTAAAGCGTAAACTTCACGGTAATGTCAAATAACCGAGCCTGTGCTACTGCTGGGGTCTGCTACACCACCTTGTAATTTAGAGTTAAAGGTCTCCACAATTCCTGGGAGTTGTCTGAACCTTTGAAATTAATAGATTATGCTTGGGCTAAGGCGAGAAAAACAAAGTACTGGCTGGAGATTTGAAATGACTCAGGAATCGCTGCACCCCCCCTGTTTAAAAAGGAGTTTTCTAAGACTCTAGCCGTGGCTCTGGAGTGGCCTCCTCTAAAGGAAGGATCCTGGCAATTGGGAAATGTCATTTATTTCCCAAAGAAATGGCTGCCTCTTCACAGACTCATTACGACCAGCCACAAATGTATCAAAAAACAAATTGATAACTTTTTTGGCACACGTGTCTAGATGATACTCACCAAATTTGGAGCTGTTTAGATGAAAAGCCTTTAGCACAAGGGGTGTGATTTAGGTGGTCACGCATTCCACCCAACATAGTAGATTTCCTGTTGAGTTTACGGTATGGCTGTAATAAACTTTTCTGTTTGCCCTGAGGTGTCCTATGGATGTACCAAGTTTTGTATTTCTACATTGGAAAAATGTACTTTCATTTTCCATAGGCCCAATGTATTTTGACTTTTCTAGGGGTCGCCACTGAGTCATTTTTCGTATATTTTTTTCGGGGACTTCAAATACAAACACCATCAAATAATAACACCTCCATACTATACTTAACATGTAGACCAATGAACCTGTATACAATACTATCACCGCAAGTCCTTTTCGTATTAATTTAGTATTTTCAGTTTAAATAGTCTTTTAAAATATTGTTGTACATGATTTCATCTCTTCACTGCAGCTGTTTCATACAATAACTCCTTTGGTTGTGATGCATTAATATTTAGAATTTATTCTTATAAATTTCTTTTTAAATACATATGTTCCTCTTAAGTGATGATTGCTCTCTCTCATTTGAAACAACCCTTGAATACTGTCCGATTGCTGCTGATTATTTATTTTATACATAATTTGTGCAGTTTTGAAGTCAATATCTCTGAATGTTAGTGCTTTTAATTTAATGAACAGTGGAGTAGTTGGTGCTCTATAGGTGGTTTTATTTACAATTCTTAATGCTCTCTTTTGAAGGATAAATATTGGTTCACTGTTGGTTTTGTAAGTGTTACATACATACCTCCAAACAGTAAGTAATGTAAGGAAGTACACACACGTAAGGAAGAACAATACAACATATACAATGTTTGCTGATTTAATAGGTAATTGATTTTATATAATATAGCAATTGATTTGGATATTTTAGCCTTAATATAATGTGTATGTGGCTTCCAACATAATTTTTCATCGATTATTACTCCCAAGAATTTAAGTTCTTTTACTCTTTCTATTTTAATATCATTTATCCTAAGCTTTTTGTTTACAGTTGTAGCACAATTGCCAAAAATTATAAATTTAGGTTGCACAGACCTGTCAACTGTCATAAATGACAAGACTGTCAGTGTTTCCCGGGTAGGTTCACGTAGGTCCTTGGTCTTTTTACACATTTACAGTGAAATATGAAATAAAAAAAACGCTTCGAATGGCTCAGAGTTTTTATATTGTTGTATATATGCTATGTATTGATGATCAGGTCAAAATTAAACGCTAAACGTCCTTTTTGTTTACCTAAAGTAAGTGGAAGTACAAATGCTAAAAGGATGTATTTGAAAACAGAAAATAAGAAAGATTCAGCTTTTTTAGACTTGATCAGTTTTTAGTAGATTGCCAGACCTGGATCAGTGGTCTGTGATTGGTTCATTTGCAGAAAGGGGTGTGGTCACCCCTGAGGATACAGCTATGAGCAAGGTGTGTGTTAAAGGCCGAACACACAACAATCCGAGAGGGATACGGACGTGGTCTACGCTGCCAAGAGAGATATCTACGGTTAAAGTGCGGTTAAAGAAAATCCGTCTGTACAAGCAAGCCAAGACGGGAACTGAGCGCTGCATGTGAACTACGTAGAGAGAGAACTACGGGTTTGTGCCGTTACAGAACATCTCAAAGCAAGGGTTCTTTTAAGAGCCACTGGCCGAATAAAAGAGCTGAGTTTGTTGGAGTTAAAACATGTTTCTTTTGTCTTAATCCTGGGGAGATATGCCATTTTCTATTGTAACACCCCGGGCTTAGAATATTGCCTAAGCAAATATTAGTGTTTATAAACTATAGTCTTAATAAATGTATGTAGGTGTCACGGGGTGTCTTGTGTTTGTTATGAATTGTGTGTGAGGCCCCTTTAAGGCCGTTGGAATTGAGTGACATCCGGACCCGCCTTGGAAAGAAGACACACGCCAATAAGAAGAGGGGAACCGAGTTCAAAAGGGGCCGCCGGGAAGAAGCAGGAAGTGGAGAAGCCGGGAGAAGCGGAGAGAAGCCGGAGTGTGACGGAAGGCAGGACGTGGAAGGACGTACGGGAAACAAAGACTGAGGAACTGTACAACGCTCACTAAACGGCTAACTCCGCCTCACCGCTACGGGGAAGAGTGAAGGGTGCCAGAGACAAGTACGGGAGACCCCGCCACGCAGTGCCGCTGCAGACCCGAGGTTGGAGGGAAGAAGCCGGGTACACCGCTGTTTAAACTGATAAGTAAAAGGGCCGTATCCCGCCTAACCACCGCATGTTGTGTGTGTTTTTTTTCTTAGTTTACGTGGTTAGCTGAGCGGGGATTTGTTTTGTGTGTGTGTGTGTTTTTTTTTTAGCTCGTGCCTGTATGGAAGTTTTATCAAGTCAAAACTATTGAGAGCGCGCAAACCCGATTTCGAGCGAGCAGGCTACAATGTGAGCGAGCATACACAGATCTGAGCGAGCAGAGTCTATAGTGCGCGCTCGTTTCTGTGTCAGCGCGTGCGTGAATCTGTCAGTGCGCTCTCAGTTCTGTGTTAGCGCTCGCTCCAGTCTGTCAGTGCACTCTCACGATTCTGTGTTCGAGCCCTCTCTGTTTTGACTGTGTTTGAACAGTAAGCTGCAGAGAGCGCAGCAAGTTTAAAAAAATGGCAACAGGACACACCCACATCCGGGTATAACTTTCAATTTAAAAGTCAACAAGTTAAGCTACGATAATTACACTATGTTTTTTAAGCAAAAACAAAAAAAGATATATGAAAAACATATGTAGAAGTTTACAAAAGGTACAAGCGGCTAATATATACTTTTTAAAGTTTGGATTGTATAGTTACGGTTATGCGTTGTGCCACCTATTAACAGAAAATGACTAACTTGAATTAAATCATAAGCCCTAATGTAGTACTGTAACCTCACTTGATGGCAGCAAAAGCCAGTATAATCCTGGACCATTGTCTACTCATCAATGCTGTACTCATTTGTGTAACAGATTAAACAAAATATTGTGTCACACTTCTAAATGTATCTCTTTATTACATAATAATAATAATAATAATACTTATATATTATTATTACTACTATTATTATTACTAGTAACTACTTAGTATTTTTTTTTTTTTTTTTACTTTTTAATTTATTAGTACTTTTCCTGGCTGCAGCAAGACATAACTACACTGGGGTTTCCAAAGTGATGCGTCCTACAAACTGAAGTTCTATCCCAGATGTTTTCTCTTTGCAGCAGAAACTAAAAAAATAATCTCAGTTTTAAATGTGAGATCTGACTGCTCCAGAGACAGGGGACATATATAGATAGATGGGACAGAGATGGTGAGGTCTGCAGAAGGTGTTGATGTTACTGGGGGGGTCCATGGTCCTATTGGGGGAGTCCATTTCAGTGGTGGAGGTGTTGATGGTGGTACAGTCAGATGAGGATCCTTGGCTGGTGAGGCAGGAGTGATTTTTTTTTATTTGGTGGCTGATGGCTTCTCAGAGGACCCTTTCTTTGTTCAATAAGGCTCAAATGAAGAAAAAACAAACAAACTCCCGACCAGTCTGTTCTTATTCCAAGCAGGCCACTGCTCCCAAAAGTTTGTGACTAAGAATAATTCCAATAAGCTGTATTTACACAGATGATTGCTGGTTACAGTACCTTTACTGTATGAATGTGTGTGATACACATACAGTACATACAGTATGTTCTTGTGTTTGTTTTGTGCTGTATGTTCTGATGTTGCACGGCACTGCGCCCAAGACAAATTTCCCTTTGGGACAATAAAGTGTATTTGATTGATTGGTACTGCACAGTTGGAGCAGGACCCTGTTTGGACCACTTTGTCCAACTGAAACAGACTTTATTCCCCACATATTGTCCATAATCATCCAGCCATTATGATTAATTCCAAAGTCAAGCACAGGGACAGTTATGTAGCTACATAGTTTCCATTTCAATTTCTGTGAAATACAGGACATATTTTGTTTTATTTTGTAACTTCTTTAATGTAACTTTGTTGCATCATTGGAAATATCTGAAAACCATCCTGAAAACCACCAAGACCAGTTACCTCCAAGTCCTGAGGTCTTTTAAACTCCAGGACCCACACAAAAGGCTACAACACACCAACTGCTAACATTTCTGCTCTTCTGCTTTTGATCCATCAGTCATTGAACTGACAATATTAAAGGTGAAATTATTACTTACACCCTACAGGTCTAAAATGTTTTCCCAATTTCACTAGCTTTTGCATGATCAAAATCTAAACAGGCCTATAATAATATCTAGAATTTGTATCCAATTAAGTGATGTGAATCCTCAATAATACACATTTCTTCTCAATAAAACATTATTTAAGGATTATCTATTCATTTGGTAATATCTAATTATCCATTGTAAAAACAATCTCTCAGTTAAGTTAGGTAAGTTACTAAAAGCTCCACCTCACCAGAACTACTCTCAGTATCCTTGATGTTGACTATATACTGTACTTCCGAAGGTCGACAGAATATTAATATAGTACCTACATTAAAAATGTTTTTGTATTTTAAATCTAAATGAAAGAAAAAAAAGTGTAAGGTTGTGGTCTGTTGGTTAAAGTTTAGAGTTGTTTTACTCTTAAAATTATGCAGTGTGTAAGTTACAGCTTTAATCTGTTTATCAAGGTGCATTTAAGATGAATATCTAGAATGTATTAATTACTTGTGTTGATTGGTTATTGAGACAATAGGAGATGACAATAGTATAGAAAATAATAGTTTCAATAATAGTTTTAGGGAACTGGTTTTGAAATGAACTTAGGGCAGTGTGTAATCTACAGCAACACTTTGGGGATGTGCAATAATAATGATAATAGTTTTAGCTTCAGAACAAGGATGAAATCTTCATTCTTGCTTTTGTTTGTATCTGTTGGACAAACTGTTTGCTGTGTTTATATGTACAGTATGTGTAGGGCTATGTCTCGTATAGCCTATTTACATGTATTTTTCATTAGTATGGATTGTCCTTTATTTATAATTAAATTAAATAATAAAAATACAACTTGGTAAAAACAATGCTCACTAAGGTATAACGGTTCTTGAATGCGGGTGTGCAGGTTGTTTCACTTACTATCCAACAAGGGACTTGTTGACTTTTACATTGAAAGTTATACCGGATGTGGGTGTGTCCTGTTGCCATTTTTTTAAACTTGCTGCGCTCTCTGCAGCTTACTGTTCAAACACAGTCAAAACAGAGAGGGCACGAACACAGAATCGTGAGAGTGCACTGACAGACTGGAGCGAGCGCTAACACAGAACTGAGAGCGCACTGACAGATTTGCGCACGCGCTGACACAGAAACGAGCGCCCACTATAGACTCTGCTCGCTCAGATCTGTGTATGCTCGCTCACATTGTAGACTGCTCGCTCGAAATTGGGTTTGCGCGCTCTCAATAGTTTTGACTTGATAAAACTTCCATATGCCTGCAACAGGGTGACCGGAGGAAGGACAGCTGGGGGGTCGCAGAGGCACCATAAAAGGCAGAGGGTGAACACGGAGAACTGGACTTATCCTTCCTTTTGGGACACTAGAGGGTGCCCAGCCCATCTGTAAACACAGGCCTGTCAACCAAGACTTCTATCACCCGGCCTAAATGGACAGAGGACTTTCCATTCTCGTTCAGTAACCGTGTCTTCTTTTATATTGTCAGACTGCCTGCTCAGCAGTCTGCCTGTTTTTTTAGAATAACTTGTTTTATGACTTTTTTTTATCTAAGAGCGCTTTTTATTTACTTTGTGTTAATAAATATTTTTATACCTGCTATGGTGTTTGTTCTCTGTGGTACAATTCAGTGATCAAAAAGAACCTGAGTGTGACATAGGTATCAAGGGCGTCATTTTAAACAGTGCTCCTCCGTCCAGTGGCTGTTTTTTTTAATAGTCACCACAATTCATTGGGGAGAGTTAGTGCTTGAAATAATTTGATTGAAATCAGAAAAGAAGAAAGCACAACTATTTCAGATTTACTTATGCATATGGAGCTTTGCAAGACTTGGGTCAGTGTAAATATCACTATGTAAATTCTAATCTAAATTCCACTACATGCAAACAATACAAGTCTGATTGACCTATTAAGCTGTCTACTTATCATACTAAAAGGAACATATGCATCCCCAGAGCACACACAGGTTCACATTCAAGACCATGTACCTGAACAATGTAACAAGCATCCCCCCCTAATGATACAAACGGTGATTTGAATAACTGTCATTTAGAAGTGCAGTGTTCTCATGTAATATATAAGGTGCACAGGGCATCACTCAGGGCCAACTTTGTAGAATTTCAACATAGACATGCTCTAAATGAAATGATTGTGATGAAAGTGATTGCGGAAAATCTTCACATGATTTGAAACGGATGAAAAACATTTTGTTTAGGAAGACAATCAGCAGTATTACTGAGAGATTATAAACCCCAAAGTGAACCAAAGATATGTTTTATAGACTGTTTTGATTGTGCATTAATTTAAAACAGAAAACACAAGAAAGGTCCATATGTGCTCTTCAGATCACGAAATAAGCCCAGGTCAACACTGTGAGTGCGCAGAACCTCGTCGTGAGTAATTAGTAAGGTAGCAATAATCTATCGATGTAATTATAATGTCTTACATCCACAGCTTTATCACGGCATTAGAGAACTGGTTAAAACAAGTATTTAGTATATCTAATAGATTTGGCTCTAAAGATATTATGTAGATGCACAGAACAGGGAAGTGGAGATGTTGACCACAAATTCAGTTCCGAAAAGAGTGGTTTGGACCAACAGGCCTAGCCTACAGCAGTATTCAAATTTAGCTGTGCCAGACCTAGTGTGTGATTGGTCCGTGCATAAAAAAGGGGTGCGGCTACATCTGATCATACAGGTTAAATCATTCACTTGTGCTACGGAGCGTGTCTTTTATTGCTGTGATCAGTTTTAAAGGACTCCCCTCAGACTGAACTACGAGAATTTCTTAAAGTTTGGTCTTTATTATTTTTGCACTCTGAGAAGTAGGCTATCCAACACTGTGCGGTCTTTTTCTACGTTGCATCTTTTCAACCAAAGGTAAGTTTGTCTAGCTATATATGATGGCTAATGTCTGTGGTCTAGTGTAGTGTCAAAACTGACCCCTCAGTCTTTGCCACTATTTGTATGGAATAAGTTGTGAAAGCAACACCAGATTTCCATGCCATAGAGTCTTTATTGTTTCACAACCAACACAACAAACGACCCGAGCAGAGTATACCCCAAGCTCTACTAACATTTGAACAGTAGACATAAGCTTTTATACAGGTTTGATATCAGTAAAGTAATAACTTTACTGATATCATTGTGCAAGGCTCCGGCCTGATGTCATTTCGGCCTGGCCTTGAGCTACTCCTTGCCCGGCTCTGTCTCCTCCCGCAGACACCTGCGTTTTTATCTGGCCCTTCCTGTGTGTGTGTCTGACATTAGAATTTGTCTTTTATATTAAATGTTTAAATGAATAACTAACTGGGTCTACATAGTTTAAAACACATGACATATAAAATATTACACCACACTAGTATTTAGTTGGATTTTACCAACTGGATACATTGGCCTACAATAATGTCAGTGGAGTAAGGTCCACATGTGACCGTACTATTGTGGGTCAGTTTGGTCCGTGGTTGGGTTTACGCCTAGATTAGTTTTACGCTTGTAGGACTATGCTTCTATTTCTATCAGTATACTACAGCAGTGTCTCTGGTGAAGTCGACGGTGTCCTAACAAAGTATTTTAGTGATTCAAAGCATGTCTTAAATTGTGCAGGTTACAGCTGTTTGAATGCTTAATAGTAACATGTCGAGTTCACTCCAGTCTGATTGTTGTATTTATCCCGTTGAACTGTGCAAAAAACCTGTGCAAAAGACACATTTACAAAAGTAAAAGGCGGCTCCCGGAGTCACGCCCCCGTTGTCATGACGACAAAGTAAAACCAAAAGTTCTGCGCCGGATACAGTGTGAATTTGGGTTGTTATTCGCAGTTTCAAGTGTAAATGAGAAGCAGACTTTAGTGTTGATGGCAGCACAACATCTTTTATATTTCTAATTATTAGATGACCTCTTTCGTGAAATGTGTGGCTCCTAAGACCAGAGTGGCCAAGCGTTCCTCTCAAGGTAATACTCTCCATGTATCATGGTTAATATTTATTATGCATTTTGGTGTACAGAATGTCTGTGTTATTATGTATAAGAGAGGTCTCATGTGGTTGTAATGTGCAGACATCCATGGCACTGGATCTCATCATACCATACACCCATGGAGGATGTCTCCTCACATTAAGAAGAAGCACAAAGTTCTGATTCCATGCGAGTCAACCAATAAAAAGGTGTGTTAGTGATGCATATTTTCCTGTTAGTTAGTTAATATTAACAACATGCTTTTGCCCTTTTGTTTCAGTGCGTTTTGGTCCTGGGTGACTCGCATCTCAGAGCTGTTGTGGATGGATATGTTCCATTGTCATTGCCTTCCGTTTCCTTTGGTTTCTGTGCAATCTCTAGAGGAACAGCATATCACCTGGAGATGGAGGCCAGACATTTGATTGTGAATCAACCAGTGGCGAAGTGTGTGGTCATTGCTCAATAACCTCAACTACAACAATGTGACACGGTCTGGACAACAGTTTGCAAAGCTTCAAAATGTCTTCAAAATGGCCTCCTCCTCAGTCGATGGAAGAAGGTATGTTCCGTACTTACTGATTCCGTATCAATCAGAATTGGAATATATGTGAAGTGAGGCAATTTTGTGAAGAAAATGCCTGTTTGTGTGTAAAGTCTAACTGTAAATTTTTTATATACAGGTGTCTGTGGTAGACTTTCCTCCCAGGCTTGGGGTGAATCAAGCACATCAGAACCAGCTGCGGCAGATCTACCAGGGAGTGGCAAAAGGAAAAGGTATGCATTATTACTGGTAATAATCAGCTGTCAGTGTCTGGGCATAAATTCAAAGATCTAAAATATGGTATTTTTGTAGGTGTGGAGTACATCTCTTGTGTTGACCTGTTTCCTGTGGAGAATAAGAGGCTGTGGATTTACGATGGTGTAAGTAGAGCACTTGTGTCTATGCTATAAATAAATGTTATGCTTGAAACATGCAATTCAAGTAATACGAGCGAATGTATGTTAAAGTGGCATTTCCTATAATGCAGGTACATCTCAGTGACAACGAGGGCATGAACATCTTAGCTGAGGTGCTCTTGAGGGCTGCTGCAGATCCCACTGACCAAAGCGAACCTCCCTGCCCCTCACCCTCTAGATCAGAGCCATCCTCTTCTCCTGCTACCAGTGTCCCTCCCACTGCACGTACCACCAGGCAGAGTGCTGCAACTTGTCCAAACCCTGTGCTTCTGCCGAAGTTTCCTGTGGTAGTTCTCAGACGTATTTTATTGAAGGCTCTTCAGTCAACTTCTTGTTCATCTGACCCGTTTAAATGGAATGTTGTTAAACGAAAAGGAAAGGTAAGAAAGTACTCTCTGTATGTTAAGTGCTTTTTTGTTACTTGTTCACATTTCATTGTTAATGACATTTATCTTGTCTATTAGGCCAACCAAGCAGAAGATGTCAAGGTTGCACGCTTGGGACTCAAACGCAAGTTTGATGTTGAGCAGGTTTGTTAACTCTTACAGTGAAAGTAGATTTGACATTTCTAACAGTATTAATCAGTTGTTGTTCAATTTTGAAGGTGCAGTCTGTGTGCTCCATCCCGCTTTCCCCTGGTCAGTTTCATGTTTTGGCCACAACTGACACAGAAGAATCACAATCCTGTTTTGTGCGGCATACCGGCAATTTGTCCAGCTGGAAAGAAGGTACAGTTATTGTTGGTGGTGACATCTTCTAGTTATTATCGTCAAATATAATAATCTGTTGAAAGTCATAACGTTTTTTTTTGCACTACAGGTGTCAGATTCTGGATGCCGAAAAGTGGTTGCAACACGTAGAAGCCATCCAAAACAGGTATTGAAAATTAAGATAGTATGATAGTGAGTAACACAATTAAAAAATAAAATAAAAATAATAATAAATACATTGTTTCTTCTTAGTTGATACAAACAGCAGGTTTTGTTTGGTGTTCTAAGAAATGTACCAGAGATGACTTATTACTACATCTTGCTTTATATAGATGAAGGCCGATGCTTTGGAGGTGACATTGGGAGGCTCACAAACCAATGATGTGGATTTGTGTGGGAAATGATGAGGTTGGTCATAAAGTTTTTTTTATATATGAAAAAAATGAAATATGTCATGAAAAAAAAATTCAAGTACATATGGGGTTAAAATCAGGGTATTTTGTTTTGTAAGTTGTTTTGAAGCGATAGCCAAACTTATTGTCTTTTTGTGCATATAGGTGCCCAAGAAGCGTCTTCGCTCTGAAAGCATCCCGTCCGTTGACAGAACTGAGCATGCCTTGGATGAAGACAACAAAGCTAAGTTCCCATGCCCTAAAAACATTAGTGGCTCATTCCATCAGGGACATGGTTTGTTTAAATATCCAGGAGTACAATGTATGGCCCTGGCCATGTCAGCGATCATTAGACATTCTCAGCTGTGTAGTGTGTTTTCATGGACACAGGAAGATTTAAACACGGTACCATTAGAAGGTGATGCCTTATACAGCAAAAAAAGAACTAGTCTCAGTGGCGGAGAGACTTTGTTGGGATCTTGGGATTTCAAGCCTGAGGAGGATTTGTATGGTCAAACATTTATTTTTAACATTGACAGTGTTCTGGGTCGTCTCTATACAGTAAGCCAAGTTGAAAAGCGAAACCTTTATGTTACTTTGATGAGTGCACTTGAGGATAATCTAGACGGAGACAGCATGTGTCTATTCACTATGTTTGCAAAGACATGTGCCATTATTTCTGAAAGAGGTTTGTTCGCTATTGTGGATTCTCATGCACGCAGTGCTTCAGGAATGTTAGACGCTAATGGAACAAGTGTTGTGCTCTACTTTAATAGCCTTGGTGAGCTTTACAGTCACCTTCACAAGTTGGCAGCAGGGTTTGGTCCCTCAAATGAGACATTTGAACTAAACAGTGTGTCAGTTAGTTTGAAATGCGCATCGTCTGCTGTGCCAGTGCAGATACAACTGAAGGTTGATGATAGACCATGTGACAATGACTGTATTGTTGTAGAGGAAAGTCCTGTCTACCAAGACATGTCTTTAACTGAGAGTGATATTGAGTGTGCATCGGCACGGTCATGTGAAAATGACTGTGATTGTAGAGGAAAGTCCTGTCTACCAAGACATGTCTTTAACTGAGAGTGATATTGAGTGTGCATCGGCACGGTCATGTGAAAATGACTGTGTGATTGTAGAGGAAAGTCCTGCACGTGAGGAGTTGTCTTTGAGTGATGGTGACAATCCGTGCGTGTTGTTGGAGTCACAGGAATCTGTACAGAAGCGAAGTGGTCAGAAACGTGCCAGAGCAGTTGGTGTATTAAACACAGAATGTATAATTGCCAAGGGTAACCACAAAGTACAACGAGTCAAACTATATGATTCTTCCAAACTTACAATTGTTAGTGAGGAAAGAAGGCCATATCAGTTTATTCCTCTGAATGACAATGTTTGCAAAGCTATATGTACGCAGATTAATGTGGCTTTTGAAAGATACAATGTTCCAGAATCAGTAGACACTGGTGATGCAGGAGGGCCATGCCACAATGAAAGCATTGTTGGTGATGGCAACTGTTTCTTCCGTGCCATTTCTCAAGCTGTGAGTGGCACACAAAAACATCATAGAAAAATAAGATTAGGTGTTGTTAAAGAGTTGGAAAAAAATCCTATAAAATATAAAAGCTACTTACGAGTTGAAGACCAAAACCTAACCGTTGCAGAGTATATCAACAAGTACAAAATGAGATATGTAAACACATGGGCCACAGAAATGGAAATCCATGCTGCTGCAGATTATTTAGGAGTATATATATATACATTTCATCTAAATAGGTGGCTTAAATATAAATGCACAAAGACACCCTTGTGTAATCAAGGGATTTACATCGAAAATCGTTTTGGAACCCATTATGAGAATGTCCTTTGTGTTAAAAAAGTCCAAGAAAACGAGTGTTATGGCTATTGCCAAATGACTGGACCACAACCATAAAAAATCAGGGCCAAGGTTATTCAGATTCCTATATTCCAACGATCTAAAACAAGTGCACAAAAAGAACCTCAAGAAAAAAAGCACTGTTCAATCCAAATACATTAAGTGTAAAAGATCAAAGCAAAACAAAGAAAAATACCAAAAAGAGCGACAAACAACAAAAGATAAATTCAATGCGAAATACAGAGAGCAGCTGTTATTTAGACAGAAATGTAAAATTATTGGTATTAAAAAATATAAGGAGGAAATGCTATTTAGACAAAAACAAAGGGAAATCTGTAGGAGTAAATATAGGAATGACTTATTGTACAGACAAAGACATAAAGCCTCAAATAAAGATAAATATAGAACAAACATGGCGCATAGGGAAAAAGTAAAAAATTGTGAGAAAAATAAATACAAGACAAATCTGGACTATAAAGAGAAACTAAATGCCTTTCAGAAAAATAAATACAAGACAAATCTGGTGTATCAAGATAAAGTTAAGTTAGCCACTGCACATAAATACAACACAGACAGTACATATAGGGCTACTGTTCTAGCAAAAAACAAAATGAAGAAGCAACTATTACAAAAACAGGCAGAGCAGTTTTCTTTTATTATGGAGCGCTTCCTTAATACAATAAAAGAGGGTCCAGAATTTATTTGTTCAGTGTGTAATCGCTTGCTGTTTAAAAAACAAGTTTTAGCTTGTATAAAAGACAAATATAAAATCCCGCCACAAACGGCAATAGCAGCTGAAAAATGCATTTCTGAAAAATACCTTCATATTTGTAACACACAATGTAGTATGCTGTGTCTGTTAAAAGCTACAAGAGGTCAGCTATGGATTTGTTTTACCTGCCATTATAAAATTAAACGAGGCCAGGTCCCATCTGAATGGACGGGTAATGACTTAGAATTGGATCCAATTCCAAATGTCTTGGCTCGTTTGAATAGCTTAGAACAGCACCTGATTGCTCGTAATATTCCTTTCATGAAGATGTTGGCGTTGCCTAAAGGTGGGCAGAATGGTGTTCATGGGCCTGTAACATGCGTCCCTGCTAATGTTGTTCAGACAACTAATTTGCTGCAACATTCTAACATGGATGGTTCACTACTACGTATTAAACTAAAGCGTAGCCCCCACAGAAGGAAATAATCCAGTAAAGATGCTATCTGAGAAAGACAATGAAGCAAAGTCTTTCCCAGTTCTGTTTCCGAAAGGATGCAATACTTTCCATACACTTAGGAAGCAGCGCTTGACATTGTCTCGTTATTTTAATAACAGAATCTTAAATGCTGATGGTAGGTTTGCTAATAATATTGAGTTCATTTTTTTGCTCAATACATGTCAGAAGTGGAGCAGGTTGTTTCCAAAGTATCAATAGCTTTACGTAAAGGGCAAACAGGTGGTACACTACAAAAAAATGTAGGTGATAATGTTGAAACCTTGAAGGACATGGTGCATGTGGATGACGGATATCGATTTTTGCAGCCAATTAGAGGAACCCCAGCATTTTGGCAAGCAGCACAAAAAGATTTGATGGCTTGTTTAAGAGTTAATGGTAAAGCAGACTGGTTTCAAAGTTATAGTAGCGCAGATTTAAGATGGTCCAATCTTTTAGGTACAATTTTGAAACAGGCACCAGGTCAGAAACTGCTGAGAGTTTGGATTACGCGCACAGATGTGACTTGCTGCGTAATAATCCTGTGGCTGCAGCTCGCATGTTTGATTTCCGCTGGCATGTATTTTTAAGGGAAGTTCTGATGTCTCCATTACAGCCAATTGGCAAGATTACAGACTATTTATCGTGTAGAATTTCAACAGCGTGGATCCCCCCATATTCACTGTTTGTTTTGGATTGAAGATGCTCCTACAATAGATAAAAGCCCAGATGAAGATGTAGTTATGTTTATTGACAAATACATTACATGTGAATTACCCACAAATGATAAGGAGTTACTGGATATTGTTAGTTCTGTACAACAACATTCAAAGCGTCATTCGAAAACATGCAAAAAAAAAACAAACAGTTTGTCGTTTCAATTTTCCTCGCCCTGTGTCTGTTTGAACATTTATTAAGAAAGTCCAGCCAAAACCAAAATGCCCCAAATGCCATGTTGACATCAAAGACATGCATGCAAATGACGTCCACATTAATGAGAATGTGAAGTGCATATGTTTACAGGATCAACAAAACTACATGACACCAGAGCGTGCTACTGCCATTATGACTGACATAAAAAAAGCACTTATAGATGAGAACAATCCCCATGACAGTGTCCACAGTTTGTTTGCAAGTGTTGGCATTAATCAAGAAACGTATGAAAAGGCATACAAACAGCTAGGAGGAAGGACATAAATTGTTTTAAAAAGGGACATTAATGCCGGTTTGGATCAATCCATACAACAAATTCTTGTTAAAGTGTTGGAATGCAAATATGGACATTCAGTTTATTGTGGACATGTATCAGTGCATAGTATACATCTGCAAATACATAAACAAGCAAGAGCGGGAGGTGGGCTTACTGCTGAATAATGCTCACAAAGAGGCAACAAAACATAGAAATGTACATGCTAAGGAAGCTATGAAAAAACTAGGCCAAGTGTACCTACATAACCGTGACGTCTCAGCACAAGAAGCTGTATATAGATTAACAAATATGCACCTGAAAGAATGCTCTAGAAAAGTTGTATTCATTCCCACAGGTGACAATATTTTCAAACTAAGTAAACCTATTAGTGACAAAAACAGCAACCACTGATGACATTTGGATGACAAGTATAGTTGATAGGTACAAAAACAGACCAAACCAGAGCATATTTAATGACATGTGTATAGCCACATTTGGTACAGAATATTGCATTTTAAGTAAAAACAAAAAAAGCAAAAACACAATAAAACTCCAAAACTCATTAGGCTTCATCACAAAAAGAACAAGAACCAAACCAGCTGTGGTGCGATATGCAAACTTTTCGGAAACAAAAAATCCAGAGTTGCATTATAAAAGCTTACTTCAGTTGTTTTTACCATATCGCTTGGAGGATGAGCTTAAACCTGCTGGCATTCGGTCATTTCAACAGTTTTATGAAAAGGGCAAGGTGAAGTTTTCTGATGGAACTCTTCATTCCGTTATGTCAATTGTCAATTCTAACCGATCAAAATTTGACAAAGAAAAAGCTAACTTGGAAGAGATTATGGCCAACAATAACTGTCATGACATTCTGGAGAGTGCTATTGCCTTATTATGTCCAGCTCAAGAACTTGAACGTTTAGAATGCAAGGAAGAACACAAAAACAGACCCCAGGACGAGGAAGAGGACTTACCTAATATTCCAGATTTAGCAATTACAGACAGAGATATTTGTCATTTGGAAAATCAACAGAACATAATGTGTCGCAGGGATGGTCTTGATTTAATTAGATCTTTGAACAAATTACAGATGTCTATGTTTTACAAAGTACGTCAATGGTGTTTAGATAAAGTCAATGGTAAAAAGCCAGATCCATTACATGTTTTTATCACTGGTGGGGCAGGTACTGGAAAGAGTCACCTAATAAGAGCAATACAGTATGAAGCAAATAGATTGTTAGCTCCAATGCGTCGCCATCCAGATAATATTAGTGTCTTTTGTTAAATCGTTTTTCAAGGATCTTGATCTTGAGATGTTTGTCGCCACCTTTGTATATTGGGATTACTTTAGATATTTTCATTTCGTTTGGGAATGTACCAGACTGAAAGGAAATATTGAAGATATAAGTAAGCGGTTTTAATATGCTATTTATTGTGTTTTTAATTATTATCATATTAATACTATTATTGACTGTGGATTTTGTATTCTTATGGTTGATGACAATTGCTTTCACTTCTGTCAAAAACATAGAGTATGGATTTTTTTTCTATTGTTTCATGTACATCTTCTACACCCAAATTAGGAATTATTATTGCAAGATCAGGTCCCACTTTAACAAAAAAAGTATTAAACTCATTGACAACACTATATACATCATAATTATCCCCGTTTTTATCAACAAAATATTCCGGATATGCAATTTGTCTTGATTCTTTCTTGATCAAAATCCCGTTGCATTGTTATTGTTTTCATTAATAATTTTACTATAATAATCTTTTTACTGACTCTTAACACCTCAGTTAACTTATTCTTGTACTTTTTCATTTCTGACTCTTTTGTTCTTAGTTTGACAAAGTGTGACAAAGTTTTTGTATAAATTTTTTCTTTTTACAACAGTTTTTAAGAGCTTTGTTTAACCATGGGCATAAACTCTGTTTTTTACTGCTGTTTTTTAGTATAATAAGACAATGTTTATTATATCATTTTATAAACAAATCCATGAATTTATTGGTAGCATTGTTAACATCTTGCTCTCCCAACACCACTCCCCAGTCTTGTAACAATAATTCCTCCTTTAGTCTATTTAACGTTTCCTCTGTTTGGAGGCGTTTGTAGTTGCTCTGCTTTTCCACAGTTTTTCTTTGTTTCCACCCATCATAAAATGTAAAGACCAGTAAATGATCACTTATGCCACAAATTAGAAGACCGCTAGTGGTTTTATTGTTAATATCATTGGAAAATATTTTATCAATAAGAGTGGCACTGTTTGTTGCGATTCTGCTTGGTTTTGTGATCCTAGGATATAAGGTCAAGCTATTCAGTTTAGTATCATTGGTTAATTTATGTTTGGTGTGGTTAATCAGGTCTATAATGTAATCCCCATGAATGAATAAAGTTTTATTATTGCTTTTGTCAAAGGTTTATTCCATCCATTCCCTGAACTGTTCAATGCATGACCCAGGTGCACGGTAAACGTAGCTTACTATAACGTTTTTGCTTTTATGATTCAATATTTCGATAGTTAAGCATTCCAATACGTTTTTAATGGTTGTTGTCATCTTATCCAATATTTTATATTTGAGTGTATTCTTAACATAGAAAGCCACTCCTCCTCCAGTTTTATTTAACCTATTGACGTAGTTCAGCTCATATCCTTCCAGTAGGAAATTTAGCAACAATGCTAAATTGATGGTTTATTTGCTGCAGATATTCCTTAATTTGAGTAAAATTTTTGTACATACTCCTGCTATTGAACAAAACAATTGAGAGTGTATCCTCCACTTGAATGTGTTTGTTGAATTCCTCATCAGTATAGTAAGCACAGTTATTATTGATAGTGCTACAGAAATTGTCAGGATCTATGTCCTCATCCATATATTGTTCTGTTATCTAACAGTCTCTTCGATTTTTTATTGTCTTGTTTTCCATCCACATGAGTTCTTATTGAAATCTGTCCAAGTCCCCCAAATTCTTGATCACCAAGACTCGTGCCATTGAGTTTTATGAAAATCCTACAGTTTGTTACCCATGTGCTTTGTATTTTGCCTTGTTTTCTCAAGTATCTGGCTTATTTTGCAATTTCTCCATTCCTTTTGGTTAAGTGGTCATTTATATAGTTCCTTTCAGCTTCCTTCCCTGTTTCAGCAAAGCTACTTTGTGCTTTCTATTTGCAAATGGGACTGTCAAAAATCACTCTTAACTTTTGTGCAGTCTGGATATTGAAGGCAATGTGCCATATTCAGTCAACTCAACACAATACATTCTGTTTTGTTCTCATTTAATTATAAAACATTTTGGGCAAACCACTGCCTATATATCAGCAATGCAATCAAATAAAGTGCTCTGGGCATTACTAGGCTTCAATAGCAGATAGATCTGCAAGTCATCTGCGTAACAATGGATTATGATACATAATTGACCAATGTGGTAGCAAGTATAATGACAATAGAAAAGGTCCAGGAATAGAACCTTGTGGGACCTGTAATGGGAAAATGATCTATTTCTCTTAACATACTTGTTTGTTACTTATTTAACAGCAGAATGATATGTGCAGGACAATCTGTGCGCACTGTTCTCAAATTGCTACAATTGTCACATACACTCACCTAAAGGATTAATAGTAACACCATACTAATACTGTGTTTGACTCCCTTTCGCCTTCAGAACTGCTTTAATTCTACGTGGCATTGATTCAACAAGGTGCTGAAAGCATTCTTTCGAAATGTTGGCCCATATTGATAGGATAGCATCTTGCAGTTGATGGAGATTACACCACCACCACCAGGATGCACAGTGGTAACAAGGCATGATGGATCCATGTTCTCATTCTGTTTACACCAAATTCTGACTCCACCATCTGAATGTCTCAACAGAAGTCGAGACTCATCAGACCAGGCAACATTTTTCCAGTCTTCAACTGTCCAATTTTGGTGAGCTCATGCAAATTGTAGCCTCTTTTTCCTATTTGTGGTGGAGATGAGTGGTACCCGGTGGGGTCTTCTGCTGTTGTAGCCCATCCGACTCAAGGTTGTGACCTCTAGCAACAAGGCATTTTCGCCCACAGGACTGCCGCATACTGGATGTTTTTCCCTTTTCACACCATTCTTTGTAAACGCAATGGTTGTGCGTAAAAATCCCAGTAACTGAGCAGATTGTGAAATACTCAGACTGGCCCATCTGGCACCAACAACCATGCCACGCCCAGAATTGCTTAATTTCCTTTCTTTCCCATTCTGACATTCAGTTTGGAGTCCAGGAGATTGTCTTGACCAGGACCACACCCCTAAATGCACTGAAGCAACTGCCATGTGATTGGTTGATTAGATTCTTGCATTCTTGAGAAATTGAACACTTGTTCCTAATAATCCTTTAGGTGAGTGTACAGAGACAACTCTGTTTTATGGGAAAACCAGACAAATGCTGATTCATGTTAGACGGCTCACTCTCTGTGAACCAGTGTTTCTTTTTTCTTATCTGCTGTAATTTCAGTATAAATTCTAAGCCTGTCTACATATCATTGGGATTGTTCATGTAACTCTGTACACACAGACTTGTATGTCCACTCCTTCTTTTGCAAAAAAAGACTCTGAACTTCTTTTTTCTTAAATAAATCACCAAAAGACATCTGTTGTTTTCTCTCAACCTAATTCCACAATAAATCTTATAACTAGCCGGAAACAGTAAAGACTGTCCTGGAGGGGGTGAATGTCCAGCAGGGCCTCGGTATGGTCAGGACAGAGGACGAGAGGCAGGCAGATCTGGCCACAGTTGCTGTAGACACCTGGCACATCAAAGAGCACGGCGAGGAGGAACTGCCTAAAGAGAGTCTGGGACAGAAGCTCGGCTTCCCTTATAATGTCACAAAATTAATGGTCAAATATGTACTATTGTATTAACTTAATTTTATTGACTAAAATGCGTTAGAAAACGTTCATCTCAAAGACGAGTTCGTTCAGAATCAGTTACATATAGCAGGTCGGCTGACTCGATTTCCTTCTCATACATTCCCGCAGCGTCACAGTGCATTTCCCTATTGAAGCCCAGCGTCCATTGACTTCAATGGGGCTGCTTTGAACGTTTTTTTTCAGCGCTTCGAAACTAGACGGTCATTGGATAAACGCTGCGATTATGTCCCGCCCACGGACGCTCAGTGTCTCTGGGGATGAATGGGGAGTGGGCTGGCCCGGACTCCGAGCTTCTGCGTGATGATTGGAGGGTCCTGTCGAAAGACTGCATCTCCTTTTAACTGACAGCGATTCTAAACTATAAGGAATCACTGAAGCTATGCACGCTCAGTCCCATCGCGGATTTCTCAAGTTCAGTCGAAATAAAAACTGCTGCAACCTATTTCTTTGATATTTGCTTGGCTAAATTGCTTGATTTTCATCATACATTTCACACAATTATACACCACATTCCTTGTTTCAGTTTTACAGAGTTTAATATATTTTTTTTAGATCATTCATTCATTCATTCCTTCATTCATTCATTCATTCAAATAACGTCAGTAGGCTAGGCCAGCGTCGTGGGTGAAACTGCGCACGATGGCAGACGGTGCTAATATTGTCGACCTGATTTTGGCGAAGCCATTTGAAAGTGTTCCTTACGAGGAAAAACTTAGAATTAAACAGCAGGGCAGATCAACACCTAAGATTGATTTAGTGCAAAAGATAGTGAAAAATAACAGGTCTTTTCAGCTCTCCTGGTATGACAAAGTTAGCTGGCTGACTGCAAGTGCTGTGACAAATAAAATGTACTGCTGGCCATGCCTCTTGATGAAACCATCTCACGGATGTGTTGTTTGGTCAAAGGTGGGGTTTGGAGATCTGTCTAACATTGACAGGGCATATAAAAGACATCAGCTGTGTGATTACTTGGTGTACCTTAAAGACATGGAGTTGGACAGTGCAATGCCTCAGCTTTACAAACTGTTCTCATTAGTGGCAACAATTGGAGCTACATCTGCAGGTGTAGAAAGGAGCTTCTCCTGTTTAAAGCGACTCAAGTCCTACACCCGAAACACAATGGGGCAAGGCCGTTTAAGCAGCCTAGCTCTGCTGGCCATTGAGAGGACACTGGTCAAGTCACTTGAAAAGACTCCTAGTTGGTACGACAGGGTCACAGACCATTTTCTTGAAAAGGAACGTAGGGCAGAATTTACTTTTAAATAAATAGACAATTTTATGATGTAGGCCGAAAATGAGCTTCCCCTCTTTGACAGACCAGTAGCCGCCACTGGTCCATGTGTTTTTAGATGAAAACACATTAGCCGACAGAGCAAACGCATGGAATGCAGAAGTATATATCCAATAGAAACAGTAAGTAGGTCATTTTTTTGAGACATACAAGAACACTCATCAAGGAATATGTCTGTTCTCATCCGTATTCTCTCAGTTACTCTCCTAATGACACACTTTCTTTAACTTAGTTTTCTATTGACTAAAGTCTGTGTTGGGGCTGTTGGTGTATGATATGCTGGTGAACCAAACCATCAAACCTTTCAGAGTTAAGCTAATAGCACGCAGTCGTGAACCTTCTCTCTCTGGGATATTGTGCCCCATGAGGTAATTTTGAGGATGTAATGGATTCAAATCTGTATGATTTATTTTATTGAAAAGGTAAGACAAAGGTAACCCTAACCCTAACCCTAACCCTATAGACCATATATAATATAGTGTGGTGTTTTGTTTTAAGTTGTCTAATGCTCAATAACGATAGCGTGCCAAGCAGCTAACAGGAACAACTCAAAATAAGTTACTGTCTTGACCTTGAGTGAATTATGACCCTGATTACAGAGACTTATGAGTCTGATACATTTGCTGTCTTGGCATTTCAAACATATTTTTTCAAATGTCTTTACAAAGCAGCTAATGCTAACTCTGTGGCATCATGGGGTTGTGCTTTGCCAGGGACTCTTTTCTTCCAGACTTTGTTGGATTGTTTGTTCAATAGGCAGTGGCTCAGTGATAGAGCGGTCGTCTTTCAACCGGAAGGTAGGCTGTTCGATTCCCGCTCTCCCCACAGTTCATACTGTCGTTGTGTCCTTGGGCAAGACACTTAATCATCCTTGCCTCCAGTGACACAGCACTGGTGTATGAATGTGTGTGAATGTTGCTCTGGTGAATGGTGTGAGAAGGTTGGGACAACGGATGGAAATTAGCCTACGGCTACAATCTGGCATGTTTACATTCATGTGGTTGTGTCTCATATATGTCCATTAACATGCACTGTCCCAATCAAATAAATAAATTAATTAATAACCTTCACCAGAGATAACGCGAGCCATAACAACTTTATAAATGTCAGGATGCCAGGATGTAATATAGGATGTAATTGTTATCACAGCCCATCTAATGCTAGCTCTGTCACTGCTTTGGTTGTCTGGTTTAATTGTCTATAATTATTTATCTGTATAAACCATGCAAATAAAAAAACACCATGTGGTGGACTGAGACCCTGTTGGCTGCATTTGTTTTCTAGATATGTTTGCACGACTCTGCAGTTCAGGCAGGTGCACCACACTAACTGAGCCCTGTTTGGTTCGGCTGGTCCTGGTGTGGCTCGTCTGTTCTCCATCACATCCAGAAAAGCCCCTGGCAGATGGGTTCCAACCATCTGGAGAACTTCATCCTCCTCCTCCTGTGACAGCAGCTGTAACTTTGCCTAAAAAAAAACAAGCACTGTGTAGATTACAAGTTAATTTAGGGGTGTGATCATTTCTGTAGATATATGACCTACCTGCCTCTGTTGTCCTGCAGCAGCTGAGCCCCCCTCAGTCTGTCCTCCTCACTGACAGCTCCAGCTTCTGCTCTCCTCCTTCTTGAGTCACTGTCAGAACTCTCCTCCACAGGAGTCAACATCCAAAATGCTCTTTTCTAATAACGACCTGCTACGTGCAACTAAACAACCTTCAGCATGGAGCTTGTGAGCGTTTTGAGTTTTCTGAAAAGTACCTGTGTTAAACACATTTTCTCATTGAGATTCCAAAAAACTGTAGATTTGATTATATTGTACAATTTCTAAGTCAACTAAACAAACAAGACCTTTTCCGTGCAAAACCAATCCTGCAAAAGCCTGTAGTCTGCGTTAGTTACGTACTTCAGGCCAAAGCCAACCAATCAGTTTTTACACAGCTTTTGTCTTAGTCTTTACAAATGTAACACTGATAATAATACACCTTAATTAGAAAAATAACCAGATAAGCCCAAGATAATATATTATTAGAGACAACAATATTCAGCTATTATCTATTAATCTATAGTATAGCCTACAGTACTTGCCATCAGCATTGACTTAACAGCAGACAGATAAACACACTGGACTTGTGCTATTTTATTCTGTGTGATGTCTTTGTTTCCCTGTGTTTATAAACCGATATGATTCTATTTTATTGTTTTATTTTTATTACTATAAATTATGTCTTATTGTGTATATATTGTTTTGTTGCAGTGTGTCTTCAGCTGCAGGAGACACACTGCAGCTGGTCAGGTCAAGTCTGAGGGCTACTGGAAGCGGGTAACCACCAGAGGTTTTATCTAAAGAGAATGTAAAAGCTCCTGGTGTTGTTACATATGGAATTAGACAAGACTTAGTTGTAGTGACAAGATGAATAAATCATCAGACCTGGCTGTAAATGTAGACTTTAAATGGTGTGCCTCTAAGTGTCTGAGTTGGCCCTGCCTCTCTACAGGTCATTGGCTCTCACCTGCTCGACCAGCCTCCATAGCCCACCCCCGACCTTCCTCCTGCCACTCCTCCTCTGCCCAAAGTTTCTCTAAACGTGCGGATCCTTTCTGTCGACTGCCCAGAACCTGAGCCACACAGCAACTCTGCAGAGCTCTCAGAGTTCCTGGGCTTGACCCGCTGCCCCCAACCCCTCCTCCGCTGCTCAGAGCGTGGGCCCCTGCACCCAGCTCTGTCCACTTCAGGACAGAGCTCTGGTGCTGACAGTGATCCTGTAATGATCCATGGTTACTCTGTGGAGCAGTATCAGAGCATCTACCACTCAGTAGTGGATGACATGCTCAAGTACGTTTATTTTTATGGCTGACAGAAAAAATGTGTCCTTCTTTGAACTGTAAAGTATCTTTTTATCATTTGCCAATTCAAAGAGACTTATTATCACACATCAGGAAAAATCTCAATGGCACATGAGAACAGTGATTGTGCTTCTTGGCTTCTTGATAGAAGTTTTATTTTTTGGTTTGCGTCTCAAAGGTACAAAAATGGCCGTCCACGTCCTTACACTCTTGGGCTCGGCCGCGAGATCAAGCAGCGCCTGTGGAGACAGCCTCTGGACTCCTGAAAATAGAGGAGTCCACTGCACACGAGGCTTGTCCTCCTCACATCGACGTGGACATCTCTGGAGTGCCGGCCCCTCAGGCCCCCCCCAAAAAGAGAGCCCGTCTTCACTAGAGACACTCTCCTTTGTAAATAGTGTATAGTTCAACACATCCATTCATTAAATAAACTAAATTCACTTAAAATCATAACATGTTTGTTCTCTTCTGTCTACAAAAGTATTCAACACTGATATTACAGGAAAAGTTTCAAATATTCGAGCTATAGAAACTTGGAATTTTTCTGGCATTGAGGAATATACTGTAGGTATCTTTACTGACAGAGTGGTTTGTGAAAACAGGTGTTTGATGTCCTCTGGTGGAGATATTCATTCTACAAAAGATGTAAATGATCAGTAGTCTTATGTTACTTTACAGTGACATTAACAAAGATTTAGACATCTTTTTCATTCCAGATGCACTGGTAAACCCTGTTAACATTTTTATTAACTCATATTAGTCAGGACAAAGCTGCTGTCAACATTTGAAACAACTCAGTATTTAATTACATTTTGTATTTTTACATTTGGCTTTTACAAGTGTTACAGAAAACAGCATTGACAATATTTTTGTATTTTTCAAATCAAAGGGCAGGTGGCTTTGTACTGATTAATGGACCGGTCCAGCAGATTGTGGACATTTTGATGCACACATCTGTTGAACAAAGGTCAGCTTGCAGTGTTGATACAATGATACCAGGGACAGGAAAAGACAAAAGAATGCTTTTGTACATCCATGGATATTTAGTAAAAGTAAAAAGTCAGAAATGGATGTCAGAAATATTTGGATTATATTTTGAGAGAAGGAGAGAGTGACAATAGGAGAAGAAGCAGCATTTGGATGCAATTCAATAACTGTGAAAACACAAAGGCACAATGCGGAATTTGCAAGAATAAGGCAACTGTTTATTTAATTTTTTCAATTGTTTGTTTAAGTACAGGGACAGTTTTTAAATCCTCTGTAGTGCATTTTTATTAGGTACACCATAGATTTAACAAGGTGTTGGGAACATTCCTCAGCGATTTTGGTTCATATTGACGGTGATGATAGTGTCACACAGTTGCTGCAGATTCGTCCATGATGTGACTCTCTCCAACACATCCCAAAGGTGCTCTATTGGATAGGGATCTGGTGACTGTGGAAGTCATTTGTGTAAAGTCATGTCATGTTTAAGAAAGCAGTCTGAGATTATTTGAGCTTTGTGACATGGTGCATTATCCTGCTGGAAGTAACCATCAGAAGATGTGTACACTATAATAATAAAGGGATGGACATGGTCAGCAACAATACTCAGGTAGTCTGTGGCGTTTAACCAATTGGTACTAACACACCATTACACCACCACCACCAGCCTGAACCACTGAGACAAGGCAGGATGAATCCATGCTTTCATGTTCTTTACGGCAAATTCTGACCCTACCATCTAAATGTTGCAGCAGAAATCAAGACTCATCAGACCAGGCAACGTTTTTTCAATCTTCTATTGTCCAATTTTGGTGAACCTGTGTGAATTGTAGCCTCCGTTTCGTGTTCTTAGCTGACAGGAGCATTCCCCGGTGTGGTGTTCTCCCGCTGTAGCCCGTCTGCTTCAGGGTTTGAGTGTGTTCAGAGATGGTCTTCTGCAGATCTTGGTTGTAACAAATGGTTATTTGAGTTACTGTTGCCTTTCTATCATCTCTAACCAGTCTGCCCATTCTCCTCTGACCTCTGACATCAACAAGGCATTTTGTCCACACAACTGGTGGTCACTGTAAACCCCTAGAGATGGTTGTCAGATGATCAGCAGTTTTTGAAATACTCAGACCAGCCCGTTCCATGTTTAAAGTCACTTAAATCACCTTTCTTTCCCATTCTGATAATCACATCTAGTGAAGTAGGATACAGTCCTCAAACTGTCTATTAATAGTAACAGACTCTGGGATGAATAACAATGTAAACTCAATTGACGCACACAGTTCCCTGTTCTGTGTGCACAGTTTGGACTGCAGTTTTAACAGCTGCATGTGATTTTGACAGTTAGTTTATTCACTCAGGCATGGGCTAGACTTTTGTTATCTTTGCAGCCTTATGTTCCATGTGTGTTGATTAAGCTATAGTTCTTTAATTATTAAATGTTTGACTGAAATAAATTAAAGTCTAGCAGAACCTGTGCTGCACATTTAATTAACCCCCAAACCAATGTCTCAGGGAGCCGTAATAGGAGAGCTAAGGAGCCGCATACTTCACTTCATAGAGCTCCACTGACACTCTAGAGTCGGGAAAGGGAGGGATTAACAGCCCTCAGGAGTGTGTCCATGTTTAGATTTATGTTTTAGCCGAGTTACCATTTACAAGATACCTACCAGTGAATGAAAAGTGACACGCTGACAGTGATAAGCAATCTAGTGTCGCTTAAAAAGATGCAATTGACTGGAGGCTTCTTAAATGATTGTACAAGTAGCCTATATATGTTTTGCAGTGGCCTAGTTGTAACCTAGTATAGGCTATACTTAGTATTTTGTGCATGGTAACATTCAGCCACAAAATTATAATTGCTACAGTAATAGCCCCATAAAAGACACAGCCTTTTTTTTTTTTTTTTTACAAAAATATAGCTTTATTTTCACCATTTCCCACGTTTGCACACAATATGTATTTATTTAAACTCAAAATATCTAGTGTGTGAAGAGTCAGTTTGTTTCAGTCTCTTATCTCCAGTTTATTCAGTTGACTTAAAACACCTGTGTATGTCAGGGGTCGGCAACCACCGTCCCACAGGAAAATTGTAGGACCTTGAGCCCTAAAGACGTCCAGTCAAGGCTAAACCCATCTCTACCTAGAAATGGGTGACTTTGACATACACATATTGTGACTCTGAACTGCACCTGTCTAAGCCATGGGTAAAGGCCAATTAAGTCATTTACTATTAACACATTTATAGCAATATTTATAAAAGAAAGTGGCCTGATATATTTCCTTCATGAAGCAGTTTACTTTCCTTAATAGCTCCTGGTAAAGGTGGTGTGAGTCTGGGCTGATTGTAGACATGTCCGTGTGGCAACAAGTTTACCCAGTGTACTAGTCTCCCGAGTCCTTCGCGTCCTCATCTCTAAGCGTAACCACGTATTGCGGCACTTAGCTCATCTTCTAACACAGCACAGTCTAGTCTACTTTTGTTTAATCCGATTCTCCAGTTTGGCTTTGGTTTGTTGTCCTCACAGCGTCCTCCGGGGTAGGAAGTGAGTGCAGGGCTGGTGTCTGGTCACGGTTGTCCCGTTCTTGAGCTCTCCTTGGTGGGATAGGGCCAGGTAGACGCTGGGGTAGAGGTCAGAGGAGTAGGTGTTGTAGTGGTTCTCCTCCAGAGTCTCCTTCAGCAAGCACTCGTCTGTAAACCTCTCCTGGAGCAGACAGGATAGATGGAAAACATAAGCTTTTAATTTCACCAGTTATTATGCACACTTAAAATGTAATTTACTTTAGAGGCATTTTAATTAGTCTATTATTTAGACGTAGAACTTAGATGCAGGTCTGGCAATGGTATAATAATAGCTTAAACATCTTAAATATCTTAAAACTTTTTTTTTTATTTTTCCTTTGTTTAACCAGGAATGTCCCGTTGAGGTTAAAAAGTTAATGATTCTGACTCCAATGCAGATTTTACACATTACATTACAGATTTGAGCAAACATTCAAAATCAGATCTTAGGCCCTTAATAAAAGCTAAAAACACTCACAAACACCATAATACATTAGCCTGCTATAAAATGCAAAGACAACCAAAAATTTTGCATTTAACAACACAAAGGCAGCAAATGGCTTTTTTTTTTTATTAGGCTTTTCTTAGAGTTTTTAATAAAGCCCCTTTGTAATTTGCTGTACATAGTCTTTAGTTTTATACGTTATATGCCGTACCGCTCCATAAGCCTGTCCCTTCTCGCTCATACAGAGGTACAGACCACTCTTCACTCCTTGGATTCCCACCACACCCTGCTTCATGGCAAACACCTTCAGCCAACCTGGAACACAGGGTCAACAAATTACTTTATGCACAGACAACATCTAGGAAGTTTGTGGGTTCGAACCCCGGGCTGGCCGACACTTAAAAGGCACAGGGGCTACATATGGCCCATTGGGCTGTTTAATTTGACCCGCTAAGCATTGACTAATATTTTATTGATACTTAAAACACTGCATTTTTCCTTCAATATTCTGCAGTGATCATTTGATTCCACTACGATATGCTCCAAACGGTAAATACCTTTCCCTTTACTCTCAGAGGTTTTAGATGGTTTTAGAACAAACTTTAAAGAGTGTATCTGGGTTGTCAGTGAAAAAAAGTGTGTCCCTATAGTGCTACTGTAAGTAGTCGAAAGGTGTGGAATTACATCTGCAATTGGATCACTGCCAAAAAATTTTTTGTCACTTTACTTTATCTGTGATTTAAACTGACATTACATAGGCCTGTTTCAGGAAATGTGTGTCAGAATTCAAACATCCGAGCTATCAGCTGGTGTCTGACGTGTTGAGTTTCTGTATCACTGCTCCAGTACTGTTCAGATACGGCCTGTTTGTGTTTAGTCCTGTGTATTAAGCTCTGCTTCTTGTTTTTGTATCTGCATTCTCCCTGATAAACAGAACACAACAAACATGAATGTAGACTCACAGAACTCGTTGGGTTTGTGGATTCCTCGTATCACTCCGTCGGACAGGATCTGGAGGTGGAAACCCATCCCCACTCGACAGTAGAGCAGCTGCTGGTAGAGCCCATCTCTGTTCGGAAATGGACCGGGTTCTGCAGCAAATACCCCAGAAACCACACGGATATTAATACAAGAGTAGTGGAAGTACTTTCACATAGTACCTCTGTAACAGTACACATAAAACATTTTAGACCATATGCCCTGTATATAACCATATCCTGTATAAAAATATAGATGTGCAGGTGTGAGATGGTTTCTCTCTGTCGCCCTCTTGAGAGTGGCTACATAACACCTTGTTTTTTTATAGCCCGATTTTTACTTGTTAATGCAATCTGGACAATAAATGCAATTTTTAAAACAAGAGGCAAACAATGTTGACTCTAAAACCGGAAACAGTTTTGCTAACAATAACTAGCTTTGTTTAGGCCGAATTCTGGCAACAGTGAGAGGCTGTAGCACTGTCCATCTTTATGTGGCTTTACTTAAACAGACCGAGCCCCCCTTTCCGATCTTGTATTTCAATCTGTTTTCTATCTCTGTGAGCAGATGTGTTCAGCTCAACACATGTTTACACCTGGTATTTACCTGTGTCTTCCTGATGCTGCACTGATTTTTGCTTTCTCGCTTCTTATGCAAAACTACTTCTGATTGGTTAAAAAAAAAAAAGCACTTTTTTGGTCACTTACTTCTCCTTCCTTTATCATATTGAGAAAGAGTTTATTTCTGTTTATAATTCATCAGTACTTTAAAAGATGCATGGTAAACCCTTAACTTTACCTATACCATTATAAATTAACTGTTAAACCTTTAAGTCAGCTGCACAACCTTCTCTAACGCACTAACACCAGCTCCAATTGCTTGCATTAAACAGCATTAAGACCCGCCACATAATATCCAAATACTCTGCCCAGACTGAAGGAGGGTTTAGAATTGTTACATTGATTGATCACAGATGATTGGAGCCTAGCCCAGCAGCTCAATGGCCAGATTGTTGCAGGGTTGACACTTAGACTCAGACAGTGACAACAATTCACTAGGGGCAATTTAGATGTATACAGTACAAGCATGTCTTCTGACAGTGGGAGAAACATGCAGATGTCTGTTCAGGTGTTTGCTACAGAATATAATATGCATTAAGCTGGAAAGTCAAACTTTGTTACAAAAAAAAAAAAAAAGATTAAATAACGTTACTAATATGTAGTTCTTACCTTTCTTGGTTAGAGCGTCCCTCAGGCGCTGGCTCCACAGTCCCCCGAACAGACCTTCACGTCCTTTATCCACTTCCAGTTTTAAAGCTCCCGCCGACCAATCACACAGTCCAAAAGCAGACAGCAGCATCAGCAGGACCCCAAACACATCCATATCAAGGGCTTCGACCTAAACCTAGCACTCTGACCATCTCCTGTTTATATAGTAGGAATGATCCAGAGCAGGAACCAAAACCAGTCCAGTCCATAAACAAGCCATTTTACCAAAACAGTTCCATAGCGTTAGGAGATATTTAGTCCAGAAACGTCCAGAATGTACAAATGTGCCTCGGAGCTTTTAAAAGTGTTATCATAGAGGAGTGACGGCTGATGCAAACTGTCTGTTCAGACACACAATCAGAGAAGATTGGAGCAATTTGTGTGATAAGACACTATTCACAGACACTTCCATTTGCTGCACAGTTCCTTTTAGAGCGAAAGACAAACTTTAATAGAATAATTTCGCTGGGTCTTAAAAAGAAACTGACAAAGTTGTGTCAGTAATGGGTCTATATCCATTAGATAAACTAAACCACTGAGGGGTTATTTTCACAAAAGGTGGTTTAACCTGGTTGTGAATGCATGTTATTTACTAGTTATCCTGTTGGTGGCACTCTTGCATATAGGGATGAAAGGCAAATAGTTTTCAATAGTTAGATGACACTGTTGCTGTTATGTTGCTATATTTAAACGGACCACTGCCCCTTTAGCATTTGTATGGTGTTTATTTTAGGGAATAATGATGAAACTCACATTAGAGTGTGATCCAGCAGACTGTTAGTGGGTCTGAGGAAACAGCAGTCTGTAGCTGAGGTCAGTGAAGGTTGGCTATGTTCGAGCAACAAAATAACATTAGCATCAAAGACATATTGTAAGGGTGAGTTTATGAAAACATACATGCTGAAGGCATTAGACTTTTTCAGTTGCGAATAATGATGGCACTGACATTATAATGTACTTTGTTGCTCTAAAACAAAAGGAATAATGTATAGGGTATTATGCTATTATTTTACTGGTCGGGCCCACTTCAGATCAAATTGGAGCTGAATGTGGCCCCTAAACTAAAATGAGTTTGACTCCCCTGTGCTACAGGCTGTGACCCATAAAGTGTTGCATTAGTTCGATAACATGTTGATCAATGTTGCAGTAGTGATCAATCAATCAATCAATCAATCTTTATTTATATAGCGCCTTCCAACAACCACAGATTTAACCAAGGTGCTTAACAACATTAGTAAAAAATAAACATTTACAAATAGGTTTAAAACATATTTACACAATAAAAACAGATCAGTGTCACAGAGCCATTAAGTGCCAAAAGCCATTTTAAATAAATAGGTTTTAAGTTTGGCTTTAAACAGAGGCCGGTCAGTGATGGAACTCAATGGGCAACGAGTTCCAGAGTTTAGGACCGGCCACTGCAAAAGAACGATCGCCCCACTGTTTGAACCGGGACCGGGGCACCTTCAGCAGATGTTGCCCAGCAGAACGTAGAGCTCTGCTGGGTTTGTGAGGGGTCAGAATCTCACACAATTAAGAAGGTGCAAGGCCCGTGAGTGCATTAAAAACAAACATTAAGATTTTAAAATTAATTCTAAACTGGACAGGGAGCCAGTGCAGGGAGTACAGGACAGGTGTTATGTGCTCGTGTTTACGACTGTTAGTTAGCAGACGGGCAGCAGCATTTTGCACAAGCTGCAAACGGTGAAGTCCAGTTTGGTTAACTCCCACATAGAGCGCATTGCAGTAGTCTATGCGGGAGCTAATAAAAGCATGGATGGCTTTCTCCAGGTCAGCACGACTTAAAAAGGGTTTAACTTTTGAAAGGAGGCGAAGCTGAAAAAAGCTTGCCCTAACCACCGAATCTATTTGTTTATCAAATTTTAGACTGCTGTCTAGTTTTACCCCCAGGTTTTTGACAACATGGTTGAGATGAGGGACCAAAGCAAAAAGACCAGGAGCTGAGACACTGGACAGGTTGGATGTGCCGAACACAATACATTCAGTTTTATCCTCATTCAAACAGCCACAATCTGATGTCCTCTAAGCATCTGTTGATGGACTGAAAACTATTAGGACAAGCAGGGACAACCGGAAGGTAAACCTGTAGGTCGTCTGCGTACAGATGAAAAGACATTTTGTGCTTTGAAATAACTGCACCTAACGGCAACATATACAAGGAAAATAAAACAGGGCCCAAAATGGAACCTTGTGGCACACCAGAGGTCAAGGGGGCCGAGGAGGAGGAGAGGTCACCAATCCTAACAGAAAAAGTCCTCTCTGTTAAATACGACCTAAACCACTGCAGCACAGGTCCCTGAAGCCCAACCTGTTGTTCCAGACGTGCCAGGAGGACTGAGTGGTCCACGGTGTCAAATGCTGCAGTAAGATCCAACATTATGAGCAGCACTGGCTTTTTCTCATCAAGGGACAAGAGAATGTCATTTTGTACTTTGAGAAGAGCGGACTCAGTGCTGTGTCGTGTCCTAAAGCCAGACTGGAACTTTTCAAAAATCTGATTGTTCTCCAGAAAAGACTGTAACCGTAAGAAAACAATCTTTTCCAAAACCTTGGATAGAAAAGGTAAATGGGACACAGGTCTAAGATTTGACAGAACGGTAGGATCAAGGTTGGGTTTTTTTATCAGAGGCCTGACCACTGTGTGTTTGAATACAGTTGGTACAGAACCTGAACTCAGACAGCTGTTTATAAATGAGAGGAGGCATAGGCCCACTGCGTTAAAAACCTGTTTAAGCATTTTAGATGGTATAATGTCCAGAGGACAGTTGGTCGGTCTCAGCCCCTGGACCACATCAGAGAGGAGAGAGAGTGATACTGGCTCAAATACATTAAACACAGAGAGGACAGGAGAAGAGCACAAGTCAAAAGTGTTAGACATGTTCTTAATGCTCTGTTTAACAGAGGCTACTTTATCAACAAAATAATGGAGGAAATCATTACAGGTTGACTTTGAGGCCTGCTGTAGAGCATTATTAGATGGATTTATAACAGACTGAATTGTGTTGAATAGCGCTCTAGGACGATTAGAGCTGGTGGAAATGACATTAGACAGATACTGACATTTAGCTGCTTTGACTGCAAGTGATCAGAGTATCAGTGTTTTTAGCTAGAGTTCTTCACACCCAAAAACTTGCGTACAAACAAAAAACAAAGGTGCGCCACCATTGCAATACAGCTTTATGTGCATTAGTGATGGTCTTAACTCTATCTTTCAACAATTTTTGGTCCCTAACCCCAGTGTACCTTTTTTTTTTTTTATTGTATACCTTTCGCATAAACTGCATTTATTATGAAATTAGAAAGAGGAGGACAGAACAGTAGAATACTAGTCTTGACTTCTTTTATGTCCAACCTCTAACTACTGGGACATGCTGAACTGTTGTGGAAATGTGAAGCCAAATATTCTGTAATGACTCTTTTGACTTTTTCTGAGCAGACCTGGATTAGCAGTTACAGTGGTCACTTAAATTTTTACATAAAAATCCAAATAATATAATAATATAAAACATCTATTGTAAGAAGACAATTGTAATTACAATTGTAACAAACTTGTTATAGAAGCCTTCAGTTGCTGCGGAAATGATTGACATTTGAGCCAGACATTTGAGAATATGTACCGACAATTATGTCCCATTTAAACCATAGATAGTATAAATATGGATGATATCCGGCCATTGGTCCCCTATTTACCAATATTGTCATTACGAATGGGCAATAAAATGGCCGTTACATGCGGGCTTTTCGGCTTTTACTTCATAGTAAAACAATAGTTTTTAGATAGCATAAACCAACGTAATAATCAAAAATTCACCCCCACCAGAGTTGTCACGTAGTATAAACGTCGCTCTAGAGACCGGAGCCATCTTTTGTACCAGGCTGTAAACATGATTTTTACACTTGTAAAGTCGCCATTGGGTTTCTCCTTATATTTCCGCTTTTGGAGCCTGCCCTCTGGTGGACGGATGTATATCGCTGTATTTCGCTGTAAAATCGCCATATGGCGGCGCCCTTACACGACGACCATTTAAGAGGTACCATGGGAGAGGCTTGATTTAAACTCACAAAAGAGATCAAGAGATTATTTCTGAGACCAAAATCATTTCAAAGACTAATACTGACTGATATTCTTCAATGAGAATCAGCTATAAGCCTCAGATCCTATGGTCCATTATTTAGGAAAACACAAGTCTGGTGAGGTGGTTTTAGTGCATTTTGTACAAATACAACTCTGCTAGGGTCTGCTAGTTATGTAATGCTACATAACTACTACTAGTCAAAGGTCACGGAGTGCCACTTTAACTCTAGACCTCAAAGTGTATGGAATTAATTGCTTAAATTTCAGAGAATATAGAATGACAAAATTAAGCAATATTAATGTTTGATGATAACAACGTCTAGATACCCAAAATGTTGTGAATGTCTACTTTTATTATAAAGTATTGCTTATCCTTTATGGGTTGCAAGGAATTACATTGATGTGCTTTATTTAGTTAATCATGTTCCTAAACATGAATGTTTGCTCTCCTTTATCTCTGCGTGTAAACCTAGTGCATGTAAACTATGTAGGCCTTGGAGGGACACTAAGCAGAACATCCTGCAAAGAGAACAAAACACACCTGAATGTGTCCGCTGGCAATTCAGATGAGATAAAACTGCAGTGCAAACGTGAGTCAAAGGAGTTGAGATGATAAAACTACAGTCATTACATTGATTTTATTAAGTACTTTTCCTACAGCGTGATTGTGTTGCATATTAAATTAGAAAAGAGATAATAAAATAGTACCTTTGAAAACATTTGTTGTTTGGGTAGGTATTGGTCATCCAGGTCATAAAAATAGATAGAATTGACTGTAATTAGACATTTTGACTCAAGTAAAAAGATCCATAAATCCATGCTCAGGTGCCTCCTCATTATAATTTATTTATTTATAGTTATATTTATATAGCGCCTTTCCAGAGCTCAAGGACGCTTTACATATCAATTATTCATTCACTCCACAGTCACACACTGGTGGTAGTAAGCTACATCTGTAGCCACAGCTGCCCTGGGGCAGACTGACAGAGACGTGGCAGCCATTCCGCGCCTACGGCCTCTCCGACCATCACCATCTACATTCTAACACATTCATACGAGGCAAGGTGGGTTAAGCATCTTGCCCAAGGACACAACGACAGTATGAACTGTGGGGAGAGCGGGAATCGAACCTACTACCTTCCGGTTGAAGGACGGCCGCTCTACCACTGAGCTACTGCCGCCCCAGTTGAGTAAATCAGGAATATTTGGAGACACTAAAGGCTCAGTCTTTTTCTCACAGCATTTTGTTGAAGTTTTCATTTATATCTACAAACAAAATCTTTTTTTTAGGAAACAGTTTTTTAGAACTTTTTCCAGAACATATCCAGGGCTCTGTCTTGATAATGCCAGGCAGTTCTTTTCTTTACTTTCTTTAGAAGATTTATGTGCAGCACAAATTTAGAATTGACTGCTATTGACTAAATTGTGGTGCGTGTATCATTGTGGTTGGGCTATATAATAATGTATGTAATGTTGCATTGATGAATCTCCAACTAAATTTGAATACACTAAATAATTGATCAGCCAGAATACAATTTGAAATTTCCAGGACAATTTACACAATTTCTTTGACATTTGACCATTTTCCCATATAGTATAAAGATCCCTTCTACATTTTGAGTTTTTTCCCCTTCTTTTCTAAGACACTTGGGAAGCCCATTAACATATGTGATAAAAATAGGAACTAAAACCTTATGTTTTCAAATGTGTCAGAACAACAGTGAGTTAATACATGCTCAACTCCAAACCAATAGCAAAGTGAAAGTAATAATTCATCTATTATTTATCAAACTAAATGCTTATTTAAATTAAAAGTTATGTATCACGTTAAAGGCTCAAACATGTTTTTAATTCACTTTTTTTATTACAGTTTTGGATTTTATTTATACAGTTTTGTTCAAGACATTGAAGCCACATTAGTGCCCTCTAGTGGATCATTTATATTCAGCTTAATGACTCTGATGTTCAAATGATTTCTATAATGTTCTATTAGCCACTTTACAGGACATTTAATTTTTGATGGGTCATCAGTTATTGTAATAGTGACTGTATTGTTTTTGTATTATTCAAGTTAATTAAAAAACATGCCCTAATTGTTGTAAAGTGCAAAAAGAAATGATTAATATTTAGTTAGTGACAGTTTTTCTCTGGGAGTACTTTTCCTAATCAAATGAATAACTGTGTAATTGTTTGTTCAATGTTTATACTACACAGACTCAACCCTATACAACTCAATTCAAAAAACAAAAAAGAATAATTAGAAGTACAAAGGTGTGATATTAAGGCCGTTCTCAGAAGGATTTGGCACATGTTCTGTTGTAAAGTGAGTTAGTTTAACACTGGCAGGAATGTTCAAGTCAGATATCTCATAAATGTTGATACTACATTCAGAAATTCAGAAATAGACTCTTCACCAGATGTTGTGTGAGTGAGAAGAAACGTTTATGAGGCGCCTTTAGCTCTGAGCTTGGACAGCAGCATCTCGTTCTTCCGACACTCCTGTTGAGAAAAAACAGCCAGCATTACATTAGATCTACAACAATAGAATAAGGCAACACTTAAGGTTAGTGCAGAGAAATACTCAGTTTGAAAATTCAAGACTATGGTAAATATCAGTTGATTTTAAAAAGATTAGGGTCAAAAAATATTTTTTGAGGATAGAGTTCTGATATTAAATTCTGAAAAAAGTCAGAATTCTAAGATTAAAAGAAGAATGGGTGCCTGTATGGACAAACATTTGGTAGAAAAAAAAGTAAAAAATTCATACAATAAACAATACAGTACAAATGCATTTAAACACCCCTAATGGTGAGCTTGTGACTTTGCTTTTGTTTGTTTTGCTCAATACATTTTTAATATGCTCTTTTATGGACTTTGTCTCACACCTATTCCCTGGCAGAAGAAAACCGTCATTGTAGCGGCTTATTTTAGAGGTTTATCTTAGAAAATGAATGAACAGGCTGGTGAGGTGGGGAGTCAGAGCTTATATTAATAATGACATAGACAAAACAACAACATATGCGTTCCAATATCTAATATTAACGTAGGTTGTGGACTCTGTAGTCTAATGACTCATTCCCTTAGCCTCTTCAAGGATTGTAGATGTATGTGCTTTCTGGTTTCTGGTTCCTTTATCTTACTGTAATATGTGTTTTCATAATTCCAAGACAACTTTTCTCAAGGGGACAATAAAGGCTTTATGTATTAAACAAAATCCTTGAATCTTCCAGCCTACCCATAAACTGTTTCACAATTAGCCTTGAAGCATTAAATAAACATGTATCTGCAATGTAGATATGCATTTGAGCCTTTGAAGCTGCTATTCCTCAGATCAGTGACAAACTGATTTTAGAAGAATGAATGTATTAGACATAGTTATATGTAAGTGAATACCTCTTTAAAGTCCTTGACAGTCTTGAAGTAGAGCCTCTGTTTGTCCAGCAGCTCCACATATTCATCGTTCAGCTGGTCGCGTCTCATTTTATTCTCCTGTTTTTTCTTCTCCATCTGAAAAACATTAATCAGGGAATTATTCCACTGACACGTACTTTCAAGATTTACAACAGATGAGACGGAGTTAAAACCTTGATGCGACTCTGTTTGACACCCTCCACGATTTGCTCCATTTGTCTGAGGAACTGCTCTCTTGCTCCAGATGACGACATTGCCCTGAAACAGAATGAAATTTATCAGATTTAGGGTTGAGTAAAGACTTAAGAATTCCCATCTAAAAGTGAATTACACAGAACACACTTATTTCTGTTAATGGCTAAATGCACTGTATAGTATTATATTGGGATGATGGGTTTGCACTCACTGTTGGAAGTTGTCGTGGATGGAGTTTAACAAATTTGCCTGAAAGAAAGGCAAAAGTCATCTTCCACAATTAATTAGTAATGTTATGTTGTATGCTTTTTGTAAAATAATGATTTTTAATAGTGTACAATCACATCAAAATAACACTTTTGGAAAAATAGACATGTACAAATTTGTCACTCAGTTTTAGTCTGTGTTGAAGATATTAGATCAGTTTAGTGTAAACATGTCTTTCAAAAGACAACAAGCGTATATCTAATAAATAAATAAAAAGGATGTGTGAAACAGATTGAGTTGATCTCAAATATTGTTTGTTCAAGTGCTGCTTTATCAATATGGCAGACCCCTCTGTGCCCATGAAGAAACGTCTGTGCATGTGCAGAATAGTTTATGAAATGGGTGACATGTTTCAAAGAACCCAGTGGAAAAAAGCCATTTTAGTTTAATTACTGCCTGCAACAGCTGCCCAGAAAGCACAAACTAAGCACTGCTAGAGGAGAAGCACAACCTTGCTGAAGATATAGGACATATACAAACTAATTTGACAAAGAAAGTTTGGCATAAAACAAACAATAAAATCACCTTCACTTTTAAATCCGATGTGTAATACAAACCTCTTTCTCCAGATAAACCTTCTTGTCGTCTAGTGTGTTGTACAGAGTAAAGAACTGCTTGGTTTCTTTGTGTGTCGCAGAAACTGATAAAAAAAAATAAGAAGAAAATACATGGCAAGCATAAGTAAAGTTTTAAGCCAATATTGAAAGAAAAAGGTATTACATTAACAGTTTGCATGAAGGTAATGTTACATAAAAATGTAATTATTTATGTTCTATTCTGAATATTGGTAGTAAGATACATGCTTCCTGTAAAGACGTTATTACTAGGCATTACTCAAGCATGGTGCCAGGCCCTCTTAAAGAAAAATTAAAAAAATGACTAGCTAAAACCTTATTTAAATGTTTCATAGATGGTTGCACTCTTCAAGTGTTCTTAAGAAACTCTGTTCAAAAGTTCATTGTGAGTTAAAGTGGGTTGACTGAACCTGAACCATGCTTTAGTGAGTTTCTTCTTTGTAAAGTGCTTGTTGTATGTGCTCAGACCTTGGCTGTAGAGCTCGATGAACCTCTTCTGATACTGACTGAGTTCAGCCCGACTTGGCACATCATCAATCTTCCTCTGCAGAACCACAATCTCCCTGTTCCTCCGAGCCTAGGAACACGAGAGACATGAGCATTCATAGAGTAGAGAACGTTTCTGCTGATACTACTGCACATTTTCTCAACAGCATTTCCACATTCAATTTCAACAGACACAGTTTTATTAATCACCTTTTTTATTTTTACCTCTCAGCATTTGTGTGTAGCCATCACCTGGAATTATTCTGACTATTCCTCTCTGCATCAGACTCTAGCCCTCAGAGTTTCAAAGCTCAAACTACAGCAGCTACAGAGGTTCACTACTTCAAATGTGGGGTGCCTGATCTGCCAACCTTTAATTTCTTTTTCTTTTTTTCTTTTTTGAGTACCACATCAGTGTTGCACCCCTTCTCTTTGCAAATGGCCATCTTCCCAATCTCGATCATAACAACAAGTTATACACATCGACTATGAAGTAACAAAAATTATACAGTATGTTCCTCAGTAGACTTTAATACTTGGCAATTACATTAAATTATAATAAACATTTTATTGTTGCAATATAAAACAGAGGTTTATTTCAATTATGGATAAAAACTGAACTGGATTTTAATTTTCTCCTAATAAATTAATGAACTTACAGTCAGGTCCATAAATATTGGGACATAGACACAATTCAAATATTTTTGGTTTTATACACCACCACAATGGATTTGAAATGAAACAAACAAGATAAGCTTTAACTGCAGACGTTTAACTTTAATTTGGGGGTATTTACATCCAAATCAAGTGAACGGTGTAGGAATTACAACAGTTTGTATATGTGCCTCCCACTTTTTAAGGGACCAAAAGTAATGGGACAGATTAACAATCATGAATCAAACTTTCACTTTTTAATACTTGGTTGCAAATCCTTTGCAGTCAATTACAATTACAGCCTGAAGTCTGGGACAAATAGACCTCACCAGACGCTGGGTTTCATCCCTGGTGCTGCTCTGCCAGGCTCTACTGCAACTGTCTTCAGTTCCTGCTTGTTCTTGTGGCATTTTCCCTTCAGTCTTGTCTTCAGAAAGTGAAATGCATGCTCAATCAGATTCAGGTCAGGTGACTTGACCATTGCATAACATTCCACTTCCTTTCCTTAAAAAAACTCTTTGGTTGCTTTCGCAGTATGCTTTGGGTCATTGTCCATCTGCATTGTGAAGCACTGTCCAATGGGTTCTGAAGCATTTGGCTGAATATGAGCAGATAATTTTGCCCGAAACACTTCAGAATTCATCCTGCTGCTTTTGTCAGTAGTCACATCATCAATAAATACAAGAGAACCAGTTCCATTGGCAGCCATACATGCCCACGCCATGACACTACCACCTCATGCTTCACTGATGAGGTGCTATGCTTTGGATCATGAGCAGTTCCTTTCCTTCTCCAGACTCTTCTCTTCACATCACTCTGGTACAAGTTGATCTTGGTCTCATCGCTCCATAGGATGTTGTTCCAGAACTGTGAAGACTTTTTTAGATGTTGATTGGCAAAGTCTAATCTGGCCTTCCTGTTTTTGAGGCTCAGCAATGGTTTACATCTTGTGGTGAACCATTGTGGTGTGTTTTCTTCACCAGGGAAAGAATTCTTTGGTCTTCCACCACAGTTGTTTTCCAGGGTCTTACGGGTCTTTTGGTGTTGCTGAGCTCACCGGTGCGTTCTTCCTTTTTAAAGGATGTTCCAAACAGTTGATTTGGCCTCACCTAAAGTTTTTGATATCTCTCTGATGGGTTTGTTCTGTTTTTTCAGCCTAATGATGGCTTGCTTCACTGATAGTGACAGCTATTTGGATTTTATATTGAGAGATGACAGCAACAGTTTCCAAATGCAAATAGCACACTTTAAATGAACTCTGAACCTTTTATCTGCTCCTTGTAAATTGAATAATGAGGGAATAACACACCTGACCATGGAACAGCTGAGCGGCAAATTGTCCCATTACTTTTGGTCCCTTAAAAAGTGGGAGGCACATATACAAACTGTTGTAATTCCTACACTGTTAACTTGATTTGGATGTAAATACCTCAAATTAAAGTTAAACGTCTGGAGTTAAAGCACATCTTGTTTGTTTCATTTCAAATCCATTGTGGTGGTGTTTAGAGCCAAAAAGATTAGAATTGTGTCAATGTCCCAATATTTATGGACCTGACTGTATATGGGCGAGCATCATATAGGCCTAATGACATGAAGTAGCCTACTCAGAGAGAAAAGGTCTAGGGCTTTGTTAATGGAGAATTTGCTGTATTAAAGTCTCCTGTTCTCTCTTTAAGCTCATCACTCTTTACGTAAGATCTGATTAAGTTCTTCCTTTAAACTGTTCCTTTCTGCTCGCTGTTATTGGCTGAGAGCTACAGGTAAAAACCTCCCATTAATGGAAATAAAGAACCTGTTATAGAAACATTGTTGGTTTTGTACCAATGGGAACTATAGGTAATTACAATGTATCAGGAATATTCTTTTTCTAGAAATCCTGCATAATATCTCTTTAATGTAATACTACTTGTAATAATATACCGTATTTTCCGGACTATAAGTCGCACTTTTTTTCATAGTTTGGCTGGTCCTGCGACTTATAGTCAGGTGCGACTTATTTATCAATTTATTTGACATGAACCGATAAAAATGAACCGAGAGAAATGAACCAAGAGAAAACATTACCGTCTACAGCCACGAGAGGGCGCTCTATGCTGCTCAGTGCGCCTGTAGCCTACCACTGAAAACTGTTAACTGAAATATTAACTTAAAGACAACTGAGAAAGACTGAATGCAAACAAAATGCCACCAAAAAGAAAATCCTATTCTGCAGATTACAAACTGCAGATAGTAAAATATGCAGCCAAAACGGTAACATGTTAATCGAGCAGCAGAAAGAAAGTTTGGAGTGAGTGCTATGCTAATATGTAGCTAACTGTTAATGTGTTACGTTAATATACATATTCAGCCTGTTGTTCTGTGTACTATTGTGTACCATTAGCTGAATAACTTGCCTTGCCAGACTTGCCAGATTACCAATATCTGTTCTTGGTCTTGGATTTTAAATAAATGAAGCACAACACTCGAGGTATGCTAAGCGCTAACTCAATTGTTAAAAACCCGCTAGCATGTAAGCTAGCTAGCACAAACAAAATGCCCTGTTCACAAAACGACAGCAACTCTAGTATTAACCTCTAGCAGAAATATAATCAGTAAAACAATGAATGAGGTGTGGTGCACAGTTAATGTGTTGACAATGTTTAAGAAATAATAAATACGTAACTTTTGAGAAAATGCCAGGAGAGAGATTCGTGTGTGTATTTACACATGTACACACACATAAACACATGTAAATAGACGGTAATGTTTTCTCTTGGTTCTAAATGAATGCGACTTATAGTCCGGTGCGACTTATATATGTTTTTTTCCTCGTCATGATGTATTTTTGGACTGATGCGACTTATACTCAGGTGCGACTTATAGTCCGAAAAATACGTAAGTATAATGAGTTCACAGTTGCAGCAAACATCTCTTAAACTAATGTTCATCACAGGTGGATATAAAGCACTTATTGCCTTTGAAAAAGCTCAGAGATAGACCTGGCTGCAGCAGACAGCAGCTCGTCTCTTGATGCGCAGCACCGCTCTAACAGAATTACACTTACTTTGTTAAAAGGAAGCAATGTTCCCAGCCCCAGCCAATCACACACGAGCAGGAACGATCCAAAAACGAATCACAAAGCGGTATTGGATAAGAGGCGGGACTTGGGACTCACTTTGTAACTAAGCTACATGTTGAATGACAGGTAGATGGCATGCATGCAGCCCAGCCCCTCCTGCTGCAGACTGACTGACTGAGACAGCAGCCGGCAACAGCGTGACCAGCTGCTTTTTGCGCTGTTTCAGAGCCAGAAATCGTACCACCGTATTCTGATGTCAAAATGCGAGCCTGCTTCGCAAAATGCCTACAGGTTGGTTGTCTGGGGTACACACAAGATTGTTTTGTATCTATGTCTTAAGGTAGTTTCAAAGTTAAAAAGATCCAAAACATCAACAATCCATGTGGAAAAAATAGTATGATTCTTAACCCTCTTCTATGAACCTTTTTCACCCAATGGGGCACTGTCTCTCTTTTGTGTATATGGTATAAAAGCAATGGGTGGTCTTCTTCATTTTTAAAACAGACTTTTCCTCCTTGTACAAAACAAACCATAACCTGTTACTAATCCTACTTTTTGTTTTGCATCATCAGAGTTTTTTTTCCAAGTCATTCCACATTTATCTAATTACGTGTGTGATTAAGTCACCATTAACAGACGGATCTTTTGCAGCTTTTCCCTTTCTGCGTTGTACTGTTGGTCTATCCTCTGGTTCCTCTCCTGCACAAAGAAAGACAGAAGATGATTAACGTGAAAAGAAATCTTTCCATAAAACAATAAAATAGGTTTCTTATCAGCACCTTTGAACTATAAAAACAGCAGCTATGTACGAGTCTGTACCTTCTCTTCTTCATTGTCTTGTCCTGAAGCCGTCTTTAACTTCTCAATGTCCTCCTGTAGTCGAGCCATCTCCTCCTGCTCACAACACATATAACATATAAAATACATTAATACGGACATACAAAAAAACCTTACATACATTATACTTACAGTCAGGTCCATTAATATTGGGACATCAACACAATTCTAATAATTCTGGCTCTATACACCACCACAATGGATTTGAAATAAAACGAACAAGATGTGCTTTAACTGCAGACTTTGTATTTCCATCCAAATCAGTTGAATGGTGTAGGAATTCCAACAGTTTATACAGACGTGGACAAAAATGTTGGTACCCTTCGGTCAATGAAAGAAAAACTCACAATGGTCACAGAAAAAACTTTATTCTGACAAAAGTAATAATAAATAAAAATTCTATGAATGTTAACCAATGAAAGTCAGACATTGCTTTTCAACCATGCTTCAACGGAATTATTTAAAAAAAATAAACTCATGGAACAGGCCTGGACAAAATTGATGGTACCCCTAGAAAAGACTGTAAATAATGTGAACATATGGACATGTTAATTCAAGGTATGTGCACTAATTAGCATCACAGGTGTGTACAATCTTGTAATCAGTCAGTGGGCCTATTTATAGGGCTTCAGGAAGTCACTGTGTTGTCTGGTGACATGGTGTGTACCACACTCAACATGGACCAGAGGAAGTGAAGGAAAGAGTTGTCGCAGGAGAATAGAAAGAAAATTATAGACAAGCATGATAAGGTAAAGGCTATAAGACCATCTCAAAGCAGCTAGATGTTCCTGTGACTACAGTTGCACATATTATTCAGAAATTTAAGATCCATGGGACTGTAGCCAACCTCCCTGGACGTGGCCGCAGGAGGAAAATTGATGACAAATCAAAGAGACGGATAATCCGAATGGTAACAAAAGAGCCCAGAAAGACTTCTAAAGAGATCCAAGGGGAACTCCATGCTCAAGGAACATCAGTGTCAGATCGCACCATCCGTCGTTGTTTGAGCCAAAGTGGACTACATGGGAGATGACCAAGGAGGACACCATTGTTGAAAACAAATCATAAAAAAGCTAGACTGGAATATGCCAAACTACATGTTGACAAGCCACAAAGCTTCTGGGAGAATGTCCTATGGACAGATGAGACAAAAAAAAAAATGAAGCATATCAAGAAAAGAACACTGTCCCTACTGTCAAACATGGAGGAGGCTCTGTTATGTTCTGGGGTAGCTTTGCTGCATCTGGCACAAGGTGTCTTGAATCTGTGCAGGGTACAATGAAATCTGAAGACTATCAAGGGATTCTAGAGAGAAATGTGCTGGCCAGTGTCAGACAGCTTGGTGTCAGCAGGTCATGGGTCTTGCAACAGGACAATGACCCAAAACACAGCTAAAAACACCCAAGAATGGTTAAGAGGAAAACATTGGACTATTCTAAAGTTGCCTTCTATGAGCCCTGACCTCAATCCTATTGAGCATCTTTGGAAGGAGCTGAAACATGCCGTCTGGAAAAGACACCCTTCAAACCGGAAACAACTGGAGCAGTTTGCTCATGAGGAGTGGGCCAAAATACCTGCTGAGAGGTGCAGAAGTCTCATTGACAGTTACAGGAATCGTCTGATTGCAGTGATAGGTTAACGTTCATAGAGTTTTTATTTATTATTACTTTTGTCAGAATAAGTTTTTTCTGTGACCATTGTGAGTTTTTCTTTCATTGACAGAAGGGTACCAACAATTTTGTCCACGTGTGTATATGTGCTTCCCACTTTTTAAAAGGGACCAAAAGTAATGGGACAATTGGCTGTTCCATGGCCAGGTGTGTGTTATTCCCTCATTAATCCATTTACAAGAAGCAGATAAAAGGTTCAGAGTTAATTTCAAGTGTGCTATTTGCATTTGGAAACTGTTGCTGTCAACTCTCTATATGAGATCCAAAGTACGTCCCATGCGCAGCTCCCGGGCTGATGAGTGCAGATTTTCCTCCAGTATTTTCTGATAACATGCTGACTTTATCTTTTCCTGTGCCTTTGTAGCTCACACATTCCCAAAACATCAGCGACCTTCTCCATGTTTCACAGTAAGAATGATGTACCTTTTATCATAGGCCTTGTTGACTCTCCTCAAAATGTACCATTTATGGTTGTGGCCAAAATGTTTAATTTTGGTCTCATTACTTCAAATAACTTTGTTCCAGAAGTTTTGAGGCATGTCTCTGTGCTGTTTGGCGTATTGTAAGTGGGATGCTTTGTGGCATTTGCGTAGTAATGACTTTCTCGGCCATGCAGCCTATTTTTTTTCCAAGTGCCTCCCTTTTGTGCATTTTGAAACAGCCATACCACTTTTTCTGGACTCAGTTTTCAAGGTGAAGACGTCTTCACCTTGAAAACTGAGTCCAGATGCTTTTACTTCAACTTTTTTTTCAAGATGTCCTGGATGACTGAGAACCTTCATAGACATTAAGCTTAAGTTATTTCTGGGTTTTTTTGTGTGTTGTTCTACCTGACCTTGGGTTGGTTTCAACAGAACCCCATTTTCCATTTCTCTATTAGAGTTTAAACTCTGCTGTTTAGTATTCTCAGTTCCTTGGATATCTTTTTACATCCCTTTTCTGTTTCATACAGTTAAGTTACCTTTTCCCACAGATCCTTTGACAATTCTTTTGCTTTCCCAATGACTCAGAATACAGAAACATCAGTGTAACACTGGATGAAAGATGTCTGTCAGGAGCCTAGAAACTCACTGACCTTTTATACACACACACTGATTACAAGCAAACAGATCACAGGTGAGGATGTTACCTTTAGTAGCCATTCAAACCTGTTTGTGTCACTTGTGTGCATGTTATTATGCCAAAATTACATTACATTATGATTTAAAAAGAATAAACTAAATAGTTTTACAATAAATAGCTTCACCCAACCACTAATTATGAGTGAAAGAAAGGTTTTGTGTTTGTCCTTCATATTCTCTGAACAATGGCCATACAATCACAAATTCCTTAACCTTAAAATAAACAGGGTCCACTTTGTGTCTGAGAGCATGCGACTTGCCCACAGACTTGAGCACAGATGCTACCTTCTCTGCACTGTCCATGTTCTCCACCAGCGTGTTAAGGGCATTCATCAACTGTATACTTTTTTTATTTGACCATAAACTGTAATTGTCCACTGTAGTGCTGATATTTGGATACTGGACCAGGCTGATATTGGGTAATGTTCTAAGTGGAATGTAAATTCCTCATTTCCACTGTACATTGTGTGTCAGCAGAGCACAGTTTTGGAGTTTTCATTGTCAAAAGCATCCCAATTAAATTACCTACTCTAGACAACAAAAAAAACAAACAAGTGAAAACACTGGAAAAACTCCAATGCTTTCTCTCTGAATAAATAATGCTAAATGTCAGCTAGCATTTTGTGAATTTAAAACATTGCATCTGCAGTCAACATTTCATTTAACATGAGAAGACCTTGGGACATAAATAGTGAGTAACTAAAATGTAAAAAAAAATGGATTGACTTTGTTCTTTGTTTTAACTAATGGCAACACATTCAAGTTCACTTCTAATAGTACGTGTCTGACATCAATGTAGCTCTCTGGACAGCTCAATGGAAACACAAGCCTCAGGGGTCAAAGCAAACCTCTTCTTGAACCAGACTGTTCTGTACCACTGAGTAGTCTTTCTCTTGTGTGTCTGTGTTGTCTCACCCTGCAGTGTGTCTTGAACTCCTGCTCCTGTTGCTTCAGGCTTTCATTCATTGTCACCAGAGACCGTAGCTTCTCCAGAGCTCTGAAGGAAACACAAAGTAATGGGTGTAAGTATTGCCACATCCAGCACATGCTGCTGTCTTTGTAAGAACATTATTGTCTGATTTTTTACTGCTGTACTTACTGATTGTCTGCGCTCTCCTCAAGCTCTTCCAGAGACTTCAGCTCCTTCTCCAATCGCTCCGACTGCTCCGTCACCTGAGACACACAGAAATGTTTTTGGCGTTGCACAGAAAAAGAACTGTTGCTCAAAACAAGTAAATAAGACTAGGTAAAGTTGCCCTAAAAAAGACCTTTGGAGTCGAAACGCGTAGGTGGCATGTCCATTTTTTAAATAAATTTTTGTACAACAAAGTGCCTCGGATCATCTATGTTCAAACTGGCAAGTCACTTCCTCTACATTTAATTTTTCCCTCGCCTATTCCTTGATGAGCATCTGTTTTGACCCATAGTCCTTCCATTGGACCCATTGAAGCACTTATCCTTGCCATCTTATTCCTTTATTAAAAACAGGTGAAGATTTTAATTTAATTAGGGATAGGACAATAACCGGTTTTATGGTATCCCGCAGTATTAAACTGACAGGGTATCAATACTGTTAAAAACATTTATTTACGATATTAATTAAGCTGTGTATGAGCTTCTGTCGGAGCGGCAAGGATGCCTGCTGCTGCCTGACGCTGACCCTGGGGTCAGTTAAAGAGTTTTTTGGGAGTATAGCAGAGAATATAACCAGAAAATGGAGCAGTCTCTGCTGCTCTGTGGGATCCCCCTGTTCTGCTCTGTGCTACGGGAGCGCGCAGTGACACTGTTTTTTTCCTTTGCTCTTTTACATACATTTCACATGGATTAACATGGTGATTTATTTTCTTAAATTTGGAGTCCTGTTTACCTCCGTGAGAATTCTCTTGGCCTTGTCGCAGCTGGACTTCACATCATCATGTTTGGCTTGAATCTGTAAGAAAATAAAGAAACTTTGTGTAAAATTATTCCGTCACATGCAAATACTGTAAAACAAAATGTGGCTGAAGTCTGACCTCCTCCAATTGTTTGGTTTTCTGTTGGATTTGTTTGTTAAGTGAAGCCACGGCTCGTCGGTGCTGCTGTAAGGGGCCGTACCTCTCCAAACGCTCCTCAGACGACAACTCGCTCTGCTGCATGACAAATACATCGCACAAATATAGAACATGGAAGATTAAACTTAGACACGCAACATGTAAACCTTTTGACTTTTTGCACTTTTTAGTCTCTTTTGCACCGTTGTTACTACTGCTACAGATTCTATTTGCATTAATCATACTGGGACTCTTAACACTTGAATGATTTGCAGTTCTGATTGATAAGTGAACACATTTGCACATTCACTTTATACCTGCTTTATATATTTAACATGTATGGAGTGTATTTACACTACTGTTAATACCACAGACTCTTGCACAGGTTCCATTAGCTTTCTGCTGCAGTATATAGTGGAGCCAAAGCAATGAAATTTAGTTTTGTGTACACATGGAGTATATTTGAATGACAAGACAAAAGTAAGCATTCATTATTTGTAATACAGAAAAATGGCTATGTTTTAAATATTGTACTATGAAAAGGAATAAGGGTCCCTGTAAAAAAAATAAAAATAAAAAGGGTTTGTCTGAATTCGGAAGAAAAGCAGAATCAGAGGGGGTAAAAAAAAAAAAGTTTTACAGCAACCCTAATCTTTTTTGTATTGTACTAATACTTGTCAAGTCTGTAGTTTATTCCTGCCTGGATGAAAACATTATTCTTTTCCTCACCTTCTCCTTGTACTCTGAAGCGATCTGTTTGATTTCCTCAGACTGCAGACCTACAATCTGACCCACTGCACTCGCCGTCAGCTTTCCCTGAAGACAAACACACTTTAGCTCAACAGAAAAGTAACATTTTTCCAAACTGTTCCATTAATGTTTTGATAATGCTTAGTAAACCTAACTGTATTTTATATTTATTGAATGATTCAAGTCTCTTTTCTAATAAGTATTAAATGGTAAGGAGAGAGAGAAAAAGTTATTGCCTCAGACCTCTTCTATTGCCATGGCAGCCATGTTAGTCATCAAAGATTTAATCCTCCTCTGGAAAGAATAGACATTCATTGAGACATTAATATTAATGCTTTATGAGACAAGTAAATTAGAGTATACCTCAGCTTGACATTTCTATTGAAAACCACAACCTAAAACATACATAAGAAGATATTTCTGATTTTTGAATAAGGGTTGCATGGGTTACTTCTAAATATATACAACCCCACACTAATAAAACAAGCAGCCTAAAGTGCTGGCTGGGCTTCCAGTGTGTTCTTCAGATTGCAGCTGTGACCATAATCTGAATCTAACACGAGTCTAAAGATCCAGTACCCCAACAGCTCGTTTGTTAAGAAGTATGTTGTTAGGGTCTGAATACTTTTGAATTTAAGTAATGACCTTAGTCTTATTATTTTAACATAGACCCATTAATTGTCTGGACATTTTGAATTCAAATAAACAGAATATACAAAATGATTAATGGTTTTGTCTTTCAGTCTGTGGGATTAGCGTGACTCTGACCTCCTCCACCTCCTGCAGGTTCTCCTCCTCTGACGCCTCTGATGGAGAGACACCGGACCCTGAACTCTTCTGCCCATCCACCTGTTCATGAGAGGACAAAAAAACAATCAAACTAGACACTAGCCCCAATATATTTGTGGTGATATGTCCTCCCAATATCTCCTTTGTGTCTGTGTGCAATTGACACAAAGCAAATAATATGCCAAAAAAAAAAAAAACATGGGACTTTACAAATGACTCCCATACCACTCCCTACTTGTATTGTGCCTTGATGTGGAGGGTCTGCTATTTAACTAACTCTTAACTGGACAGAATGTGTAGAACATACTAGCATGTCATGTTTATTTATTAGACAGCCAGCTCTGACACATGTCATTTTCATGGCTTTCCCATACTTTTGTAAATACTCTTCAAAAATACAACACAACATTTATTATTATCAAAGATAAGAACTTGGAATATAATTGTGTTCTCAGACTAACATTAGTTTTTCTTCATGTTTCTATAATCTACACAAAATATAAGGTACTGAATAAGCATCATACATCATCATACAGCCGGGAAGGATCTTTTGTGACTGTTCAAATCCAGACTTGTTTTTACAGGTCTCTCAAGTCTATGTAAATAAATGCATTTATTCCATAACTTACTTGGTCTTGTTTGGACTGCTTACTAAATCCATATCTCCTGAAAAAGACAGAAACCACAGATTATTTAATGAAATCTGTCAGGTGAAAAACTGCATCGATGTCACTGTAACTCCATGCCACTCAAGAACACCATGAGCACAACGCCAAAGACGTCAATCTGAAGCAGTGCAATGTGCAGCCGCCATGCCTGAAACATGTCCACACAGAGAAAAGCACATGGAATTACTTACAGAAGTAAATCACTCATTCTACACAGGGAATGGAAGAGATGGATGGGGATGAGAAAACAATATGACAAGGGAAAGAAACTGGCAGATGAACAGCAGTAAAGAGTTTATGAAAAGGATTTTGAATGATTTTTAGACATGTGCAGTACATAAAGTCCTGAGGTCACTACGGTGTGGGATAGAAATTCTTTGAAAACATTAGGACTTGATTAAAAGCCTTCAACATGTATGTTTTCATGAACTCACACTCACAAAATGTCTTTAATGCTAATTTTATTTTGCTAGTAAAAATGTAGCTAAATTTCACCACTGCATCACTGACCCGTCTATGGGCAAGAAACAGACTGCTGTATATTCATCTCTGCTAACAATTAATTGACCTTATCTCTTCTCTGTTGTCCATGCAAGCTGTTGTATTTTCCACCATAATCAATGTCAAATTGTATAGTGTCGCTTTAAAGTATTTTGAATTTAATAAACCCGAGAGTCAGTCAATATTCTCTCTGTTGTATTCACTGACATCACCTTGCTTTGTAACAAACCTCATGATGTGAATACGTCAAGTCTTAGTGTGATGTCAGACCTGCCATATTCCAGCAGCGTGGAGTGAACCCTGGACTCCTCGTCAGTCAAATCTGCAGCGTCTCTCTGCCTCCTGTACTTCCTCTGGGGCTTGTACACTTCCTGGGATATCAAAAATATATGTATGTATGTTTGGACTCAATTATTTATTCTATAAGTGTGATGGGTGTGTGTATGAAATTTACTTCACAGCAAAGTTTTCATTGTATTGTACAAGAGGAGGTTTTGAGTAAAACAGTTTCATAACTCACCAAAACATCCAGAACAGCTTTCACTGCTTTGTCTTTCCTCTGCTGAAACTCCACATCCTTCAAACAGGAAGTAAGATTAACTCACAAAAATGCTCTTTTGACACTCAGTCATCAGCACAATGTTGTAAATCTGAGTTCAAGCATCACAACCAATATTTTAACGCTTGTTTTAGTGAAAATGTTGGTGTAAAGTCTACAATAGACATTGTGATTGGTGGTCATTTACCTCAGGGAGTTGGTGGGTTTTGTTGAACTGTGAAATGGAGTAAGCCCTCACATAGTCTCCCATCTCCTCTCTGGTCTCAATGGCACATTTCACTAGCCACTGTAGTGTGGACACAGTTAATAAAAATGCTATCTAGCACATATGAAAAAACATATTAGATTGCAAATATGTTTTTGCATTCTAAACTGAACAAGTTTGGATCTAAACGGGATTACTGTAGAAATAGACAAACCTACATAAACAATACGGGTAACATTAAACAGCAGATTCCTCTGGAGCTGTAAATTAGCAACTCCAGTGTCTCTGCTTGTATCTTCCGTTTGTTGTTCAATCAGCTGTGGAGAAGCAAAAGACGAGACAGCACTGGTTTTTGGGAGAGTTGTAGTTCTGACTACTGCTATTGCCAACTTATCCAGCCTTTCTCTGGAGAACAATCACTAAAGTGTCACTTGAATGGTGCCAAAAGAAGCCATCTTTTCTCACTCATAACTCCTGCAGCAGCGCTCACATGGCAGCAGCTGTCTGCCATGTGAGTCTGCATTGAGGTTTTCTCAGAACAGTTAGAAAACTCACAAAACAGACACAAGCCCAGGTCAATGCTGCGGGCTTTTAAATATGAATATAATATGACATTTACCATCGCAAATGCCAGGGTTTATTTTTGGCTTATGTGGAGCCTGTGGCAGGGCCAATTAGTTAATGGGGGTTGTCAGTATGGGCAATACAATTCTACATTTAGGTTTGTGTATGTGCTTAAAAGCAAACCCTGTCTCACTTGTATGACGGGGTATATGTGGATAAAGTCCAAGCCTTGGATTTGATGTGGCTCTAGTCGATGGGGACACTTCATCTTTGGTAAAACAGACACTATTTTCTCTGTGAGAGCTCTGAAACAAGACACAACAGTATTATTGATATGAGCTACAAATCATTTAAGAGCCCTAAATGCCTTTTTAATACATTTTACTGGGCATTTTTATCATAACTATTGTGTTTGAGAAAAAGAGAAATGAAGTATAAAAAGTGAAAGACTAGTATTTCTTAAGACCTCATAAAAACCTGAACAAAGACAATACCACTCACATCTTTTGGCCAATAGTGGAGTTTTCCTGAAAAAGCAAATCAACATCAATGTCAACGTTACACGTAGTGATGCACCAGGTCATGCCTCCGACCACCTGTCCAGACAAACGTAAGCAAAACACGAGTTATTAGAAATTACATTTCGGAATTCCCCAGTTACATTGAGCTATTAAGGTTTTACAACATGAACAATTTAGAAATCTCAATGTGTGTATGGATTATCTGAGGAAGGCCCCTCAAATCCTCTGGCTCCTCACTGCTGGTACCAAAACCAGTCCCCATATCTGGCTTTTCTAAAGGGCTGTAGGAAACGTACTGTCCAAAATCTTTGTGGCTACAGATCAGAGCTGTGATTAATGTTCCATATATTTGTATTGTACCTTATCAAAAGGAGACAGCCCTTTAATTCTGGCTCTGAAGTATCCCGCTGCCAACAGCAGGTCCAGGATTTCAGATAGTTTGACGCTCTGCTCCTCGTCCTCCCGTGTCTCCACCTGAGACAACAAAACACTGGTTACTAGACCAAAGTATTCCAACACAATCAGTCACAGACCTGTAGAAGAATATCACCAAGCCTCCATCAGAACAACACAGCCAAACATCAAGTCAATGTCATAGAGCCCTGATCAGAATGGAGTCTGTCTGGGATTGCAAGGAGAGACATTAATCAACAAGAAGATTTGTAGCAAGTCTAAAATTTCTGTAACAACCTGCCCGCAGTGTTCATTTATAATCTGAGTCCAACTGAAACTATAAGACTATGCTTTTTTGCAATAATAATAAAAAAAAGAAATAGAATAATCTTATCTTGAAAAGTATTCTTACTTTACAGCATACCTGCCTATTTACAGTGAGTCTCAAAGTTCATAGGCAAACAAATTAGTTTTTCGTTACAAACAAATAAAAGTATTGTAATGGACAGATTAAAAATAAAATTGACTGCAGCTTTGGGCTACACATCCTTCCTTAATTCCTTCTTAAAAAAAAAAAAAAAAATCAACAAAACAACATCCATTAAATAAATTTAATTATTCATTGATTTTTAATATATCGTTACCTACTCCTGCTAATTTAAATACATAACTTTTAATCACCTGACCCAAATCTTCATCCCACACGAGGTGTTAAGGATATTACAAATCACATATAAAATAAGCACCATGTCAGCTGGAAGGTATGTTTTTCTTTTGACTTCAAGCTATTCAGTTTACCTTAGCGCCTCAAAAAAATAACTTTTATCAACACACATTGCACTCAGCTTGTGTCAACGCTTATTTGATGCTCTTACTAAGTTATAAATTCAGAAATAAAACTGGCACAAACTATCAGCTACTGTTAGCCTGCTATGCTGCTAACACAGAAGCTAACAGTTTCTTGCGGTAGTTGACGCTTACACGCAGATAATTTAAACCAAGATTTTGCCTGTCTGGTTTAAAAAAATAAAACTTGTTGTACCTGGATGATATTTCCATCCTGGTCGTACTGGGCGCCTATTTTTGAGCCAGTTCTGACTCTGTGGAAAACTGAGGCAGCCGCCGCCATCTTGGACAAATGCTGTGGTAGATGACAGGTCACATGACAGTACCAAAAATTCCAAAATATTCTTGGAAATATCTTGAAAAAAATATATTTATGTGAATCAGACTCAAACTCAAAAATTAACAATGAGAAAGTGTATTGTTTTCTAAAATTTACAGGTGTCATCATGTTGTAAATATTCTATATTGAAAAAAAGGTTTATTTGAGGCTGAATTTGCTGGGGGGAATAGTTTTGCGGCAGTTGTGCTCAGTTTACAGCGGTTCAACCTTTACGACAGCGTTTAATTTCCGGCACACGTGTGTACAGTCGGTGTGAGTAGTGTTTTTACTGCAGCATGGCGAAAGTTTTTAAGAAGAATGTGAGTAAAATTAAGCTGAAGAAGAGTAAAAATGTTAAAAAGCAGTCCGAAACAAACGGTGACTCATCGGTTATTTTCATGAGAGACAGTGCGGACGTTAACGAGCAGAGTTCGGCTGTGTCCGATGCAGTTCGTTACGACGAAGACGAAGAAGTGGAGGATTTAAACCCGGAGTTTAGCGCAGATGATGAGGAAAGAGAGGAAGAAGATGAGCGCAGGAGAAATAAGTTGCTCAAGGCCATTAAGTCTATGGGAGGAGGACACAGGAGCACGCGCCTGGAGGAGAGGTCCGAGGCCGCGCTGCTTGTGTCCGAGTTCAGCGTGAACGCGGAGGGAGAAGGGTCAAAGATCGAGCTGTCAGACCTGATCCCCACTGCCCCCAAGAAGGCCCAGAAGCAGATCGAGACCCTCCAGAAGTGCAGCAGGACGCTGGACACGCCCCTTTCCAGGTAACAACAGAGTCATTATAGTGGGGTAGACAAACCAGGACAGGCTTTTACCGTGAAGATGGCTGATTACATATAAGTAAAACTTTACTGTCTAGGCTTTTTCTAGTATGAAATAGAAAAAATCAGTCAGTCAATAAACAATGAGTTTATTCTTTGAAATCTGGAAAAAATTGACCCTAAAGCTGAGAATAAGCTATAGACCCAGCTCATGAACAAAGAATAGGAGCTTTTATCTTTAGGGTGACCTGCTGTAAAAGAAGTAGATATAAAAACTATTTTTTCTTACTCAATTACTTTGCTTAACCACCAGAGGAAAACTGTTTTGTCTTTGGATGATGTTGTAGATCTTTTTGTCTTGAGGTTGTGACTGTATATCGTGTACTGCATGAACCATACTAACTGCCAAAACCTTAATATAATGAAATTACCAAAATGTAGATTTTCAATTAAATTAAAGATATTTTGTTTATGAACAGTTGAAGTGTCAGATCTCTTAAACAAAAATCCCAATCGATCTTTTGTGATTGTAGAGATATTACATTTTATTATTAAATTTAATTTATATTAGATATTATTTAATTATTTATTTAAACCATTTCAAAATTGTTATTTTTAATCATTTCCCTTTTTTTTTTCTCTCTCTTTTAGACAGGAGACGGAGCGGATTCAGAGAGACGTTGCCTTCCATAAAGTTTCCACTGAAGTCTCGCAGTGGAAGAGTGTGATCCAGCAGAACCAGCGCTCCGAACAGCTGGTCTTCCCATTGAACCAGGAGCCCTCAGGTCCCAAACCCATTGAGTGTGTTGTGATGGGATGGAAAGCCCAGACACCGCTGGAGCAGGAGATATTTGCTTTACTCAGTGCTAACAAACAGCCCATCCACAACCCCGTCCTCACTCCCACCGAAGAGGCATCCCTCAAAGCCATGAGTCTGGAAGAGGCCAAAATCCGTCGGGCCGAGCTTCAAAAAGCCAGAGCCCTTCAGTCCTATTACGAATCCAAAGCTCGTCGAGAGAGGAAAATTAAGAGCAAAAAGTACCACAAGGTCCACAACAAGGCAAAACGAAAAGAAGCGCTTAAGAAGTTTGATGAAATGGTGATAACCAATCCGGAAGCGGCTCTGGAGGAGTTGAAGAAAATTGAGATGGCTCGGATGCAAGAAAGGATGTCTCTGAAGCATCAAAACAGCGGTAAATGGGCCAAATCCAAAGCGATAATGGCGAAATATGACGAAGAGGCACGGAAAGCAATGCAGCAACAGTTGGAAGTGAACAAAGACCTCACGCAGAAAATGGTAACAGCTTTGAATAACGATGAGGAGGAAGATGAAAATGAGGAAGAGGTAGGAACAGAGGAGGTACTGCCGGATTTTGTAAACGATGCAGAAAAAGCGGGAGATGCTACCAATCCATGGTTGAGAGGGAAACTTAGCGAAGAAGCTCAAGAAATAGAAGAAAAATCCAAGCTGGAGGAAGAGGCAATTGTAATCGAAGATGTGTCAGAGGAAGAGGAGGTGACAGAAGAGGAAGCATTACTCAGAGAGTTTGAAAACAGACGGAAAAAACGTCTAGAAGAAGACGACAAAATGGCTAATGATGAGGATGATGTTGAGGATGACGTTGCAGAAGACGAATTGTCAGAGTTTACGTCGATAATTCGTAGTTTGTCCGAAAAAACGCAAGTTGATTTCATTGTAGACAAATCTACGCCATTAGAAGAAGGTTTAAAAAGGATTCAGACTATGGAAGATGCAGAAAATTTAAGTCAAGAACATCCTGAAATTACAGAAACAGTTGAATCCGAGTCAGTTATAGAGTCGGGAGAAGTAGATGGATCTAAGACCGAGATGCCGAAAAAGCAAGCAAAAAAACGTAAGCGTGGGATTGAACTGAAGCAAGTTATGACCAAAGACACAAAAGTTGTAACAGTTCCACTTAAAATGACAACAGAAGAGGCTGGAGAAGAAGATTTGGAAGAAGAACTGGACCAGCGAGGACTCATAAAAGAGGCTTTTGCTGGGGACGATGTTATATCGGATTTTCTGAAAGATAAACGCAAAAAGGAAGAATCCGGAAAACCCAGAGTTGTAGATCTGACACTTCCTGGTTGGGGCGAATGGGGTGGAACGGGTTTGAAAACTTCGAGAAAGAAACGTCGGAGGTTTACGATAAAAAGGGGTCCCATTGTTGAGCGCAAAGATGCTAAACTCCCAACGGTTATACTGTCGGAACAGAGAGATAAATGTGTTAGCGCGCATCAGGTGAATACGTTACCGTTTCCATTTGAGAACCACACGCAGTTTGAAAGCACCATCCGATGTCCGCTGGGTAGAACGTGGAACAGCGAACGCACCGTCAAGAAAGTCACCAAGCCCAGAGTGGTGACGCAGCTTGGTGCCATCATCCAGCCGATCGGTCGTGAGGAACTGCAGAAAAGCCAGCAGAACTCGGCCAATAAGAAGACAGACAGCCAGACAACAGCCAATCATAAGAAAGGAGAGCTGGAGAGAAGACAGAAACCAGGGCAGAAACGGAAGAAACGCAAGCAGTAGCAATGTTTTGGGACATTTTTCATAATCTGTGGCAGTTAATATTGCAGAAACAGAATTAAAGTACTATGGACATTTTTAGGATTAACCTTTTTTAGTGATTGCAAAGAATTCCAAAAACAGCTATGATGGTGTGGGAACATGTATGTTTTCAGGTTGTTCTGGATGATAAAAAATATGTCTGTGTTGGTCCAGTATTTAGATTATTAGTTTACACTTGGACTTGAAATTGTTTGTATTTCAATTCTTTTAATATCAATCTATGAAGTGATGTAGAACAAAAATATTTGCAATAAAAAATGAACGCACAGCATGTTTTTATATAAGGTTTGTGTAATTGAGGTTCAGCTTAGATTTAGCAGTTTGTGGACTCCACAAAGACAAATCAAGAAAAACAATCTAAAAAATTCTTGTATTTCATACAGGGAATGGCAGATATTAAAGCTGTCTAAAGAGGCATTTTTAGAAAAGAAAATTTGCAGTGATTAATAAACCTGACAAAGTTCATCCAACAAAATACATTTAACTATACATTTTATGTCCAGGTATGAATAAACTAGTTCATTATTTTTGAGACATGTTTGGGTATCCTATTGTACTCCCAGGCAGTATGTCTGCCCACACACTTAAAGCCATGATCACCCTAGTCTATACCTGAGTAATATTTTTTTAAACGCATTGGTTAACCTTAAAGCTTATATCAACTAATCTAAGTTAATTTGGAACATGGTCAAAAATACCCATCTTCAAAAATCTAATTGGAAAAAACAGTTCTTTAAACATTGTGAAGGCTAGTCATCTTGCTGCAGACACTAAAGACACTATAATCGCCAAGAAAAAGGATTCATTACTTCTGATGACTTGGTTTAGTGAAGGAGGGATACTTTGGTGATTTGTGCTTCAGATTTTATTGTAGATTTGTGCTTGTTTTTACAAAAACATGTGTTGTGTAAATTATATTAGAGCTTGTCTAAAGAAACAGAGGGACAACTAAAATATCTCTAACCTAAACTGCTTTGTTCCCACTGAGGGAACTACTGCGTTACTATTGTTCTTTTTACATTTAATACATAGTAATACATTTTAATTAAAAATACATTTAAATGATCTTTTTAGAGCTTTCGCAGTAGCAAGAGAAAAAATGTAAATAGCACATATATTTTATTTTTGAATCCTATTGCCCAGCCATAGTTTTACTGTAAAATGTAACAGTTAAAGACCTTAAAAACAGAGACAACATTGTGTTATCCAGGGATGAAGCAGAAGTGGACCTTTATTTAGATACAACTCACATCTACATCCAGCACCTAAATCTACCACCAGATGGCACTATACTACTGCTTTGACGTGGATTTGATTGAAGAGCAGTAGATTAAAAATTATCCAAAAAATATTGTGTCAACACCATAGATTGTATAAATATGGATGATATCCGCCCATTGGTCCCCTATTCACCAATATTGTCATTACGAATGGGCAATAAAATGGCCGTTACATCCGGGATTTTTGGCTTTTACTCCCCACAATTCATACTGTCGTTGTGTCCTTGGGCAAGACACTTAACCCACCTTGCCTCGTATGAATGTGTAAGAATGTTGAGTGAATGTATGTGGTGATGGTCGGAGAGGCCGTAGGCGCAAAATGGCTGCCACGTCTCTGTCAGTCTGCCCCAGGGCATCTGTGGCTACAGTTGTAGCTACCATCACCAGTATAACTGTATGAATGAATAATGGACGGACTGTAAGCGCTTTGAGTCCCTTGGTCCCTCGGGAGAAAAGCGCAATATAAATCCAATCCATTATTATTATTATTATTATTATAGTAAGACAATAGTTTTTAGATAGCATAAACCAACGTAATAATCAAAAATTCACCCAGAGTTGTCACGTAGTAAAAACTTAGCTCTAGAGACCGGAGCCATCTTTTGTACCAGGCTGTAAACATGAGTTTTACACTTGTAAAGTCGCCATTGGGTTTCACCTTATATTTCCGCTTTTGGAGCCTGCCCTCTGGTGGACGGAGGTATATCGCTGTATTTCGCTGTAAAATCGCCGTATGGCGTCGCCCTTACACGACGACCATTTAAGAAGTACCATGGGAGAGGCTTGGTCAACACCACATTAACCTGTTGATTAAACTGTTCATTAAACTGAGACCAAGACCAGTGCATGATCAATATAGATCATTAAAGGATAGCTCTCAATTATATGCTTCATATAAACAATGTCACATTTTTACATAAACGAATTCATCTATTCACAAGAATCATATGGTCAGGTAAGCAAATAGTCTTTGTAGATCTGACACAAATTACATTTGCTTTACAGTTTACAACATAACAACGCAGTTCCCCAACTCCCCACCGAGGGGCCCTATCCTTTTTAGAAATAAATAATTTTTTATTCCATCTCTGCTTCAGAAACAGTGAGGTACTTGTTTTCCCACTGAACTGTATCTGAATCTTTTTTTTTAACTACATGCACAACCCTGTTCTGTTCTCTATCCACCGATCCTTTAGCGGAAAGAGAAAAGCCATTAGAGTTGGGTTAAACCTTCACACTTGGGTGAGAGTGCATCGCTCTGGCACCTGACGTCTCTGTATTTCACATGATAGACAGTCTATTAAAGGTGCTGGCCGCTGTAATGGACTATGCATCAGTTCAGGTAAAATGGCTGTCAGCAGCCTGGTGCTCCACAGCCAGGAGAGGTTTCCATTAGAATGCTTATAGTTACTAAATCAGTCATGGCCCGCCTTCCTCTCTATCGAACTGACGCTTTGGGCCAATTAGGACAGCTTCATACGGAGAGGAGCCGGTCCTTGGGATGCTTCGGACGGAAGGATGTATGAAGCCAGGTCCGCTGTAAATCACTCCATCCTGTGATGGAGCGTGTTTGCCGCTGTATGAGGCCCATTTGTGAGATCTGCTTAAATGTTTGCTCTGCGGTGAAGAAACGACCGTGACTACGTAATATGTAACCACAGTCACATGCAGAGTAGGCTGTTCACTCTTTTCAAGATAAGGGAGAATCTTCTAAAGACAATTGTACAAATATCGATCTTTATTACCATTAAAGAAAGCTAGTTTTTCTTCAATTAAATCAATCAAAACTCTTTGAGTGAAATGTAACAAATGGAACTCAAATATTCTGTTTGTTTAAACTAGATAGACCAAAATATTTAAGGATAGAAAGGAAGTGGCTTGTGGTTAGCAAGCTAGTCCCCAGCAGTGGTACAGTATGTGTTCTGGGAAGCACAGGGAAGTTTCCACACCACTCCAGTGGAAAAAAGGCTACATGTGCTTCTGGTAGCCAAGGCTAAGTCCCATCCACCGCCCGAACCTGCCTATTGTCTCTTTAAAAAATACAAATAAGACAACTTGTATTTTTACACCTTTACTAATACAGGAATACCACAAACATACATAAATCATGTTTATTTGTATTTTCTATTTGGTTTAGTCCCAGTTTAATTCTGATCTTGCCCTATATTAGTACCAAATTTAGTATTGGTCCAGTCATAGTTTTAGTCCCAGGTTAGTCTAATGCTACCCCTGGTTTTAGTCTTGGTTTGGTTGAATTTGTCGAGATTTGGGGTTAAATCTATTTCAAACTCTAACAACAACTGGAGTTTGAAATAGCTTCCAGTTGGAGGCTTTACATTTATGGAAGCATGGTTTGATAAAGTCTTGGCTGCAGGATTTTGTGAGAGAATATATTTTGTGAGCTGCAGGTCCTGGAGCAGCATTAAAGCGTTAAACAGAGGACTCTCTCTCTCTCTCTGGGCCCTTGATCCCAGGCCCACTTCCAGCTCCTGACAGCTGTAAGATTAACTCAGTTCGGTGCAGGGCCGCTCAAGCACACCAAATTAAATTAATGGAACAAATTTCCCCCCTAATTAAGATGAAAATACGTGTCAGTTGTAACCTTGCTGAGCACTAATTATGTACAAATGATTTATCATGTGTTTGGCGCTGAATGGCGATGGGCTCACCTCTGCGTCGGTGTTAAGAGATGGCCACTGATTAACTCTGACAGGTTGTGCTGCGGAGGAGAAGAAACCGGCCAATCAGAGCAGTCTGCCGCTCCGGCTCTGGTCCAGTCCATTAACACACATCCACACAGCAGCTGAGCAGGACCAGAAAGGAAACTCAAGAGGGCTGGGGTAGGCCTGGGATAGTCCATAGGCCTGCTTTAGTCCTAGGCTTAAATGTAGTCCTGTAGTGTCGTTTTTACTCCTGTCCTGCTTTTGGCCTAATCCTGATTTAGCCCTATATTAGCTCTCGGCCCTGGTTTCATCCTGATTCAGTCCTGGTGTAATCTCTGGTTTGGCCACAATTTAGTCTTGGTTTAGTTCTCTGTAGTTGTGTTTTGGTTCTAGGTTTTGTGTAGATCTACTGTAGTCCTGTCCTTGATAGTTCTGATGTTGTCCTAGCCTTGGGTTTAGTACTGGTTTATTTATGCGTTTAATCCCAGTTTCTGACTTTGTTCAGGTTTAGTCCTGATTAGGTGCTGTATTAGGCCTATTCTGTGGTCGCTGGTATATTAAGGGGGGAATGTTTGTGGTTTTGGGCTGATGAAGAGGACTTTAAAATGATCTGATTGGCCAGGGACATAACTCTGAGAGCCCCGGGCAGAACTTACAGAAACCAGTTAGAGATCAGCCTTTAGTGTAGCCTGGTTCTACCAGACTCTCGTACATTTCATTTGTACAGAGAGTCTGGCCTCGCTCCATTGACAAGCGTTTACTTCCTTGTATGCGGGAACTCTGTTGAAGTTTAAAACTATTGGATCTGCCCAGAGTCACTCAGGATCTGCCATAGCCAATCGCTAACGTCGATCCAACGCAAACTGACTCACTACATCAACGTCATCGTTCTCAGCCACTCCCTCTGTTCGCTGATTGGTCCTACAAAAAATTGATTTCTGGAAACCTAAGAATATACAGCAATCCCAGACGTAGTACTGAAGCGAAATGAAATTGAGCGGAAGTACGTAGGAGGGCGGAGCCAGGCTACCTTTAGTGACCTGTTTGTCAAAAGTATCGTCTGTTCCATTGACATCCATTAAACCGGCGCCCTGTAACTAGGAAGTGCACTATTTACTTCAGAGCTCAACCAAAGAAAACATGAGAGGCCACAAAATAGTCATAATATATGAAAATATAGAAACTATATCAATTTATTGTCATTGGTTGTTTAAGTGGGTCATGCTTCTCCTTTGTAGGCCTGAATTCGGGCCTAAATTAAGTATTGTTTTAGTCCTAGGTTTGGCCCTGGATGTGGTATTGTCCTGGTTTAGTCCTTGTTTAGTTCTGGGTTTAAGTTAGAGTTTGAATAGTTTAGTCACTTATTTAGTCTTAGATCTTTTAAAACATTCTCTGCCCACATCCTTGTTTTCTAAAAGGCGGAATTAGTTAATGCTGCATTTGTAGTGTGCATTTGTTAGTTTTTTGCCTTAATTTGACATAGCACTTTTCATTATTTTACTTTGGTTCTGTTGTGTAAAGAGCTTGTGTGAACCAGTTGGCTTTTATTTTTATTACAAGACACAGCATAAAAACTTTGCAAATCAATTCCTTAAGACGGGTGCGTAGGAGCAAGGGAAAACCCCAAAAACAAATCTAAGAAAGAAGATTCCTGCACACCGTCTAACTTGTTAATGTGAGATAATAGGACTCAACAAACAACGTTTCGGCGCTAGGTCTTCATCAGGTAAATAGTAGAAAAGCTCTAAGTGGCCGTCTTAAAAAAGGAGTGGCTAGCACCCACACAGCATAAAAAGTATGCTACACAGTAGCTCATCTTATAGCATAAATGGGACACTAAGCTTATTTAAAATGTATATTGGTAAAATAAATTCACACCAAAATGACTTAAAGGATCATTAAAAACGACTGTAATTTTCAGAAATTCAGTCCATTCACACTACACAACACCAGCAGCAATTTTGAAATTAAAATTAGTATGTGCTTGTGTTTTCAGAAGTCTGTGTTTTAGATCAAATGTATTGGTAATTAATAAAATGAGTTTATGTGTCTTAATATAGTCAGGATTTACCTGCAGACTCCATTTCGTCAATTAAAATTAGACTCTAATAATTAGACTCTTAAAATAGACTCTATGTCACAGGTTTGTACATGTTTTTACAAATAGTAGTCACTAAAATGTCTGGTGTGAACCTGAACCCACCCATCATATTTCTTTTTCTAATGTGTTATAAGAGCTTATTGATGACCTCTGACAGCCAGAAACATGCTGATGTGACCTCTCTACTCCCAGCAGGTGGAGCTATAACTCAACCATGCTGCACTGCGAACACGCTCTCTGGGCTGGAACCTCTAAATAAACGCTCTAAATGTGCTTGTATCCCCTTATTTACTGCTCGGCCGTGTTGTGTACAGATATATGTTTGAGCGTAGCAGGGCTTCTGTGATTAGCATGAGAATGGGGCTCCCCGGTGGCGCTGTTCGGACACATCTGTAATCATTGTTGTGCAGCAGTGCTCACTGGGGAAACGGCCCACTCTGTCATTATCAGTCACAAACCCTGCCTCTGCCAGCTACAAAACATTAGCATCTCCTTGTTTAGCTGTGCGCGGGAAGGCAATTTCTAGCAGGACTCCTGCTGCAGGAGAGAAGTGGGGACTGTGAGTGTAACACGGCCTCATGTTCAGGTGTCAGCTGCGGCCTTTAGGGAGGCACACACTCGTACGACACTGGTTTGTTTGTCGGTTTATTTAAGTGAAATGTCAGAACCTGTGTATTCGCTGCATAAAATGACAATTAATGCTTAAAACATACATTTAAAACTGGACCAAGTCATTATTGTTTAGTGAATTGCTCTATTATTTGCTGAACGTTGCTGTTGTGACATCATATGGAGCCATTAATGATTGAAACTTATATATAAAACTTGACCATGTCATTATTGTTTAGTAGATTGCTCCATTATTTGCTGAATGTTGCTGTTGTGATGTAATGGGCCTCTCTTAATAGTTTCTAACCTTCTGCATACTGTAGATTTCATTCACTAACAGTTAAAAGAAAACATAATTTTTTGGAAAAAACTTATATGGATAATTATGCGCTAAATGCTAATAACTACAACAAGGGAAATATTTTTTAATATACAGCATGTATCTTTCCATATTGTATTACTAATAGCAACTGTATAAAAAAAGTGAATGTTATATGCTTCTGTGTATTTGGGCATCATCAATAAATACAAGAGAACCAGTTCCATTGGCAGCCATACATGCCCACGCCATGACACTACCACCACATGTTTCACTGATGAGCAGTTCCTTTCCTTCTCCAGATTCTTCTCTTCACATCACTCTGGTACAAGTTGATCTTGGTCTCATCGCTCCATAGGATGTTGTTCCAGAACTGTGAAGACTTTTTTAGATGTTGTTTGGCAAACTCTAATCTGGCCTTCCTGTTTTTGAGGCTCACTAATGGTTTACATCTTGTGGTGAACCCTCTGTATTCACTCTGGTGAAGTCTTCTCTTGTTGACTTTGACACACACGGCAGTGAGTTGCTGAGCTCACCGATGCGTTCTTTCTTTTTAAGGATGTTCCAAACAGTTGATTTGGCCACACCTAAAGTTTTTGGTATCTCTCTAATGGGTTTGTTTTGTTTTTTCAGCCTAATGATGGCTTGCTTCACTGATAGGGGCGGCAGTAGCTCAGTGGGTAGAGCGGTTGTCTTTCAACCGGAAGGTAGGCGGTTCGATTCCCACTCTCCCCACAGTTCATACTGTTGTTGTGTCCTTGGGCAAGACACTTAACCCACCTTGCCTCCAGTGACTGTAACACTGGTAATGTAATGTAAGTCGCTTTGGATAAAAGCGTCTGCTAAATGAATAAATGTAAATGTATGATAGTGACAGCTCTTTGGATCTCATATTGAGAGTTGACAGCAACAGTTTCCAAATGCAAACAGCACACTTGAAATGAACTCTGAACCTTTTATCTGCTCGTTGTAAATGGGATAATGAGGAAATAACACACACCTGGCCATGGAACAGCTGAGCAGCCAATTGTCCCATTACTTTTGGTCTCTTAAAAAGTGGGAGGCACATATACAAACTGTTGTAATTGCTACCCCGTTCACCTGATTTGGATGTAAATACCTCAAATTAAAGCTAACAGTCTGCAGTTATAGCACATCCTGTTTGTTTCATTTCAAATCCATTGTGGTGGTGTTTAGAGCCAAAAAGATTAGAATTGTGTCAATGTCCCAATATCTATTGACCTGACTGTAGTTAATGTTTTCAATGAGACAATGTACACAGTGTCTGCTTCGCTCTGATCCGCAGCAATTCTAATTTTGCCAGACGCCGGAGCCAAACCGCATAAATCTGAACAGATTAGATTGCACCAAAGCGGAAACCATACATGCACAACATCCGGATTTTCAAAGTAATACAAAATATGCCGACTAGATTTTCCTTATTTTCCCTATTTATATTTAAAAGGACCCTTGCTTCCGCATTAAAGACTGTTAAAACTGATGCACTAGACTAGCATACGCAAAAGCCACAAAACCTATTATAAAATAAAATGCTTTCCAACGTTATAGACCCAGACATGATACAAATACATATTAGGTAAAGTAACATTCATAAATAAATATATACCATACACTATGTTGGAAATTAGGCGTGGTGGTAGTGGCAGCAGCCATTGTCACATCTTCCTTCCCGAGGAGAGGGAAGGAGTCTCTTGTTTCCCCTTCTATGGTATGGTTAGTTGAATCATGATAGAGGAATTGGAGTAGAGGTCAAAGGTTGATTACAGACAACAGAGAGGTGAGTGGAAACACAGAGGGCTATTACTCTGAAGCTGAAAACTGCTACACTTTAGTGAGGATGAGGTTTAGCACCATTCTTTTCATCATAAACCAGGACTAAACTAAACCTAGGACTCAACCACATCTAGGGCTGTGACGGTATGGGATTTTTTCTTACCGCGGTGATGAACACACTCTATGCCAGGGGTCCCCAAACTTTTTCCAGTGAGGGCCACATAACTTTTCCCTTCTCTGATAGGGGCCAGGGTCAGTTTCTAACAGAAAAAATGTGATAATCGCGGAGGTCCCTAAATGTAATCATTTATTGTTTTCCAGAAAACATGCTGACACTCCAGCGCACCATACATATCCAAATATTAATAACCCTTTCTGAGATCAAATAACCCTCTCTGGGTTCTTCACAGAATAAAATAATGCAGAAAATATATAGGCTAATAACACTATTTATGAATGAATTTATGAAACAAACAGCCTTTTCTTTGACTTTAACAAAAAAATAATCACGTGTCCACTGCGGGTTAAATACCCTGCATTCTGAATCAAATTTTCTCTTACCCAAACTTTTTGCCATTATTCCGTTCTGGGGGGTCACGTTCACGTTCTATGACTGTGGTATGGGTGGCCATAAAGGTCAAAACGTGCTGGGGCAAAGTGAGGTCGAAGTAGCTTTTTTTTTCCGTCTCTGGTATTGCTCAGGGGCCGGGTCAAATGTGGCGGCGGGCCGCATTTGTCCCGCGGGCCGCAGTTTGGGGACCCCTGCTCTATGCATTCAAGAATCACTCCGCTCCAGCTCCAGCTCTGGGTTTACCATCTCCCGCTCCACTCCTCGTTCACTGATATCAGAAACACCGCTCCAGCTTCGAGCTGAGGAAATTTGCGGCTAACTGCTAAAGTAGTGATCCATCTGTATCAAGCTGGTTGTTAACCGTGTGAGATCTGAACACTGCACTATGCTTATTTATACCTTTTCGTCTCTACACATATGAGGCTACATATTTCTCATGTCTGTAAGGCAAACCTGCTGAGTTTCAGTTTCAGTTTTTTTCAGAGACGTGCTCCAGTTCATGAACAATGAAATGAAAATTAAGAGACAATTTGTACAAAACGAAAGAGAGTCTTTTTACAAAACAAAACTTATTAAACTAAATATAACCCCTCCAAAAAATCATGTGCGGTGATGACCTCACACCGCGGTAGGCATCTCATTATTGCGGTGATGCGGTTATCGTCACACCTAACCACATCTAAGAGGTATCGCAGAAGTTGCATTTTGGTTTGCTTACACAAGGATGAACACAAAAATAACATATTGCATAAACACTAACATATACAGTATGTGGACATATTATAGATATACAGTATATTTGTCTTTATATTGTGTTGATGTTAATATTGCATGTATCAGGAAGCACACAGATACACTGGCCAGAGGGACTGCTTCATCAGTGGGTGTTCAGAGCAGTGACAGTGGGACAGAATAAAAAGGCCAGGTGATGGATCAGGTCCTGTCTGAGTCTGGGGACTTTCCTGACACTAATTAAAATCCTCTCCTCTGCTGCTGGGGCTCCTCTATCGCTCTAATTATTGGGGTTAAGTGTGTCTCCTCTGGGACTGATAGTGACTCAAGAGTAAACAGGGCCTGCTGAGTCATCACTGAGAGGGCAGCGACATCACAAAAAAAAAAAAACACAGAAATGGTTCACAGGTGAGAATTACTATTTTGTCCTTTTCTGTTCTGTGAGAGGCTATTGGCTAAATGGTATTCAGAATATATTGTGATGTGGTGAGATGAAAACAGTTGCACAACAGAATGCAAACAGAGAATAAGATGAAATCCTCGAGGTGATTTTGTGAGTCAGTAACCACCTATCACAAGTCATTTTGTCAAATCAGAGAAAAAGCATGTTGTTTACATTAGTGACAGTAAACCAGTTGCTCCATCATCAAACCTAATCCACATCTATAACTGTCAGTGCTTCCACATCATTGGTCCAAACATACATTGGGTCAGGAGAAATCACTTTGGCCTGAGCAGTACAAGATGGATTTCAGTCAGTTTGTGAACTCACTAATCTTACAAGAATCCAGCTGCTGGGTGAGGTCATTTGTTGCTCTGAGGTGACTGTTGAGGTGAACTTAATCTGCCATATATTTGAGATGTCACTGTAACAAGGGCCAGCAATCATCTCAAGGTTATCTAGACGTTTGGTGGCCAAACCAGGGTCAGGACCCCAATGTGGGTCGCAGAAGATGAAACAGACCAGGAAGCTGGATCACTGATTCATTTTGTTTAGAAAACACTGAGACTAAAGAAGTCAAGGTCTAAACTAAGCCTTGTTTACACTAAGTGGTATGATACAGTTCAGTAAGACCCCTACAGTCTTGTTTAAGGTTTTTAAGGATTTGTTTCTGCCAAAATGAGTCCGAAGCACCTCTCAAGTTGTCTCAAGTTGAGTGTGGTCTGCTTTGGAAAAGGTGGAGCTAAACACTGCTGTCAGCTGTTTGGACGATAGATGATCATTACTTCAGCGAAAAAGATAAGCAAAAGGAAAAACATTAGCCTCCCGCACAATCCCTTCTTTATATCAATTATTAACACTATATGTTAAAATAGAGACATAGCTGTGGCACTTTGATGAAGTCATTGTTTCTGTAGCAGACGTCCCTCCTCAGGAACCAAAAGTGTGGAAATGCGTCGGAATGGGGGGGGGGGTTAAGGGTACCAAGTACCCAGGGCCCGAGGCGGGGGGTGGGTGGGGGCCTTAGAAGTCAGTTTTCTAAACATACATATACATGCACTAACATTTGTATAGCATTTATGTACAAATAAAAAAGTTCCTGTGCAAAACTAAACTTGCAGTTAGGCACTGGTTTGGTATAAAAAAGTCATTTTTATGCAGTGCAGGGCCCCACCACCCCTCTTGATACGGTACGACCCGCAGGTCACGTGCTTCTGCTTCGGACCTGCGGTGAATCAGTTAATGAGACAGGAGCTGGAGTTAGCTGTGATATGAACGAGGAAGACAGGGGAGAGTCATGTCTTTCCTTAAGAAAGGAAAATCAGGGGCTCAAAAACGAAAAGAAGATTAAAGAGAGAAAGGCAAATGAGGGAAAGCAGTTGCTCAGTCAGTTTTTTGAAAAGAAAGATGAGCTCCAAATGCATCAGCGAGCATTGACATTGTTTTAACAATATCTAGCATACATTTATGTTCGTACTCTATTTGAATAATATACAAATACTTTATAGTATCACACCCTACATAGCGAGCAAACAATATTTCTGGGTAAATAACGGAGTGAGAAGCAGACGGAGGCGGAGAGCTGGGAGCTCAACACACCTATCTCCTCTTCTGCTGCAGTTCTCCTCAGAGTCAGAAGTTTACATAAAAACACTGCATATTTCCCTCCATTGTCAAAATCTAACACCCGCGAAAACACAGATCGTTAGCGCCTATTTTACCGCATTTATATGCAAATTATCTCGCGCACGCTTTTACATTATGTATAGGATTGTTCTCAGTTTAATGCACATCTTAATGATTGAAAATGACTTATTTTAATTAAATTTTAATTTTATTACGTAATTCAAAGATTAAATGTCTAGTTTGGCAGGTTCCAGTCTGCATTTATTTTAAACAGACAAATAATCAGCAATTAACTTGTACTTAGCCTACACTTTAAAAATATTGTATTGTGACAATAAAGGATATTTTAGCAACCATTTGAAGCCATATATTTCAGTTTCAGACCCTGCAGCAGCAGGCCCCTCATCATGGCCAGGTGAAAGCAGTGACAGTGAGGTGGATGTAATGTAACAGTGAGACAAGGTGAGCTTTTAACAGAATTGCCTGTTTTAACACTTAGTAATCAGTAATTAAGAGTTAAGAGGAAATACGCAAAATGGGTGCATTGTTATTGTACACATTTAAACTTTAAAGGGATAGTTCACCCAAAAATGAAAATTCTGTCATCATTAACTCTCCCTCAAGTTGTTCCAAACCAGTATGACTTTCTTTCTTCTGCTAAACATAAAATAAGATATTTTAAAGAAGGTTGGTAATTAAACAGTTGCTGGTCCCCATTGACTTCCATAGTATTTTCTTTTTTCCTACTATGGACCTTTTGCAACCTCAGCAAGTAGTAGTACTTTTGACAATAAAATAAAAATATATTAATCAGAGTGTGTCTTATTTTGATTACATTTTAAGAGTTTTTATGATAAAAAAAGCAATACCCCACCCATTGGTATCACTATGGTATTTGATATGGGGCCCAGCAAGATGGTTTGTACCCAGGACCCAAAATTAGGTGCTACGCCGCTGTACATGTACCGAACCATCCTGTACTGACCCGACCTGTGACACCCGGTGAAAAGGAGATTTTACTTTTGTAAAACTAAAGTTTGTAGCGCGTGATTTCCTAAAGTCACATTATGTTCCATAAGCCTGTCCCAGTTTTCTTCCAGAGAGTTGTATCGGCCCGTCCAGGTGTTTGAGCAGCGCAGTGATTGGCCGCCTTTACGTCGCCTCCTCGGCCGATACGTGACGCTCTCAACCTTGGCCGACCCTCATTCTGCCGGAGGAGATAATTGCTTGTCAGGAATAAATAGAGAGATTAATGAATTCATTAGCGGCGGGGAGTTTAGCTCTTCACGCCAGCACTTACCGCTATGACACATCACGCCTATTGTTTTACTAGCTAGTTAGCCTCGAACAATAACATTCACACAGCAAATTGCCTCATACGCTGGTGTAAAGCAACAGAGAAGCGCTGTCCTTATCCCGGAGTTTGGCAATAATGCAAACAAAGGCTCCTGAAATCCTGATTATTCATCTTAATTACTTTTGTCTATTGCAGCCGGTGTCTGCAGGAGCCGCTACGAGACAGAACACATTAATCCACATTAGCATTGAACGCAGAGCGGTGATGTGCGCAGTTCCGCAGCGCTGTTTGTGTGCAACGTTTGTGCCAGATATGTACCCCATCTCCACTTAATTAGCATGCCTCTAAGTGGCCTTTAGACTCCACTGCAGCAGAGGACTAATCTGCACATATTTACTGCAGGATTCAATATTGCAACCTGTGACGAAAGAAGAAGCTTTGAAGAGGACCCATCACATCACTCATATTTGGACAATTAAAAAAACTGTCAAAAAGAAATGTACAGTAGTATTCAAAATTGTCAGTGACTTCCAGAGACTGTTTCTCAAAGGTGCATTGTGTAAGATGCAGTCAGTGGTCATGTGGGACTTATTTTCAGCCCAGTAATTTTATGTTTTAGACCAGCTTTTATTGAATCTTTCACTGAAGATATTTATTTTAATCAATTCCATGCAAAAAATAACAAAAGGTAAGATACCTATAAAGAAATCAGTAAAAGCATGTTTTTATAGATATTGTAACAACATTTACAATCATCATTTACATTTATGTTAAATGTATAGACATAAAAAAGCACTATATATAATGTTTTAAAGTAAAAGAATGTTACAAATACAGTAACCCCCCCCCCCAAAACAATAGATTACTACAATATTTAGGTCAGAGATGTAGAGCCTGAGCAGCTCATTAGCCAAGCACTAAAGTCATTAAAAAGAAGCATGTTAACAGTTTTGGGTGTGTAGTCAGACACAAGTATGTGGGACTGAACACCAAAATTTTTATCAAAACATGTAATTCCGGTAATTCCCTTTATTTTGGGTCATTTTAGATGATGTTATATTTTAGCTGGACATTATGAGTGGCCCCAAACAATCAAGATAAAAATTTGTTTATAAAGCCCACCCTTTACTCTTTTTATGCCCATGGTATGGAGTCCATCCTTCATCTATTGATTCCATTCCATCTTCTTCCTCTTCAATTCTATTCAAATCTTTAAATCAAATGAATTAAAAGGCAAATTAATAAAGTCTTAGTCTTCCACAGACTGACTGATTGAGGCGTTCTGTCCTGCAGCTTACTGATCTCAGACGTCCACTGGCTGCTGTCTGGTGTTCAAAAACCCAATACAAGGGATGGTCCATATTGTTCAGTATAGCAGCCATCTTGTTGTGTGTCTGTTTGAGTTGCCAGACTAATCCCTAAGGTGGTGAAGAGGGCTTTGGGATGCTGGGTGTGTTACAGAAAGCAGAGATGCCCGACTCCTTTGCCCTAGACACTTGCCCTAGTTCGTCCAAGCAACAAAGTCCATCTCCCAGTGGGATATGCCCGGACCTCCTCACCAGATCTCTGTGGATTCAAGTTGGATTTCCAAGAAGCAGAATCAACAGAAGCAGAATAAACCTCATCTCCTGACTTTGTCTTGACTTTTACAAGGGGGCCTGCATCAATCCACTCATTAAGACCGGGATAAGAGTTTGCAGTGTGACTGGTGTGGTAAGTGGAGGGCACTCATACTCTCAACAGGATTTCTACTGAGGAAAATAGCTATTAAAGAAAAATAATTCCATAACTATTTCACTTCAGAATTGCTACAACTGTAACAAGAATAAAATAAACTTACCAAACAGAAAGATCTTTATTACACATTCAACACTTTGCATATGCTCAGGTTTCACATACATCAAAGGTTGGATTATTACAAAAACATCCAGCATTTTATGTAAACATACATAGTTGTATAAATCGTCTAGTCCTATCAGAGAGAAGTTTTCTGCCTTTACATTCCTATACACTTTAACACTAATCAAATGTAATTTTTGTTGTTGCTTCCGGTTGATACCGTATGTTAAGATACAAAATATGACAAAAGTATAAGATCATAAATATTGTTTCATAATATTTGAATAACTTGTTTAAAGGCCCTATATAGTATTGAACACCAGTTGCCTTTGAGGTTAACTGCAGTTTGTTTAGACAAAGGTGTTGCTTAGTGAAGGATAAGTTAAAAATTTCTAGTTATGTGTTTCCATAAAACATAATGTTAATTTGAAGCAAGATTTTGTAATGTTACAAAAGAAAATTTGGAAATTTTCAAAAAGAGCTGAGAAAAGAAAAGAACAATAAACGGTGTGACAACAATCAAAGTTATGAACGCATTTTGAAAGAATTCAGCAAAAATACACAGAGCTTTTTGGGAGTTGTGTGTGTGGCTGCTAATGGGACACTGGCGCTCTTATGTGACTTGCATCTTGTCTTTTTGGATGCAACTTGAAAACATTAATGAATTGATAAAGAAAAATGATTCATTCACCTAACAGCATATTGTAATAGGAAATATCTGTAAAAAGAATTATATCGTAATATGTCGTGCAGAAGATTTTAAAGGTTTTACAGAAGATGTTTTTGACAACTGAGAAACCAACAACTGAGTTTTTGAAATGAGCGCATGCGTAAGAACCACCCCGTGAACGCCTCCCAAATCTCATGCACGAGCACGAGTGTTTGTTTACTACCGGCATTCGCTGTGTTGTGTTAGTGGATTCACTATAACATTCACACAGCAAATTGCGTTAGTCGGACTCACCGCTGGACAGTACTCCCACTGAAAAAGAATCACCAAGACACACTCTGGTTTTGTTTAGCTCTTGAGACGTTTTTCTCCTCTTCTCATGTTCCTCAAAAGGAGATTTTCTTTTGCCACTACCTGCTTCAGGTTGTTTCTCAGCCATTTTGCGGTGAGACTAGTGGAGCAACAATACATGAAAGCCGGGGATAGCACCGGAGCTACATAAACACACTGTCTACTGCAGAAACCGAAACACATGTGCATAACGCACGTAGTAACAGTGATTGACAAACCAGAGGGAGAATGGATAACGCTCGCCAAGCATCTGTGATTGGTTGATGCTTTTTTGGTCCCACGGAGTACAAAGTTTATGAATAATATATAAAAAATAACCAAGACACCTATTTAACAGTTGGTTATATGTCTGTTGTTTTAGATTATATAGAAAACGTTTAACATTAATAATAACCTTTTTAATACTTTTAATAGATGAGAATGTTCAGCCCATAGCATGTCTTTGTCCAATTACATGCTTGATCCTGACAAAAGGTGTACTCCCATTGGTCCACAATGGTGTCAACAAGGAAGTATAGCTACTCATTTAACAGAGAAGTCTTTATTCACAGCAAAACAGCGCCTCAAAAAAAAAAAAAAAAAAAAGTAAATTCCAGGGACAGCAAAGGCCTGGCAGTAAACTCAGAGTTAGAGGTTTAAGTCAAATTCTAATATTTGGTTTGATGTATTGATGTTTTAGCCCTGCGACTAACTGGCCACTGTCCAGGGTGTACCCCGCCTCAGGCCCAAAGTTGCTGGGATAGGCTCCAGTCAACCGCGACCCCTAACGGGACTAAGCGGTAGAAAATGAATGAATGAATGAAAAAGGTTTGATGTAATGTATTGGTTGGTACAGTTTTAATTTTTTCATAAAAAAAGCAGGAAAGGTCCCTATGCTGCTGTTGTTTGAACAAATCAAATAAATAAAATGGTATAATGGAGATTTAATTTCTTCCTAAAAATGGGTGTGCACAAGATGGAGGGAGCTGATGAAGTAAATGGCGTGTGGCTGGTACACGAGTGCATAAACTGCTGAAGCTTCATTCTTTCTGCAGCGGTATGTGTGTGTGTGTGTGTGTGTGTGTGTGAAAAAGACAAAAAGCTTTTCAAGTTAATGGGCGAAAAGGTTTGCTACATTTGTGGATTTTTTTTAGCAAATTTTACATAGTACATAATGATTTCTAATGCAATATTATTATTATTATATTAATAAAATCTGTTTAGTTTGTAATACTCTAGTTTTGTACCATTGGGGTAAAACAAAACAAAAGCACCAATACACGCTAGCACGGCTCAGTGTGAGTAATAAAATGTCTTCCTGTTAACACTGAAAAGCCAAAGGTGGAATAATATGATCCACGAGCAACACTGGGCCCTGAGTGAAGTGGATACTGAGTTTGAGCTCCAACAAACGTCCTGAGACTGTGGAGGTCATTTCTTGGCTTGAGCATTTTTCTTCTGGACAAAATTATCCAAAGGTTGATCTGAAGGAAACCAACTTATTTCAGAAGAAACCAGTCTCTTCTTCATCGGTCCTTCATTATTTAAAATACTGTAAAGTCCAACATGAGGCAGCCGTGGTCAGAAGCTGTGGTTTCACATTCTTCTTGATTTGAACCTAGCTCCAGTTTTGGGATTCTGTCTTTTGCCAGAAGACTGACTTCTTCTCAGTCCTGGTGCATCTTCTCCTGAATGAATTTGTACTCGTACTGAAAGAGAGGAGACTACCCTTAGATTTCTGTTAAAAGTGGACCACATCAGATCACATTTGTTCAACTCGAGTAACTGAGGGCAAAATTTAAAAAGATACATTGTGTGGAAATCTAGTAAAAGTTAAAATAACAAAATAATAACACTCATCGCTTTTGTCTATTTTGGGAAATTGCATTAGGACAAAGTAAAAAGATGCATTTTAGCTCCATTGGTTCCTGTGCTCTGCTCAAAATGATTGGTTAATGTGCTAATTTAAACCTCAAGACATTAAAATAATGGGATTAAATGAAAAGAAACTGGTTACTATGAGTATGAGTCCGTTTGAGGGTGCTCTTGGGTAAAGGGGAAAAAAAAACAAGCAATTATCCTGGACACAATAATTGCGATAAACAATATTATAACAATAATTATGAAATCATTCTTACAGTTTGAAAATGTCACTAAAATATACTGGAATCACTTAACAATACTTTTTGTGGTATTGTCCTGTGGTTGGGCCCCTCAGACACCCTGCCCCAAAGCTGGACCAAATATAGTTTTAGCTTGTTCCGGCCCTACTGCAGTCATGTTCAGTGTATCTTTCAGACAGCGCTGCTTCTGAATCAACACAGCCTCATGGCAAATAAAGCTGCTTTGCTAACTTTTATTTACCAAACTACCATCTAGCCCTGTTCTCTGCTGGACACAGACAGAAGTTTAATATCAGCGAAACCTTCGTGCTACAGTCGCAGAACAGAGTGGGCCACAGCAACAGAGCAAAAAGAGAAAGCAAAAGAACGATCAGGACAGCGCAATAAGCATTTGAAAATCTATTTCTTAAATCACCAATGTGACAAATATGTCCAAATGGCAATGTGGTGAGAAAAAAAAAGATAAGAGCTGGCAATTATCTTGATGAAAAATTATCCCAACAATAATAAATTGCTACAATCAATTAATCTTAACTGTTTTTAAATCGCGACATAATCTTTTATCGTCCCACCCCTACACTCCAACTTATCACAGCAAGCACAAGGAAGTAGGTTTGAAAAGCCTTTATTATAATGGCTAAATTATTATTATTATACAATTATTAAAAAGCCTAAAAAGCCAACATGTTTTGATCCACACTGGTTCTTCTTCAGGGCTCTGTAATTGTATTGTTGTATTAAAAATCCTCATCTTAAATGCAACGTTCCAAAACTGCATTTATTTTCTCACATCACGCTAGTCTCACAGTGAAATGTCTCACCAAAGCCAGCTGTCGTCCGATGTTCCCCATTGTTATGACTCCAGCAAAGAAGATACACGGCAGCCAGGAACGGATGTAGAGAAAGTCTGGAGACGTGTACCTCAAGAGAACAAATGCAAGAACAAATGTTAGATAAATGCAAATTTACAGGTTTTACAGATAAACTAGTTTAAAGGTTATGACATCTGGAACTTTGACATTTTCAAGCAGCTATTATATAAGCCAAGCCAACTTGAAAACATGAAAAAAAAAAGGCTATATAATAGCCAATACCATTCTTGTACAATGTTCATCCTTGCCACTTATAATTTTCTGGCTGTACTATTGACTTACTGAAAGAATCCGTTGTAGACCAGCAGCTGCGTAGCAAGTGTGGCCAGCAGAGCAATGGTGACCCCGAGACCGAAGCCGCTGCGCGAACGATCGAAGGTCCACCACAGACCAATGGACAGCGCCGCCAGAGTCAGGGACAGCTGCACGTTGTTTGCAAAGTCAACTTTCTGACACAATAATTGGTCAAGGAGAAAACAGAGATGTATTTAAAAGCACTAAAATGTATGGAATCTTTTATCTGCAATGTAAAGTTTTCTATGGCTCAAACTACACTTTTCTTTCTTTTATTTCCTGTAAATAAAACCTCTTTTTGTCTGAGCAAAAAGTGAATGTTAAGGCAATTGTTAGTGTATTTAAAAGTCAAAATGGATATACTACATTTCAATGAAAAAAAAGTTTAAGTAAAAGCATCTAGACTCAGACTTCAATGTGAAGATGTTTCATCTCTAATTCCAAGAGACTTTCAGTTATGTCGGTGAAACAAAACAACAGCTTCACAAAAGGATGTATCAGCACAGAAGAGCCAATCCTGGAGGACCTGAGTCTGCAGTCTACCTCCTGAACCCCCTGAACAGATTCATGTTGCCTAGTATTTACAACAGTGTTCTGAAACCAAAAACAAAAGAGCCGTCACCCTAGAACAACAAACACTGCACCTGCATGGAGCCGTGTCACTAACGACTCTCCTGAGCCTTAACGACTCTCACATCAGGAGTCACGCAGCCCTTTCATAGTTAACAACTATGAGACCAGAACAGCCTGGTCCATCAGGTTTGGTTTCAGGGAAAACCCCTCCCTCTACAGATAAAGCTCAGCTCTCTTAACAGTTGATCTCAGAATTGATAAAGTCTCTTGGAATTACAGACAAAACGTCTTCACCTTGAAAACTGAGTCCAGATGCTTTTACTTAAACCTTTTTTTCAAGATGTCCTGGATGACTGAGAACCTTCACAGACACTACATTTCAATGTTAAAGGGATATTTCTGTGTGGTTCCATTATATCATTTTGTAGCTCCTTACAACTGAAAGTTGTCAGCACACTCCCAGTTTTAAGATGCAGGAACCATGCCACAATGACTATCATATAAAGCACAGTAAGTAGGGGGTTGAATAAATGAGGAACAGAAAAAAACAGTCACAGTACAATCATGTGCATGTGAATACCATATTTAAGAGGACTAGTGCACTTGTACTTGCCGTACATGGGATTTAAAAAATACTGAGGAACAAAAACAAAACAAATACTTGTGTTCACGTATTCTGACGTGAACCATTTTTAAGGTATACCGCGGCTTCATTGTACTACATTATTGAACTATTATAACAACCTAAAGATTTGACTATATTTAATTTACCAGGAGATTTAAGTTGTATCTGCAGTATCAGTTTTAATAAGATGTAAAGCTGCTGTGGGTCTGCAGTAAATGTGAATATGGTTGAAAAAGCTTGACCAAATGATCTTTTGTTAAACGAATAAAAAAAGATTTTAGATGATGAATTTTGCAAACATCCTGTCCATTTAATAACCTGCATGAAAATACATAACTTTAAGGATAAACACATTAAAAGAACTTCGGGTGATCTCAATGCTGCATATGTCCATGACAGCAAAATTTCAGTAAATGCAATAGAATACCTTTTAGTTATTCCATAAGTGTGTTTTCACTGGCCCCATTGGGAGCCATACATAAAAAGCCTGTGTCAGCTACTCCAAACTGTGGCTTTAAAGTTATTCTATTCTTGATGAACATTGTGCTTCTGTTCAAACTGGAAAGACCAGCGTCCATTCTGTGCTTCCATAAAGTAAGCAATTTCATGTGCTTGTTGGATATGGCATGAAAAAGTGTATATTACTAATTTAGAAAAGAGGGCCTATGCTTGGGTTTTCTCTCAGGAACAAATATCCAGACCAAAGAAGTGACGGATGTTAACTGTGGAAGAACACATAAGAGTCTTAAGGATACAGCGCTGGCGTGGTTTATTCCCACGAATACAGCAACACAGCGCATCACACTGGACCACTCCCGTTTGAACTTGTGAGGTTCGCCCAAACAGCTGTCGATGCACGGATACAGCAGGCCGATCATGGCTGCAAACACACAACACAGGAACATGATCAGGCAATCAAAAGAACTAAATCTAAAAAAAAACATCATCTTGAACAGTTGGTTTGTTAAAACTCTTGAAAAACGACCCAAAAACAAATACAGAAATAATTATTAACCATCTATTATTAGTGTCATTAGTGCGTCTGTATTACACTAGTATAACCTCCATTGGCTTTCTTCTTGTGAACGTTTGGCAGAGCCCCCTGTCAGAAAGACCTTTAACTCCCACCTCCGACAGAGCTTCGACCAGATCCCAAGGGAGGTTGGAGACATTGAGTCCGAGTGGACCATGTTCTCCACCTCCATTGTCGACGCGGCCACTCGAAGCTGTGGGCGTAAAGTCTCCGGTGCCTGTCGTGGCGGCAACCCCCGAACCCGGTGGTGGACACCGGAAGTAAGGGATGCCGTCAAGCTGAAGAAGGAGACCTACCGAGCCTGGTTGGCCCGTGGGACTCCTGAGGCAGCTGATAGGTACCGGCAGGCCAAGCGGACTGCAGCCCGGGTGGTCGTGGAGGCTAGAACTCGGGTCTGGGAGGAGTTCGGTGAGGCCATGGAGAAAGACTATCGGTCGGCCTCGAAGAAATTCTGGCAAACCGTCCGGCGCCTCAGGAGGGGGAAGCAGTGCCCTGCCAACACCGTTTACAGTGGAGGTGGGAACCTGCTGACTTCAACTGGCGATATTGTTGGACGGTGGAAGGAATACTTCGAGGATCTCCTCAACCCCACGACACGTCTTCCGCTGAGGAAGCAGGGGCCGAGGGCTCGGAGGTGGACTCATCCATCACCCGGGCCGAAGTCACTGAGGTAGTTGGGAAGCTCCTCGGTGGCAGGGCACCGGGGGTGGATGAGATACGCCCTGAGTACCTCAAGTCTCTGGATGTTGTAGGGCTGTCTTGGTTGACACGCCTCTACAACATCGCGTGGCGGTCGGGGAAAGTACCTCTGGACTGGCAGACCGGGGTGGTGGTCCCTCTTTTCAAGAAGGGGGACCTGAGGGTGTGTTCCAACTACAGAGGGATCACACTCCTCAGCCTCCCCGGGAAAGTCTATGCCAGGGTACTGGAGAGGAGAATGCGGCCGATAGTTGAACCTCGGATTCAGGAGGAACAATGCGGTTTTCGTCCCAGTCGTGGAACACTGGACCAGCTCTATACCCTCTCCAGGGTGCTGGAGGGTTTATGGGAGTTTGCCCAACCAGTCCACATGTGTTTTGTGAATCTGGAGAAGGCATTCGACTGTGTCCTCGTGGTGCCCTGGGGGTGCTCTGGGAGGGGTCCGGGGCCCTTTGCTAAGGGCTGTCCGGTCCCTGTACGACCGGAGCAGGAGCTTGATTCGCATTGCCGGCAGTAAGTCAGACCTGTTCCCAGTGCATGTTGGACTCCGGCAGGGCTGCCCTTTGTCACCGGTCCTGTTCATTATCTTTATGGACAGGATTTCTAGGCGCAGCCAGGGGCCGGAGGAGTCTGGTTTGGGGACCACAGGATCTCGTCTCTGCTTTTTGCAGATGATGTTGTCCTGTTGGCTCCATCAAGCCAGGACCTTCAGTGTGCACTGGGACGGTTTGCAGCCGAGTGTGAAGCGGCTGGGATGAGGATCAGCACCTCCAAGTCTGAGACCATGGTTCTCAGGCGGAAAAGGGTGGCTTGTCCCCTTCAGGTTGGTGGAGAGATCCTGCCTCAAGTGGAGGAGTTCAAGTATCTTGGGGTCTTGTTCACGAGTGAGGGAAGGAGGGAACGTGAGATTGACAGACGGATCGGTGCAGCTTCTGCAGTGATGCGGTCGATGTACCGGTCTGTCTTGGTGAAGAAGGAGCTGAGCTGTAAGGCAAAGCTCTCGATTTACCGGTCAATCTACGTTCCTACTCTCACCTATGGTCATGAGCTTTGGGTCATGACCGAAAGAACAAGATCCCGGATACAAGCGGCCGAAATGAGTTTTCTCCGCAGGGTGGCGGGGCGCTCCCTTAGAGATAAGGTGAGGAGCTCGGTCACTCGGGAGGAGCTCAAAGTAGAGCCGCTGCTCCTCCACATCGAGAGGAGCCAGCTGAGGTGGCTCGGGCATCTGTTTCGGATGCCTCCTGGACGCCTCCCTAGGGAGGTGTTTCGGGCATGTCCCACCGGGAGGAGACCCCGGGGAAGACCTAGGACACGCTGGAGGGACTATGTCTCTCGGCTGGCCTGGGAACGCCTCGGTATCCCCTCGGAAGAGCTGGATGGAAGTGTCTGGGAGAGGGAAGTCTGGGCGTCTCTGCTTAGACTGCTGCCCCCGCGACCCGGATGGATGGATGGATGGCTTTCTTCACGTCCCACCTTTCACCTCCCTCCCTTCACGGCCCTAATTCATTTCCAAGTGTGATGTGTGAACTTTAGTATAACAGGTTTGTTATGTGTGCGGGGCCTGGAAAGGAAGCTTGCCAGCTGAGCCTCGTGGGAAACAGACTCACTCTGGAGACGGCGCTTTAATAACGAGCTGCTCAGCATCGTGGGTAATCAGATGGAACACAGAGTGTGGCCTGCATAATGCGCGGACAGACGAAAAATTAGGCTGAATGTGTAAACAGTGTTGTGGTGGAAGTAAAGAGGATTCAAAGTCATGACCAACTGTCTGGGGTCTGTCTGGATACTAAAGGCAAGAGAACTTTGTGGTAACCCTTCAATCTTATAATACGCTAATAGGAACAGAGCATAAATGGATTCCTTCCTTTAATACATGGTTTCAGTATACTTGGATAAGGACAGCAGTCCAACCAAATGTTCTAGTTGAGCCTGGAGCTTGACCTACCTTTTGAAAAAAGCCCTCTGCTCTTGTTAAAACCTCAAAATGACATCAGAGACCTTTATTAGCAATTATAATTTCAGACAGATACACAACACATCCCAATAGAACAACCCATTGGCAGTGTGTGTATGTTCATCCACTCAACAGAAGAGCAGTGGAAAGAAACACAATAAAGTGTAATAACGTTTCCATTTTTGTGATCACTGTTGTCCTGTGACAGCTTTTTTGCTAAATGACCCATAGGAGATTAGTGGGAATGCCGGGTGAGAACAGGATGTGTGTAAAATCCTCATTATTCTCACCTGAGGCTGTGCCACAGCACGGCGGGACCCACCAAGCAGAGGACAAGATGCTGCTAATGACATCTGGAGGAAACAGAGTCACGTTCCTCTGGACCTGCAGCAAGTTCAGGACCAGAGCCAGAAAGACTCCCACAGAGAACAGCATGCTGCCTCGGATCAGCAGGTTTGTCGTCCTGACACACAGACCAGGGTCGCATAAAAGCACGGTTTATAATTACATAGTAGTAGTAGAAAGTATTATTAAGTAAATATTACTATTTCCTTTGAGACTCTCTTTTAAGATAAAAAGAAAAAAAAACTGAATGGCAACAGAAGTACACAGGGAATGGTATTAAAGTTAGTTCAAGTTCCAGTTTATACACACACACACACACACACACATACATACACACACACACACACACACACACACACACACACACACACACACACACACACACACACACACACACACACACACACACACAAAAGTTAGTTCAAGTTCTAGTTTATACACACACACACGGACAAAAATGTTGGTACCCTTCGGTCAATGAAAGAAAAACTCACAATGGTCACAAAAAAAGCTTTATTCTGACAAAAGTAATAATAAATAAAAATTCTATGAATGTTAACCAATGAAAGTCAGACATTGCTTTTCAATTATTTAAAAAAATAAACTCATGGAACAGGCCTAGACAAAATTGTTGGTACCCCTAACTTAATATTTTGTTGCACAACCTTTTGAGGCTATCACTGCAATCAGACGATTCCTCTAACTGTCAATGAGACATCTGCACCTCTCAGCAGGTATTTTGGCCCACTCCTCATGAGCAAACTGCTCCAGTTGTTTCCAGTTTGAAGGGTGTCTTTTCCAGACGGCATGTTTCAGCTTCTTCCAAAGATGCTCAATAGGATTGAGGTCAGGGCTCATAGAAGGCCACTTTAGAATAGTCCAATGTTTTGCTCTTAATCATTCTTTGGTGTTTTTAGCTGTGTTTTGGGTCATTGTCCTGTTGCAAGACCCATGACCTGCGACTGAGAACAAGCTGTCTGACACTGGCCAGCACAATTCTCTCTAGAATCCCTTGATAGTCTTCAGATTTCATTGTACCTTGCACAGATTCAAGACACCCTGTGCCAGATGCAGCAAAGCAGCCCCAGAACATAACGAAGCCTCCTCCATGTTTGACAGTAGGGGCAGTGTTCTTTTCTTGATATGCTTCATTTTTTCGTCTGTGAACATAGAGCTGATGTGCCTTGGCAAAAAGTTCCATTTTTGTCTCATCTGTCCATAGGACATTCTCCCAGAAGCTTTGTGGCTTGTCAACATGTAGTGTAGCATATTCCAGTCTAGCCTTTTTATGATTCGTTTTCAACAATGGTGTCCTCCTTGGTCGTCTCCAATGTAGTCCACTTTGGTTCAAACTACGACGGATGGTGCGATCTGACACTGATGTTCCTTGAGCATGGAGTTTACCTTGGATCTCTTTAGAAGTCTTTCTGGGCTCTTTTGTTACCATTCGGATTATCCGTCTCTTTGATTTGTCATAAATTTTCCTCCTGCGGCCACGTCCAAGGAGGTTAGCTACAGTCCCATGGATCTTAAATTTCTGAATAATATATGCAACTGTAGTCACAGGAACATTTAGCTGCTTGGAGATGGTCTTATAGCCTTTACCTTTATCATGCTTGTCTATAGTTTTCTTTCTATTCTCCTGCGACAACTCTTTCCTTCGCTTCCTCTTGTCCATGTTGAGTGTGGTACACACCATGTCACCAGACAACACAGTGACTACCTGAAGCCCTATAAATAGGCCCACTGACTGATTACAAGATTGTACACACCTGTGATGCTAATTAGTGCACACACCTTGAATTAACATGTCCATTTGGTCACATTATTTACAGTCTTTTCTAGGGGTTAGGGATGGCTCGATACCACAATTTTGGCTTCGGTACTATACCACAATCTAATACCTCGGTATCGATACTAAATCGATACCACAGGTGACAAATAACCAGCCTCAAAAGTGAAATGAATTGAAACAATTTTATATAAAAAAAAAAAAAAAACTGCTTGAAACTCTGCTGCACCAAATGTACAAACCAAAAGTATAAAAATGTTCACAAAAAAAAAAAAAAAAATACCTACAGCCAAGCCAGGGAACATACAGTAGGTTAAAATTTGAAAAGATATTATTAAAATAGTTTAATATCTTCATATCTTGTCAGTCTTTACTCCTTATCACATATTGCAAAAAAAACAAAAACGTATGTAACAAACCAAAAAAACCTAGAGGGAACATAAGTTAAATTTTGATTTCGCTGACAGAAAAAAAAAAGTGTTCATATCGTCACTTCTTTATTTTTTTGAGAGCTCCTTTGACAGCTGCAGATTTTTGGACAGGAAAACTAATGTGTCAATATTGTCACTTGATAGTCTGGATCTTAGTGGGCTACAGATGAGCCCAGAGGTACTGAAAACTCTCTCAGAGGCTGAGCTTGATGCTGGAATGCAAAGGTAGTATTTGGCAAAGATTGAAAGGATGGGGAGGCTTGATTCATGCCTTTTCCACCAAGAAAGTGGATTTTCTGTGGCATTGGTCTCTTCCATGCACTTGTACATTTGGAGTTCTTTGTTCTGTCTGTCAGCTGGGTTCTCTAGAGATTCTCTCCTCTCTAGCATGTCATTCAAGCACATTTGAGCCTTCGTGTTTACCGTATCTTATAAGTAGGCTATGTGCGCTGATCTGTGATGTAAATAAAAGTCTAAATTAAATCAGTTGAATGATGGACTCACCCGTCAATCTCTGAACTCCTTGAATAAGTCAGGATGAGCTAGAGACAAATGCTTAGCCAGGTTTGAAGTGTTGCCTCCTGTTGCTACACATGATTTCAAACAGCGTTTGCATAGTGGTGCATTCACGTCTGTAGCTTCACCTTTCTCATTACCTTTGTAGGCAAAATAATGCCATATTTCACTCCTACTGCCTTCTTTATTGACTAATTGTGGGCGTGTAAAATTAGCTTGATCCATCTTGTTTCTCCGTTGTCACTTTTTGCCGGTTTCAAGTGACCCGCGTCTGTTTGAGTAGCGCACTGCCACCTAGCGGTGAACTTCGAAACTGCAGCGCATCAAATACCGAATTGAGCAAAATAATGATATTGTACCTTTTGAAATATAACATATACCGGTATTTTTGCAGTACCGGTATACCGCGCATCCCTACTAGGGGTACCATCAATTTTGTCTAGGCCTGTTCCATGAGTTTATTTTTTAAAATAATTCCGTTGAAGCATAGTTGAAAAGCAATGTCTGACTTTCATTGGTTAACATTCATAGAATTTATATTTATTATTACTTTTGTCAGAATAAAGTTTTTTCTGTGACCATTGTGAGTTTTTCTTTCTTACCAACAATTTTGTCCACGTGTGTATATATGGTTTCAGGCTACCCTGTGGATGGTGAGAATCAGATCCAAAACACAGGGTGTTTTATTTTTATGGGTGAACATTATCAAAACGTGAGGAACAAGAGAGATCACATTAAAGATAGGACAATACCGATGGTTTGTGCATTCCATGAACCCTTTGCTGATTATTACTGTTCAGGGCGCACACGCGTAGGCCTATTTCCCGCACTCAGCCACACCTGAAGGGCAGAAAACCTGCACACTCTTAGTGCTATGAGCACAGTTTGGACTCAGAAACAATGTGGTTTGAATTAAAAACCACTTAAATTAGCAGCATGTCTATTAGTCTTGTAATTTGTGTTGAGCATCCATGAGTTGTTTATATTTTTCTTTGCACCTTGACGTCTCCTGGCTCTAGGCAGTTGCCAAGGTCATCTGTACCTAAAGTCGGCCCTGTTAGATTCAGTTAAAAGTGTTCTCATGGTGTTTTTAAATAAATTTCTAGTTTATGCCTACTCTGTGGCCAGCCTAACATTATGAGCTCCACCTCTAGCCTTTTCATAATGTTCCTGTACCTGTTTGTGATGACGGAGATGTAGGGGCCCCGTGGTTGCTGTGACCCCTGCCCTGGCCACGCCTGGTGCTCTCCACTGGCTGTGCTGTCACTCATGGCTGTTAGTGTGAGGGACATCCGTTAAGTTAGGTTCCGAAACACAGAGCAGTGACAGGTGTGTTTATCCGGCACTAAGGCCATACATTGAGGCTAAAAAACCCAAGACAGAAAAGTGCATAGTTCATAAAGCATTAGATTCCTGGTGAGAGAAAGACGTTAAGTTAAGACTTTCGGCTTATCCCCATCTGCTATCCCCGGGTCTCTACAGCAATGTAGTTTGCATGAGTAGCTTAGCAAATTGTGCCCTTCCTGACCCAACCCTCTCCATTTACCCGGGCTTGGGATCTGTACAGACTGGGACTTTGGCTGGAGTGGTTCCCCAGGGGATCCAAACCCCCAATCTCGTGGACCCAAACCGGGTGCCCTAACCTCTCCTCTACACAGGAGCTTAAGAAGGACAGTTGAATAATCCTTTTTTACAGTTTAACAAATGATCTGGGGCGGCAGTGGCTCAGTGGTAGAGCAGTCGTCTTTCAACCGGAAGGTAGTGGGTTCGATTCCCGCTCTCCCCACAATTCATACTGCCGTTGTGTCCTTGGGCAAGACACTTAACCCACCTTGCCTCGTATGAATGTGTATGAATGTTGAGTGAATGTATGTGGTGTTGGTCGGAGAGGCCGTAGGCGCAAAATGGCTGCCACGTCTCTGTCAGTCTGCCCCCAGGGCATCTGTGGCTACAGTTGTAGCTTACCATCACCAGTATGACTGTGTATGAATGAATAATGGACAGACTGTAAGCGCTTTGAGTCCCTTGGTCCCTCGGGAGAAAAGCGCAATATAAATCCAATATTATTATTATTATCTTTGAAAAGTACATATTGAGTTAATCACTAACAGAACTGAACTTTACTTCCACACAAGCCTCCTCAGTTCACCTTCCATCTACTGTCTTTATAGTTTGTAAAAACCTGACATTGATGTGTCTGGTTTAAATTAGGGGTTAACCTAGATTTACACCAACCTCATGAGCTACACATCACGTTAACTTTGTTCAACAGTGTAACTGTTCAACATATGCACATCCTACAGTTTGTATTTGCTGTAGTTCTTAGTCATGTGATGTTAAGCAAATTACTTAACACCATCTTTGACTAAACGTTTCTTCAAATAACCAAGTTAAATGTTTCCAGGATTTCATCCTGTTTATATTGGCAAAAACATGGATAAAATAATATTTTTTTATGTTTAACGCGTAATACATTTAAAAATGGATTCCTTTCAGATATAGACCTGATGGCTAGTTAGTATTTAGTTCAAAAGAAGTCACTCCAGGCACAATGACCCAAACTTCACTAATTAAGAATGAACATACTAAACACAAATTAAAGTGTATTTCAGTGGTTTATGATTTGCCTTTACCGCTTACATATGTATATGTTGTTAAAGGAAAAAACTTAAAACTTTCCCCAGATGAACTCTCTCAAATGTATAAATCATCTTTTTCATCTTTCATGTTTACTGAAAAAAAAAATTCTATTTTATAGATTAAGATTTCGCAGGCCAAGGTATCACGATACCTTGGTGCTTAAATTGATACAATATCACATTTTTTAGATATTTAAATACCTGACATTAGTGCCGTGTTAACAAGTAGCGCTTTGTTCTGCTGCTGCACTGCAGCCAGCTCCCCGAGAACAGAGAGAGGGACAACCACAGACAGATATGGTCTAAATGTCTTTGTTTAAATATCCCTAAAGAAATCAAAAATGGTAAACAGCTGCTATTCCATATTACTTCGCATGTAGCCTCTGTTGTGTCATGCCTCACTGGAGCTGAGGCAAAGGAGTGAGAGATGGAAGTTGAAGTTTAGCTTGAGCTGTGTCCCGTTCACGTCTCTGTTGGGGACACGTTTGTGGTCCTAGGTCTTGTATTGATCGGTAGCTTATATTTCACACAAAAGTGGGTTATTATAGGTCTGTATTATTGTAATAAAGATGATGAGAGCGGGTCAATTATCAGATAATGAGCTGAGGAGCGCAGAAGGGCTGTAGCCTACCACCGGAGAGTTACAAACTAGGACTGTATTTGGGTCTGACAGAACTGTGACAGAACCCCAGCTCACCCTCAGGAGAGTGATAATTACAGACAAACTAAACTTTACAAAAAATACAGGACGTCTGTTCAGAAAAAGCCAAAAATGTAAATAGAGTTCAACACACGGGTGAGTGATTGAAAACACGCTTCTCTTAACGAGGTAATGTGTAACACACAAGGCTTTGCTGGTTTAATTATAGTGTTGATAGTAGGGATGCTCATTTTGATTAATTTTCCCGACTGACAACCGCCGCTCCTTAATCGATTATTAACCGTTAACTGCTAAGATTATAATATTGAATTGGCATAGCACACATTCATGCGCTGTGTCTCAAGTATGTTTATCAACATGCACTGTTCCAATCAAAAAATAATTAATTAAGTCTGTAATGTAAAGGTTTAGACTAAAAATAAGGTAGCAAAATCATCCTGTGTGGCTCTGGCTCCTGCACTTCCTACCATTGCTCACTGTTTAACGCAAAAGAACCTGGAATAGATTCATTTTTATTAAATAACCTTACTTTAAAACAATGGGTGTTGTTGTGTAGGCTTTTGGGCCATTAAATAAATTATTCCTTGGAGTTAGCCTTTTAAATATAGCAATTAGGGTGATCTATAAAAGAAGTAACTGAACACAAACAGCAGTTATTTTTGATCAAACAAAGTCTTTGTATTCAGTAAAAGGAACAAAACTAAAAAAAGAAAACTGAGTTAACGTTATAAAACATTAATATAACTAAAATAAAACCAATTATCAATGCACATAGCTAGCCACCACATATCTCGTACACTCTAATAATAACGGATACATCACTAATAAAAACTGCTTTCAGAATTGAGTTTTGTCATTAAAAAAACATATTAGCTTATCGTTAGCTTCAGTGTTAACTCATCAGAGAAGGCTGACCTCAGTGAAATGTCTTACCTTATACCCACACGAGCCTTTCGTTAGTTCGGTTATACATTTTAAGTGACCATACAAAAAAAATGAATGTGTTCAAACGGTCCCAAAACGCACAAAAATGTTTCTAATTAGCCTTCTCTCAACACCGACAAAGGCTACTTCCGGTCGAATGAGCTGAGGTGCATGGCAGCCAATCACAGAGCGGTGTACACAGCAGTGACGTGGCGAGTTACAAAAATGACGTAATCCAGGCCAGCTCTATGGATTACCGTAAACACTGAGCTGTTTCTCTAGAAATATGCAGATGTTTGCAGGAGTTTAAAAACGTAAGAATATGATTAAAACTAAAGCTTTGATTAATTAAATATTAATACAAAATATAACAATTAAAAAAGAAGTAGCATACCCATTAATTACAAGCTTTTAATAAAAAATTCAACTTATAGGCTAAGTATGTTTTTTTTTGCTTTGTGGGGAAATTTATCGTTGGCAGCCACCACCAGGTAGTATCCTAGTAGAAGGCAATAATGCATAATCAAACCCCAGAAGAAAATTAGACCCACTCAATAACAGTGTAACAACAGACGGCCTAACAGACAATCCAAAATGATCCTCTTTACATTTACATTTACATTTATTCATTTAGCAGACGCTTTTATCCAAAGCGACTTACATTACATTACCAGTGTTACAGTCACTGGAGGCAAGGTGGGTTAAGTGTCTTGCCCAAGGACACAACGACAGTATGAACTGTGGGGAGAGTGGGAATCGAACCGACTGTTCTTTACCAAACAGAAGAGAAACACCATCAACTAAAGTGCAGTGGACGCTTCATGTAAGTAGCTTTGGATAAAAGCGTCTGCTAAATGACTAAATGGTGTATTAGGGTTTTATTAGTCAAAAACCTCTTGTCTGCTTTTGATCAAGCCCCTAAGACACTACCTCACAAATGCGTCTCATGTATGGGCAGCACCATACAGCGAAATAACTTTGTCCACCAAAGGGACAAAGGACTCGCAGCGAACTGATGGTGGACTCGGAGAATCAAATCAAAACACTTTCAAAGCACAAGGCACAAAAAAAGTCACATAAAACTGGATAATACTCCTCCAGACAGGAGCGCTTCTCACCAGGCGCAAGTCTCAGCAGATCTGACTTTTGTGACACAATGTTGAACTGTGCACACTCTGCTGTCTCTTTGTGCAGTAGGTTACAGCTGGACGTTGTTCGACTATAAATTCATCATTCTTCATTTCATCAGTTTATTGCCAGTTGTTAAGGCCCTTCATTCTCCACAGACCCTATTCCTAATTTTACGCAGCACAGCGCCTAATTGCGCAATTATATAAGAACCAAACGCTCCTCAAATGCTTTGATCACAGAGGGTAATAATCTCTCTCTCAAACACAATCCTGATCAGATGAGGGACACTAGCCTATGTTTAAACTCAATAGCTGGCAGAAAACAAAAGAAGCACTGATAAGTAAGAAAATGCCTACCACCTTGAAGAGACATGTTTACAGAGACTGTAGCTATAGCAGTTCATTTTGCTGTCTTTCCAGACAGTGAGCTGCCTCTTATCTTCTCTGAGCTACTGCTCGCATGGTTGTTTCTAACCTGACAGAACACATAAACATTTATAAATAATGTGAAAATAGCCATGTTGTTGACACTAATTTGCAAAGAGACCTACTCATTTTCACTGCTAACAGCTCCAAATTACTCTTTGCAATCCTTGCTGGTCATCTTACTTTAAAAAAGTAATTAGTTACAGTTACACATTACTTCTTCCAAAAACACGCGTGCACGTGGCAGAGTGGTTAGCACTCCTGCCTCACAGCAAGAAGGTCGTGAGTTCAAAACCCGTCCGACTCCGGTCTTTCTGTGAGGAGTCATCATGTCCTCCACGTGTTACCGTGGGTTCTCTCCGGGTACTCCGGCTTCCTCCCACCGTCCAAAGACATGCATGTATAGGTTCATTGGTAACTCTAAAGTGTCCCTAGTGAATGAATGTGAGTAAGAGGACCCCCCTCGAAAACAAGATGATTCATCTCAAGGGATTAATCCTTGCAAAAAAATGTGAATAAATAAATAAATAAATAAAGTAGTGCAAATCTCTGTACCTGTTAATTATTGCACAATAAATAGAACACAATCCAACTCTCTCTGTATATTAACATGTTGTTCATTCTCAGTGAAAATGAACAATACCAGAACCACAGATTGGCTCTGTCTCCTTCGCTGAAACTCACGCTAGCTGCCTTTGGGGTTGGGTTAGCAGCAGCAACATGTGTCGTTAGCATGTGTTGATGTGAGGTGCTTCTTAAGATGTGAGTTGCTTTAGGCAGACGTAGATAAAGTCTTTTTTCCTGGACATAGTGTGAATGTTACAGAAACTTTCTTGCCTTTAATTTCAATTAACGAGAGGTAGTGCCGGTACTTCCAGTTTGAGAACGCTACCTTTGAATTTCCCCGGCTTGTCGCTATTGTTGCTGGCGCATAGGGTTCTGGCATTTATAGGTTCCATGGGAGAGGCTTGGGCCTGTCACAATCTTATCAAAACAACTGTTATTTTGTTTTTACAATCACACTCACTTTTGCTGCCTTCATCAGATGAATAATTTTTCCTCGTTGAAAATGATGGCATGCCATTTCATCTGGTGTTCAATCTAGGGCAGTTTACTCTGTCAAGTCCCAATTATGGATGTACTAATACGTCTAGGGTCCCACACCAATGTAGTTACATTGTTAACTAGCAACCAACGGCTATTACATCGCGTTTTGTGACACGTTGAGTTACGTAGGAGTGAAAAACTGTTGCTCAATCAATCACTGCATCAAATTTTGGACACTGTTGAACAACATGCGTCAACCGTAAATTACAAATCTGATTGGTCACTCTGAGCAGCAGCATCTTCACTGATGACCACTGACTTGAGGTGAAGAGGGCAGGGGGCGGAGCCATGGCACGGGAGCTTTATTAAACGTCTTTGTTTTCTAACCTATCTCTTAGCTTTATAACAACATAATCCAGAGGAAAATAGATTATTTGCCATTTGCGCTTGGTGCATAACCGTACCGACAGAGAGGTCCTGCATTCATCAGAGCGAGGGGAGTCCGTCTGAAAGTGGAGTGCACGGGTTAGACCCTACTCTGGATCAAGGGAACTCCAGTCAGCTGCGAGTGTCACTACACACTGAGGGAACTCGAGGGTGGAGTGGAAATCGGGAGGGATTCAAATTGGAAAAGCCTGAAGTGACTGAACGTTGCAGTTGTTTCCATCCGTACATTAAGGCAGCCATGGTCCTCAGTGGGCCCCTACTGACCGTGGGCCCTGGGGAGGGCCTGACCTGTGTTGTGTTGTTTGATTTTTCAGTTTTATGGCAGTCAGTTATGTTAATAACATGATTAATATAAGTACATTGTTGTTTCATAGTATCCCGGCAGACATTAGGGGCCACACACACTAATCAGATGTTATACGTATTATATGACCACTTTCTGAAGAATTATTGACATGTATGACGGGGTACTCATGGTATAATAAAATAGCCCAGGGGATACACTAGACAAAAAAAGTTGGGAACCACTGCTCCACACCCCCCTCGCTCACGCCAAATGTAAACTTAGAGGTGACTGGGCATTTGCCGTGGCAGCTCCGAGAATCCCTTCTAAAAGCTGTTGTCAGGATACATGTCTGTTTATATAGTCTGTCTGTTTTGTTAGTGTATTCTGTGTGTCAGTTTGTTTTTGATGTCATATTTATTATTGTATTTGATTTTTGTTTTAAGATTGTATTTAAGTTCTTGTTTTTTTATTTTGAAATGTCTGACTCCTGTCTGTGATTTATGATTTACTTACTGTCTGTTGTCTTCCCCTTCTGTGTGATTACCTGCTCCGCCCTAATGTGTTTCACCTGTTCCTTGTTGTCTGTGTCTATTTATACCTGTGAGTCCTGTTACTCAGTGCCAGGTCGTCTTCAACCCTACTGTGAGTCTGTATCTGTCGTAGTCTGTTTTTCTGGGGATGTTCTGTCTAGTGTTTTCATAGTCTGGTTTCTTTTTGTATTTAATTCCTGGATTATATGCTCGGACCCTAGCCTTGGTTTTTCCTGTTTCTTGGATTTTGTTTTGTACCAAATAAACGTTGTTTTTGAACCTTTTGCCTGTGTCTGGGGTTTGCGCTGGAGTCTTCCGGTTTCTGGGCCAATTTTGTCTAATCACAAAATAATGTGTGATGTTCAGAACAAATAAACTTAAACATATTTCAAGTTTTATATTATAGAAGTATCACTAGTCTAATCTCAGTAATGTCCTGGCTTAACATGAAGTACTTGCATTTTAGAAAATAATAACCACATTGTACTGTCTTACAGTTAATGCCACCACATTTTTATATGAGATTGTCCTTCCCAAAATCTAACATGGATCTAGAAATATAGCATACAAAATATATACTTTTCTGTCACAGGTTTTAACTGCTTTAGTAATAGCCTTAACATAGCTCTCAAGATAAGCGGTTAAAAATATACAATTTGAATTTAACTCACCAAAAAAAGGGCACATAACACTACAGCTAAATATTACGGTGTTTTTTGTACAAAACTTCTCTAAACAGCAAAAAAATAAATAAAAACGCAGCAAACAACTAGCACTCAGTGCTAGCAGACATTAGCATCCCCTAAGCTAGCGGCCACCTGGGCTCATATTGGCACCTTATCTACCAATCAAAGTTGCTCCACCATTTCAAGCAGCTTAAAACAACACAGTCGACCAAAGTGCTGGACTCAAACTCTATAAATAAATAGATAGTTTGCTGTAGGCTTCTGGGTGGATGATTCTGTGGTAGATCTAAAAGATCATGTATAGCATTATAAAATCTACTATTGGAATATCTTCATGTGTTATCTGCTTAAATATTACTATACTACTATAAGATAGTCAGTGTTCCCATGGTATGGTTACATACAACACATTAAGAAACATTTACATTTTACATGCCTTCTAGATATCCTGCCAGCAAAACAGCTTAAAGAACTGTGGCCCTATGTAGGGCAAATTATGTTAAACATTATAAACTTGTCCCTGTCTACTGGCACCGTTCCTTCCCTCTTCAAACAGGCTGTGGTCAAACCCCTGCTCAAAAAATCTACTCTGGATCCTGGATGCCTAAATAATTTCCGTCCTGTCTCCAATTGACCTTTTCTATCTAAAGTCCTCTAACGATCTCTTTCACGAACCTCCTTCAGATTGACGAGGACTTATCGGCTCTATTATTATTGCTAGATCTCAGCGCTGCATTTGATACGATCGATCATGCAGTGCAAATCAACAGACTAAAAGATGTGTTTGTCATCTCTGGCTCTGCTCTTGCTTGGCTAGAATCCTATCTGTGTAATAGGTCTCATTTTGTCTCTTTTAATAAATCCTTCTCCTCCACGGCACCAGTGAAATTTGGGTCTGTGCTTGGTCCCATACTTTTTTCACTATATGTTACACCATTGGGACAAATCATCAGAAGTTATGGAGTAAACTTCCACTGTTATGCCGATGATACACAGCTGTATCTACCAATAAAAGCAAATAATACTACTGACATCAAGCTTCTAGAGGCCTGCCTCGTTTCAATTAAAACATGGATGTCTCAAAACTTCCTCCATTTGAACTCGGATAAAACAGAGCTCTTGTTAATTGGTCCTGCCAGTCATCGGCACAAGTTCAACAATCTTACTGTCTCGATCAACAACTGTGTGTTGGAGCACGGCAACACTGTGAGGAACCTTGGTGTCATTTTTGACCCCACACTATCACTGCAGCAGCACATTAGTGAGGTCACTAAACTGGGCTTTTTTCACTTGAGAGATATCTCAAAAATTCGCTCCTGCCTCTCTCAAGGCTGAAATTGTCATTCATGCATTTGCCACATCTAGGCTGGACTACTGCAATGCGTTATTTTCTGGACTGCCGAGGAAAAGTACTCACAGACTACAAATGGTCCAAAACACAGCCACCAGACTTTTGACAAAGACCAGAAAGTTTGATCACATTACTCCGATCCTGGCTTCATTACATTGGCTTCCTATTCATGTTAGAGCTGATTTCAAAGTTCTCCTGTTAACATATAAAATCCTTTGTGGACGCACGCCCTCTTACCTATCTGACCTCATCACCCGGTATACTCCAGCTCGTACCCTTCGCTCTCAGGACGCTGGCCTCCTTCAACTTCCTCGAGTAAAGAAGAAGTCTGCTGGCTACAGAGCCTTTTCTTATAGAGCCCCATTTTTATGGAATGGGCTCCTGGCGGAAGTGCGGCGAGCTGACTCTGTTGAGGTTTTCAAAAGCAAACTCAAAACATACTTATTTCACCAAACGTATGGAGACTGATTGGTCATAGGTACACGTTTACACTGGTTGTAGCTGTAGGTACACATTTACACTGGTTGTAGCTGTAGATACACACTAAACCGATCATATTATTATCACATCTACCTATTACAGTTTTTTTCTCTTTTCTCCCTCCTCCTAGGGTGGACGCAAACCTCTGACCTGCTGGGTGATGTGTACTACCCCCCTCCGGGTGATGTGTACTACCCTTTTTTGGAGTTTTTCCTTACCCTGATGGAGGGTCTAAGGACAGGGGATGTTGTCTAGTGCAGTCTGTTATGCCCTTTGAGGCGACTGTTGTTGTGATATTGGGCTATACAAAAATAATTGTAATTTTCTTTCTCTTCTTACGCAATTCATATAAAAAGTTAGTGGCATAACTTTATGGCCCTTGCCTGCCCTGGGGCCATTTATTACTGCCTTACACCACTGACAAGGTCTATTTTACATTTACAGAATTCTGCGGCCAGAACATATTTGGTAATTAGATCTTTATATTTCTACATACTGATAGTTAGGAAATCAAGATTTTCTGAAGTAAGATTTTTTTTAACCAACAAGTAGTTAAGTAAAGATAACTTTGAACACTTTGTGGGTTTCTCTATTACCTGTTTGTGAATCAGAGCCTGTCAGGCACAGCCTGCTGTTTATTCTCTTAGACTGATACGGCCTCATATCTGATGTGTTGTGTGTAATAGGCTTAGACTCGGCTGCAGAGGTGAGGAAGTCACACACATCGCAGTAATCCTCTGTTGTGTCCCAATGAGTTTCAGGATTATAGCTCACACACAATGGCATAAACACTGTCAGAGTCAGTGCTCTCACTCACTCCACTGGAAGGTGTGGATATTATTATCTTATTTAAGGCTTTGAGCTATAATAACTTATTATTATTATTATTATTATTATTATTATTATTATTATTATTATTATTATTATTATTATTATTATTATTATTTTAAATACATGTCTGTAAACCCCATCCCTCTAAGCCCAAGCTGTTCAAATGGGTTGGATGGCATGTATTGACCTGAAGAGACATCTACGGTTCCTTAGACCTCTATGACCTTGATGTACTCCGTAGAGGCCAATTGTGTTACATGTCTACCTTACAACATCATAAAGAGGAAGATGCGACAAAGAAGATCTAAGTCAGTTGAGCAACTAGAAGCCTGTATTAGACAAGAATGGGACAACATTCCTATTCCTAAACTTGAGCACCATGTCTCCTCAGTACCTTTACAGACTGTTATAAAAAGAAGAGGTAAACACCAACATTTTTTGAGATGTGTTGATGCCATGAAATTTAAAATAAACTTATTTTTCCCTTAAATATTACATTTTCTCAGTTTAAACATTTGATATGTCATCTATGTTTTTTTTCTGAATAAAATATTGAAATTTGAAACTTCCACATCATTGCTTTTCTGTTTTTATTCACAATTTGTACAGTGTCCCAACTTTATTCGGAATCGGGTTTGTAAATACCATAAAGCTATGAGGAGGAACTAACAGAACAATCTACTGAATGTTCACAACTGGCATTTTAAACATTTTAACTGCAGCAAACAACAAATAAAAAGGCCTTTCTGCGGCCCATTTGGGGTTCACGAGGGTGACACTAAGTATGTTTACATGCAGATATTGAAATTATTGCCCTAGTCCAATTATAACCAGAGTTTTAAACTCCTGTAAACAGCATATTCCGATTGGGGAATATGGTGTATATACTCTAAATCATATACTGATTTAGAGTAATTGTATATACTCTAAATCAGACTTACACACTTGGATTGTATGGTTCATTGTTGGATTACTGCTGTATGTTTACAGCTTTGGTACAGCTTTGGTACAGCTTTGGTTCTCTCTGTTAATGTAAACTCGGACAAGGTGCGAACTACGTACGTTTATGCTATCTGAAAACTATAGTTTTACTATGCAGTAACTGCACTAGGCTAGTAGTCAGAAAAGCCCGGATGTAATCGCCATTTTATTGCCCTGTGGTAAGGCCAATATCGGAAAATGGGGGAGCAATGAACACACAACATCCATATTTATATACAATCTATGGTGACAACACCCTTCCCCTTCATCCTTTCTCCCCTCTGACTCTTGATGTGAAACTCACTGTAGTCTTCTATCGGATCTCATAAAGCCTGACCTTGTGCTCGTGCTTCACACGCAGCGGGCCACAAAACCTATAAAGGCCAGTGGCTAATGGCAGAGGACAGGCCGCGATACGATGAAATAGGTGCTGGTGCGGAAAACGCTCCTGCTCTGTCTGAGGGATGACCGTCCAAACTGGAATAAAACCCTGTTAAACCCTGTCACAACATGAATCATTGGCTCCGGGGACATCCATCACGCGCTAAAAGGTGACCACAAATGATCTGTGAACCGCTAGATATTGATTACCACGTGCTGGAGGTGTCAGCTTTAATGTTGCGGCGGCGTGATAGTGTCGCCCGCTGACAGCCGCCGCCCTAACTCCGCTCTGATAGATTTTAATGGTGAAATATTGATTTCTTTTGGGCCAAGGTCTGCAGGAGAGGGCCAGATCATTTGTTGGGCTAATGCGGGACACTCGCCACGCTTGTTCCAATCAATCATTTTGACAGCCAGGAGAAAAAGAAGAAGAGAGAAGCGGAGGAGCTACAGTGAGTACGGCCAGAAATGTGGAATATATAGAAAAATGTGGGTAATATGGCGTTAGACTACATAACCATGGATAAACATCATCATCGCTGAATAGCATACACTCGAATAAATTTATTTAAGTACGAGAAAAAAAGAGCTGTGGTTTGGTTTTATGGTTAGAGCACAGATGGTATACAAAGATACAAAGGCATATTATTTATGCCTTTTTGAAATAATTTGATCCCACTGCGTTGTGTCCACTTTCTTTGCTGCTTTGATTCACAGCTGTTTTGACAAATCAACACAGGTCTGGGCCACAACAGATTTATTTTTGAACATTATAGCAGTAATGGATGGAAACATATCAACAGTTCATTTGCAAAAACAAGTAACCATTACTATTATTAAGTGTTTGTTCAGACATCTGGTAGCAAAGGTCCAGATTGTAACTTTGTAGCTATGGTGGCAGTGTGCGCAGGGACAATAGTCTTGTTTCCACTGGAGTAGTGTGATACGTGTTGGGTTAGTATGAATACGTTCCCACAAAAGGAGTCCAAAGCATCCTAAAATACTGCATTCTCTGGACCCAGCAGAGTGGAACCACTAGTCTCTTTAGGGCTTTCCCAAACTGAGTCATCCCATACCGGACCATTCTGTTGAAACAAGGCTTTTGTCTTTGGACTGGCCTTGAAATTCCTTGGTTTTTCCCTGGAGGAACTTGTGAAAGTGTGCAGGGAGAAGGAATTCTGGGCATCTTTGCTTAGACTAATTGCTTACAGCAAAGTATTTTGAAAATTGCATGACACATACATTTCATTTCATAATGAAACACTGTATATTTGTTGTAAAAATTCTGTATAGAATGTTTAGAAATGACTTAATAGTATACTATACATGAATATGTTTGCATTACAGAGTTGCGGAAAGATGGCGGCACGTGTGGATGCAGCAGTTTGTTTTTTAAATCAATGCTATCACCAAAGAGCTGCTGAACTGTATTTAATGATTTTTTTTATTGGACAATGACAATAAATCACTGTTCTATTCTATTCTATTTAGAGTTCAACAAACGGAAGATCATCTGTCACTTTGTACCACTAGATGGAGTGGTGACCTACAAGACCTCTAGTCAGCTTCAATCCAGCATCAAATTGTGGGACGGCGTGGCAGAGTGGTAGAGCAGTCGTCCTATAACCAGAAGGTTGGCGGTTCGATTCCCGCTGCCCTGTTCATACTGTCGTTGTGTCCTTGGGCAAGACACTTAACCCACCTTGCCTCCAGTGTCCGTAGCACTGGTGTATGAATGTGTGTGACTGTAGAGGTGTGTTTGGTGGTGGTCGGAGGAGGTTGAGCGCCGTGTGTATGGCAGCCCCCATCTCTGTCTGCCCCAGATGTGAATGTGTGTGAATGGGGTGAGTGAAAGCACGATGTAAAGCGCTTTGGGTGCCTGAGAAGGGTGCAAAAATGCGCTATATAAATGCATACCATTTACCATCAAAGGCTTATTAGAACATCTTTATAGTGGTGTGACAGAACAGTAGCACCCATTCGGAACATATTTAGAGAAGTTTTTTTTTAAGTCTTAGCAAAAGCAGCATGTTTTTTTCTTTCCCTAACCACCATTAGGGGTTATAGACACAACATTTATTTTTATTGTGAAATGCTTTCTTGATAAAAGCATAATGGTTTGCTAAAACATTCCATACATGTACATGCATTTGATTTGGAAGACTAGTGTGGAAAATCCCACCTTTTTCTTCCACTTTGCCCTCTTTTGGGCCCTTCCTCCTTGAGTAGCTCCACCCCAGAAGCTATAATTAGAGGGCCAGCTCACCTGGCTCCACCCTTTGTTCTCATTGTCCTTCCATAATTGTTCTATTGTGTCTAAATGACAACAAAACACTACAATTCCCTACTTCAATCAAATTATCCTGTAATAAGTATCCTTCAATAAGTTTTCTAAATTAGACCTTGCTTGTTGCTTGCTCTGTGATTTATGTTCATACCTACCTAGAACCACAGTTAAGATACAGTTGCACTCCTTAATATTTTATAACTAGGTTACATAATTGTATAATTTGTGATGTGGATGCATTTTCGATTTGCTCGGCAGTTCACTTAAACGTTGACTGTCAGTGTTTGACTCCAGTCCGCGTTTGTTCCAGTCCAATATGAATACTAATGATGTGTTTATTGAGTGGGAACGCTCTGCAAATCACTGCTGACGGGACACGCCGTGATTCGCCTTGAACCAGGGAATGAGGATCTCGAAACACGGCTCTATATTTTATTTAAGACTGAGAGCAGAGAGGGAGCAGGTAATGTGTTGTGTTACAACTCAGTGCTCGTTCCCCACAGTCACAGCCATAACACAGCGCCTAATGGGAAGCCATCAATCACAATCAGCCTCAGAACGACTCCTGCAGTGTCTTCACTCTCCAACTTCGAGGGGATAACGCTCCTCTGTACGGCTCCTAGTCATATTTAGAGACGTTCGCAGCTTCGCCGTGTCAGCATATAGCTCCAAACAGGAATGGTGTCATAAGGGTTTTGTAGGGCTGGAAGATCTGAGACTTTGCTTTAAAGGTCTCAGTCATTTAAAGCAAATGATGAATAGACAAAAACGTCTATTCATTAATCACAGCAGGGAAATTATTTATTTATTTTGTTTGAAAAATCCAGTGAAAAAAGGACTGATGGTGATTTGACTTGCAGGGTGCCATGGTGGTCCACCTGGGAGAGCAGCAAAAGCGGCGGACGTAAAAATACGAACAGGTAATGTAACTTCCAAGGGGTCTGCTGGAGCTACAGGGCCATGTTTCTCAGTGGCCAGGGTCTTTGTCTCCTGAGGTTAGCTTTCCCTCATTTTGCTCTTCGCTTTTTAAAAGACTCATCCTCAGTATTTTCCAAACGGAGGACTTGGTCCTTGGAGGAGATGTGGATTGTGCAGACCTTCATCAGCAGGTGATAGTGATGTATATTCCTCCAAAGTCCTGCCAAGAAGGAATCCTAGAGAGTTTTTCAAGACAGACACCACTTTATTTAACTGTAAACTAAAACATTTTACACAATGACTTTTTTTTTATAATTATAAACACAATACATTAAAATTGTAATGTCCTGTTTACACATATTTCAACAATAAAGAGACCCACAAACACACAAAAGGAGATAAATAAAATATGCACAGCACCAACAATGGAGGCCCAGCAGTCCACCCTAAATTTTCAAATTAGATGCAAAGCGTGATTTATTTATTTTTTTCACATGAAAAGACGAGGCAATCATTTATTTAAACCAGGTGGGGCTGCACAAGGTAAACAACGTAGACAGGTATTTAAAAAAATGTTTGACACCATATATATAAAAAAAATATTGTTTCTGAAACTTTAAGTTCAGTCTAGCTTACTGTTACATGGTGAGGTAGATAAGTAACACAATAACACCCCATAAGAGAGGTTAAGTTTGGGATTCAGTGACAGGTTTTTGTGGGGTTAACCAATCACAACATTGGCCCTTCTGAAACAGACTGGTGAGACAAATGTGTTAAGAAATGTCAACCTAGGCTTCAAAAGAAGATTATTTTAATGTGCAAATAAATACATGTTATGGCTGCCCTAGAGCTCTGTAATAAGGAACAGTTTGAGTCTTACTGCAGCCTAATGAATTCAGTGTGCAGTGTTCGGTGCCAGAAGTGTCTAATTGGTTTTTCATTACACTGCGTTCATCGTAGTGTTGCACAAAAGACACAACAGGAAGAGTCTGCAGCAGAGGGGTGGGGCTTAAACGCCATCAACTCCATATCTCCATCTGGGTTTGGGGTGCACTTGTTTGGACTAACAACAAGATACTTAATATATACACACGTGGACAAAATTGTTGGTACCCTTCGGTCAATGAAAGAAAAACTCACAATGGTCACAGAAAAAACTTTATTCTGACAAAAGTAATAATAAATAAAAATTCTATGAATGTTAACCAATGAAAGTCAGACATTGCTTTTCAACCATGCTTCAACGGAATTATTTTAAAAAATAAACTCATGGAACAGGCCTGGACAAAATTGATGGTACCCCTAGAAAAGACTGTAAATAATGTGACCAAATGGACATGTTAATTCAAGGTGTGTGCACTAATTAGCATCACAGGTGTGTACAATCTTGTAATCAGTCAGTGGGCCTATTTATAGGGCTTCAGGTAGTCACTGTGTTGCAGAGGCGATTTCTTTAAGACTGCAAGGGAAGCTCGGCTTCCCTTATAATGTCACAAAATTAATGGTCAAATATGTACTATTGTATTAACATTTTATTGACTAAAAATGCGTTAGAAAACGTTCATCTTAAAGACGAGTTCGTTCAGAATCAGTTACATATAGCAGGTCGGCTGACTCGATTTCCTTCTCATACATTCCCGCAGCGTCACAGTGCATTTCCCTATTGAAGCCCAGCGTCCATTGACTTCAATGGGGCTGCTTTGAACGTTTTTTTTCAGCGCTTCGAAACTAGACGGTCATTGGATAAACGCTGCGATTATGTCCCGCCCACGGACGCTCAGCATCTCTGGGGGTGAATGGGGAGTGGGCTGGCCCGGACTCCGAGCTTCTGCGTGATGATTGGAGGGTCCTGTCGAAAGAATCTCCTTTTGACTGACAGCGATTCTGTACTATAAGGAATCACTGAAGCGGATTTCTCAAGTTCAGTCAAAATAAAAACTGCTGCAACCTATTTCTTTGATATTTGCTTGGCGAAATTGCTTGATTTTCATCATACATTTCACACAATTATACACCACATTCCTTGTTTCAGTTTAACAGAGTTTAATTTTTTTTTTTTAGATTCATTCATTCATTCATTCCTTCAGTCATTCATTCATTCATATAACGTTAGTAGGCTAGGCTAGCGTCGTGGCCGCTTTACAAACTGTTCTCATTAGTGGCAACAATTGGAGCTACATCTGCAGGTGTAGAAAGGAGCTTCTCCTGTTTAAAGCGACTCAAGTCCTACACCCGAAACACAATGAGCCAAGGCCGTTTAAGCAGCCTAGCTCTGCTGGCCATTGAGAGGACACTGGTCAAGTCACTTGAAAAGACTCCTAGTTGGTACGACAGGGTCACAGACCATTTTCTTGAAAATGAACGTAGGGCAGAATTTACTTTTAAATAAATAGACAATTTTATGATGTAGGCCGAAAATGAGCTTCCCCTCTCTGACAGACCAGTAGCCGCCACTGCTGTGTTGTCTGGTGACATGGTGTGTACCACACTCAACATGGACCAGAGGAAGCGAAGGAAAGAGTTGCCGCAGGAGAATAGAAAGAAAATTATAGACAAGCATGATAAAGGTAAAGACTATAAGACCATCTCCAAGCAGCTAGAAGTTCCTGTGACTACAGTTGCACATATTATTCAGAAATTTAAGGAAGGAGGAGGAAAATTGATGACAAATCAAAAGAGCCCAGAAAGACTTCTAAAGAGATCCAAGGTGAACTCCATGCTCAAGGAACATCAGTGTCAGATTGCACCATCCGTCGTTGTTTGAGCCAAAGTGGACTACATGGGAGACGACCAAGGAGGACACCATTGTTGAAAACAAATCATAAAAAAGCTAGACTGGAATATGCCAAACTACATGTTGACAAGCCACAAAGCTTCTGGGAGAATGTCCTATGGACAGATGAGACAAAATTGGAACTTTTTGCCAAGGCACATCAGCTCTATGTTCACAGACGGAAAAATGAAGCATATCAAGAAAAGAACACTGTCCCTACTGTCAAACATGGAGGAGGCTCTGTTATGTTCTGGGGCTGCTTTGCTGCATCTGGCACAGGGTGTCTTGAATCTGTGCAGGGTACAAGAAATCTGAAGACTTTCAAGGGATTCTAGAGAGAAATGTGCTGGCCAGTGTCAGAAAGCTTGGTCTCAGCAGGTCATGGGTCTTGCAACAGGACAATGACCCAAAACACACAGCTAAAAACACCCAAGAATGGTTAAGAGGAAAACATTGGACTATTCTAAAGTTGCCTTCTATGAGCCCTGACCTCAATCCTATTGAGCATCTTTGGAAGGAGCTGAAACATGCCGTCTGGAAAAGACACCCTTCAAACCGGAAACAGCTGGAGCAGTTTGCTCATAAGGAGTGGGCCAAAATACCTGCTGAGAGGTGCAGAAGTCTGCAGTGATAGCCTCAAAAGGTTGTGCAACAAAATATTAAGTTAGGGGTACCAACAATTTTGTCTAAGCCTTTTCCATGAGTTTTTTTTTTTTTTAATAATTCCGTTGAAGCATGGTTGAAAAGCAATGTCTGACTTTCATTGGTTAACATTCATAGAATTTTTATTTATTAATACTTTAGTCAGAATTTTTTTTTTTCTGTGACCATTGTGAGTTTTTCTTTCATTGACCGAAGGGTACCGACAAACATGTCCACGTGTGTATATATATATATATAATTATATTTATATATAAATCTAGAAAGAGAGAGAGAGAGACACTATAACAAACTATAATATGTTATGGTATTTTTTGCTAATGACTCCATTGCTATTTTTTTTACTGTAAATTTCATTGATTGCAGTAATTACGTCAGTTCCCTGAATGTGATATTATGGCCATTTTATTGGTTCTATTTTGGTTGTACATCATCTATGTGTAAAATTGTAAAATTCTGTAAAATTGTATTAAATTCTAACCATTTTTTTTCTTTAAAGGTAATTTAAAGAAAGGTATTTACATGTCCTATTCTGGATTTTATGAGTATTTACTGTTACCATTTGAGAGTATTTCACTGTAAATAGTTGCTGGTTAAGATTCTTTTGAGTGTGCAGTATTATTGGATTTTATTGTTGCTGGTCTTGAGAGACATCATTTGTAATATCTTAAACAGAAAACGGTTATTTTTTATCCTGTTTCTTTATAACAGTAAATACCTGAAAAATAAAATATATATAAAAAGAGAGCTTAAATCAAAATCGTTTATAACATATAGTTTACTGATGAACACAAAAGCAAACCCTTAGAGTGTAACTTTTAGATAAAATTACTGTAATAACATCTTTACACTTTTATTTATTGTCTAATGTTTTCCATCTATTTATGCAGGGCCGCGGGAAGTAATTTTGAACAGGGGGTGCTGTGAATGTTTATTTTTATTTTTTTTTTTGGACAAAAAACCTATGAGCCTATAGGCCTATTTAAAATACATTTTAAAAATAAATACATTGAGATTTACTACTTTATTGTCATATACACTTCAGCCAGGGTCTGAAACACAGACATCAGTTCTCAGATATGCGCAATGCGCTATTAATCTGAAGCAGAAGCAGAATCAGAAATAAGTTTAATAATCGAAAGAAAACAAAATAATTACTTTCATTACAATTTCAGATAGCCTATACATACATGCAACTTATTTAGATACAACAAATAATATTACAACAAAATATAATATTAATCAAACTTCACAATAACGCTAAAACAACGCTGACAATTTTGGTCAGCTGGCTTGAGTCACTGCACGCTTATGTCACACGCACTTTATTAACTCCAAAATCTTTTTACGCACACCACAAGGAAATAATCTCTGACTATTTAATTTGTTTATTGAACAGTTCTCCACATCCATTACGCAAAGAACACACGCTTTCTGTCTCCATCTCCAACCTTTTTACACAAACCACAAGGAAATAATCTCCGACTATTTAAACGGGTTTTAACAGTTCTCCACAACCATTACGCAAAGAACACACGAACAAAATAATACTCTCCATCTCCATCCCCACCACCTTACAAAAATACTATAGTGTACTACTTACAATTGCTTGGCTAGTCAAAGCTCATCCCACACTTGTTGCCAAAAAAATAAATGTTACAAGCGCGGCAGCACCATGCTCTTACCTGAGCTACATGCAGGCGGGGTGCCCTGCAGTGTGGTTACAGGTGTCCAAATGTCGAGGTGCGCTCTGGGATCGTGGAGATAAAGTCTCTCATGAGGGGACGAATGTCCAGGGAGTTCAGAATGTCTGTGTTGGTATGCATCAGCGAAAGGTGTGTGAGTCTTTTCTGGGTCATGGTGCTGCGTACCCATGTCTTCAAAAAGCGCAAGGCGGAGAAAGTGCGTTCGGCCACGGAGATCGGTAGTCAGTCACAGACATAACTCGATCAGTTTTTCTATCTCTGAAAACATGGCTCTTGTTTGTGGCTGGAGCTTTATCAAACATGATGCTAAATCTTGGACTGTGACACACATAAACCCTCTGTCTTTTGTGACATCGGCAAGCTGCTTGGCGATGCTTGGCCTAAGCATTTTGAGCTGGAGTTCAAGGCGGTGACCTGCCTGCCTGACGTTGACAACGTAACTTCCGAACCTGATGATTAGGCCTCAAAATATGAAATTAAAATCCAAAATATACGTAATAGCCTACGTGTGTCAAAATCATTTTCTAAAATATTCATAAGGAATTTATAAATTGTGCAAAATATTTTAATAGGCCTACATTTTTTTTAATCTCCCTCTCGTCTCTAGGGGGTGCTGCAGCACCCCCAGCACCCCCACTTCCCGCGGCCATGTATTTATGTGTGATTTTATATAGGAAGAACAAAGACAAAACTCAGAGAAAGATTGGCAGAACACAAATATGCCATTCGTACACAAAATATAATTTAGCTTTTGGCTTAACACTATGAACAGGTTTGACATAGCAGCACAAATTCCTTGAAGGCCTGGGTCAGTGAATCTGTGATACTTACTAAATGCAATCTGCTATCCAGGTCTTAATAAAGAGGTCGACTTGTCTCCTTCCTTATAAGTGTTGGTCTCACGTATGTTCCTCTCCCTTTGGGATACTTTAGTCCTTAAAAAATTGTATAAATTGTATGGAAATTTAACTAATTGAACGAGACTTACTTATCTAAGTGCCTTATGTGATTACATGCCATATTATTCACAGACTGATATATTTATTTATATGATTGGGATGTAATTTGTACTTGGCTTATTGTAAATGTTTTTTCACCTCTGGCACGTGGCACTCAGTTCCATGATTTACTGATCTATTTAAATAAAAACTTGTTGAAACGCGTTGACATAAAGAGCAAACAAAATTCAGACTGCCCTGATTGTTGAACCGGTGAGCATTCCTAACACATTTAAATTACATTTTTTAATTCTTTGGAAATATCTATGTTTCCTAAAGTCTTTTATCATTACCTCATATATTTTTACAGTAAAAAAAATTGAATTGGCAATTTTTTCCATTAATTTGGCAGAGAAAAAATAAAATAGAACTGTGCTATGTTTAAGTAGATCCACTCCAGTATAAGATGAACCCTTTTGTAATTTTGTTATAAAAACTAAGCCTGATGTGATTACTGGAACAAAAAAATTAAAATTAAATGTAGAGCTAAATGTTGTGTGTGTCCAGTAGAGGGCAGTGCAGCACACATCCTGGTGTTAACACAGCGGTGTATTCACCCACTAGGAAAGAATACAAGAATAAAGAGGAGACTAATGCACTCAGAGACATTTTATTTTGTCAGAGATCTTCCCAATAGATATTACACTTTTTTTTTTTTATCAGTTTTGAAATATCAGCATTTAATAATGTATTTTATATCTCAGTCTATTTATCTCACGAGTCAAGTCTGGTCTGTTACATTCTTGTTTCACTTAAGCACCAAATGCTGAGATTTTGGTTTTTAGTATTGGTTTGGTCTTGTTTATATGTAATGGAGTAAACGCTAGTAACAATAAATACTCGTAAAATCTACTCTTTATGTTTGCATTTAAAAACATGTGATTTTATGATGAATTGTATTGTATATTATTTTGCAGTAATGTGTAGAAGGTAATGCAAAATTTTGACGGTTGGAATGTTTGTCCGGTATATTTTTGTAGTGAAAAAGTGAAAAATGTCCGGAAAGATTTTTCTTGGAAATTTCACAGTTTTTTGCAATTTTCCCACAGGGATAATGAACTAAAAAAAATTGGGTTTGTATCTAATCACAACCTTGTGTTTTATTTTACAGTTATCAGTCAAACTCTATTGGTTAAACTCCAGTAAAACAATATGAGTATCACATTTAGAAAATGTTTGAAAATAATTTCATGTGAAAAATAAAATCTAAATTTATATAAAAAATATTTATTTAAATGGATTTTAAAAATCTCTACAAATTCAATTAAAAATAAATTGGTCTAAAAATGTGCATTTAAAAACTGCCTTTACCTTATTCTAAATATTTTAGTGCTACACACTTCAAATGTAGCTATCCTACTGCTTTTTATACCAACAGTGTTTATGTAATCATATCATATCAATGAATCATAAACATCACAGCTCAAAAATGTCTTTGTGTATTTCATGTTTTTATTTTGGGTTTTTTCTCATTTTTAATGATTTATATATTTAGCTGCTCCTGATTTATATTTCCTGGATTAACCAGATTTAGCCCAAACATAAACAAACTCTTAAAAAAACAATAAAAAACTTCCTTCTTTCCTGCTCTCCTTCCTTTCCATGTTCATATTTTTTTTGGATCTGGGGGCCTGTTTCTCATTGTGGTGTCTGTACTGATGCCTGGTTTCCATGGTAACAGCCCCTGATGTTTTTTGTGGTTGAACAATACCAGGAGGAAGTCACACATTAGTCTTTACCCTCCTCTTGATCGCTCTCTGATTCCACTCAGAGCCAGGTGCTCTGGGCTGATATTTGCCTCTATAAACTACAATTAAATATGTTGTATTTGAATTTAAAGGTCAAACTGAATTGGAATTCCTCAAGTTCAATAAAACCCTAATTTGAAATCTAATGCTTTGGTTTGTAAATAAATTATACTAAATTGAAAATAAATGTATATTTTGAAACTGAATTTATTCGCTTCGTAACTGTATTTTAAAAATTCAGTTCTTATATACTTTTAGTTTTAGTTCTAACAATTCATTTTCAGTTTTATAATGCAATTTCTTTTTATAAATTTGTTTTTTCTTGAGCTGCATGTCCGGGTCTTGGAGATTGCCATAGATAATGGAGCCCAGATTCAGACACTGTCATCAGGACTGTGCCATCTGCTGACATAATCTCCACATCGAAAAAAGCAACAATGTGGACTACATGAAGACAAAGAGGAGATTCGCCAGTGCGGAGTCCAAACCATAAGGCAAAGGAAGCCAGTTTCTTAAAAGCCAAAGCCAGTGTCCTTCCATTATTTAAACTCCAATTCAAATCCCACTTTAAGTTCATATACGTACATCGTCAGTTTGTAGTGGCACAAATATCAGCCCAGTCAGGAGCACTCATTATATCTACATTCATAAACTGGAGACATATCAACAACAATAATAAATAAATAAATAAAAGTCCATTGGTGCTAGAAGTTACTGTTGTAAAATAAAGTTATATAAGGAATAGTAAGACATACAACATATTGATATTTGTACTAAATCTCATACATAACAGATTGAAGTAACTAAAATGTATCTAATCTAATTTTTATTGAAGGTTGGGGTCTGCAGGGCGAGACCGAGTGACTTCAAAGTCAGAGCAGAGTGCGAGAGGAGAACAATGGAGCGTCACACATCGATGAGTGTCTTAAGCCAGATTCACGCTGAGACCAGAGCCGCAACCGCACACAAGGTCAAGACCAAGGTCAAGAGACAGGGAAATGCACCTCAGGGAACAGATCCTGGAAATCTCATTTGGTGGTCAAGACCAAGACTGAGGAAAAATAGTTGTAAAGAGATAGTGTTGTACTTACCGAAGGGTTAGAGCTTTGTAAAAGAAGAAGAGAGCCTCATTTTTGGTTGCATCCAGAGATGTTTTCTTTTCTATAATCACCATGTGGAGAAGTAAATGAGTTTTGGGACAGGTTTAAGATACAGATAAAAGATAAAAACAAAGCCCAGTGACCAAAACAAATACACCATTAACCAATCAGTGATGAGAAACAAGCTGCAGGTGTGGTGAGTGAAAAAAGTTTTAGAAAAACAGTTGCCAGTGCAGCAAGCTTTAAGTTTGATTAGTGACAATGTAAAGTGACCATGCCCTAACATATTTTTTTTTTTTTTTTTACATTTAAATTGTTTGGAATTACTTGGAATTAGAAACAAAACGTCTTCACCTTGAAAACTGAGTCCAGATGCTTGTTCGTTCAGTTTGTGCTGCTGTTCTTTTTCGCAGGAGTTAGGTGTCGTTTCTCGTTCATGTTAACATATCTCCAACCTGTCGATGTGATTGGTCGCTTAGTGCCAGCTGTTTCTGGTAACCTGCTATGTCAGACTGAGAGAGTTAGGTTTGGTCTAACCGTGTAGAAATGACATATCTGGCAAGCTTCAAACTTCAGGACCCTGATTTACAATGATGGGTTAAACAAAACCTCTTCTCATCTTGTTGCTAGTAGATTTTATAAGTAGGTATCCAGACATATCTTGAAAAATGAAAGCCTTTGCATGTATCAATGTTGAAAGTTGGGCCTCAAGTTTTAACTTGAGCTCTTGGATTGTTGTTCCAACTTGAGCCAGCTTTTATGTGCATTCTCAAACATCTAAATAATAGCTTTAGATTGAAAATGCAGGTTAAAGTGAAAACAATGGAAATGTTATGTGTTTAATAAAAACAAAGTGTAACAGTTTGTGCAATTGTTAAAGATTGAAATTACATTAAAACAAAGTGTTGGTTCAGTTCTTCTTGTGTCTTGTCCAAACCGTCTCGCCTCATCCCATTATCCATCTGCTGACACACACAGACACAACATGCTAAATCACGCCGGCCTTTAGACATGCTCGCTGACCAAACGCATGACATGCCCGGCTCCTAATCCCTGCTTTGAATTGCTGTGACTAAACGCCTCTGGTCAAACACAAATCATGGCTGTGTAATCCGTTTAAGTGCATCTGTGTGGTCTGAAATAGCAGGACAAACTGTAACAGGGAGGTGTTTACAGCACGGGACCGACGTTAACTAGCAGCGAGCAGGTGAAGCTTACTGTCAGGGTCGAAACCGGTCTGCTGCTGTCCATCAGAGTCTAACTGGTGAGTCCAGTCCTCACAAATACCATCAGAACAAAGAACCCAAGAACCTAACATCACCAAGCAGACTCATACTCTTACCATTGTATCCTATTTCAAAAGCATATTTTTTATATATATATTATTGACATTCACCTACAAAGATTTTACACATTGTGAAATTAATACATATTAAAAAAAAGTAAATTGCTAGAATTTTCATGTTTCTAATGATGTGTTTTCTAAAGATGTTTCATGTTTTTGCTTAAAGCTCCACTACCTGATTTTCTGTTGCCGTCCCTGTCTCAGACTCCACTCACTCCCAAACCTCTCCTGCTTCTCTTTTATTAAAAACTGATTTCCTCCACAAAAGACTGATAGCTACATGAAGTTTAGCGCTTAGCATTAGCTTAGCTGTGAGTTTAGTATCAGGACGGCAATTGATTGAATTGAGAATATTTGTCCTCTCTTTACATTGCCTCCCTTTTCTCTGTTGATATTTTTTGAGCTGTTTGTCTGTGTTCAAAGACATATTCAGTGCTGAGAATACATCTTATCGGCAGCTATTACACTTCCTGGAATGTCACGTCACAAGCCTAAGTAACTTATTTAATCCCCAATTCAAACAGTACATGGAATCAAAAAGCCTGTTTTTTTCACTAATAATTGCTTTTACAACTATTTGGGGTTCATTTTCCCCAACTAGAATTAAAGTATGTTTAAAATATAGAGCAACTCTTGTTATTGCATCATGACTTCTTTAGTTCTATTCTATGACCAAAGAATTGGGCCTTTGTCCATATTAAAGCCTTCAAATGAGTCATTGTAGGAGTGATATTGTATAGAAATACATTAAAGTGATTCATTTGTTAAGTGTGCACCCTCAATAACATGTGGCATATGTATTTAAATGAAGGTATCTAATTTGTCACAATTGTTCTGGAAAAGATTATTCCAAAATTGCCACCACCACTTAGAGAGTTCAGAAGTTTTTTTTACATGTAGTCTGTCATTGTATGTCTTTAAGTGTTAAAGTGTCCATGGCCATTTAATGCATTCATGTGGTCCTTGAGAACTCAGGAAAAACATTTTTCGGAGTTGAAAAATGCACATGCACAGCTCAGAAACTCGGGTGAGATTAGGTTTGCCCGACATTCTGTAATGACGTTATTTTTATCATCAACATGGTGGAGGCAAACAAATGTTTTTTTATCTTAGTAAAGTCATTTACTAATATTTCATACCAACTGTTTTCCATGCTAATCTGTTATTATTATTATTATTATTGTTATTATTATTATTTCTTATATTTTTATTTATTTATATACATCTGGTATTTTGTGGTTTCAATATACATTATGTTAACAAACTTCTTATTTTTTGAATACTTTTTCTTGAACCGCTTAAACCTAGTACTTTAACTGTATTAACTCAAAATGAAATATGATAAAAAATAGTATTAGCACATTTTAATCTTAGCGTCCTCCTTCCCTGTTATTAAGAATGTTCTAACTTCCAATGGACTAAAATCCCGTGACCACATCAAAGTTGGAAGAACAACTTTCTAACTTGGATACACTGAGTTTCCTACATAAATCACCAGTTGTCCAGGGTCACAAAATGTACAATCCAGCCCCTGCGACCAGTTAGGGCCAAAAAGGTACAAAATTAATGAATTAATAAATGAAATGGACACTTCTATAAAGAACGACAGGAAGAAGAATGTCCCCTTAGTGGCATGGGAACTACTTGCACATAGTGAAGAGGCAATGTGAAATGTTGTCAAATGGTTACAATTAAAAAATGAAATGAACATAAAATGGCAATAATGTAAAAAAAGAGGGGCCTCTCCTGCTTTTTTTAATAAAAAAAAGGAAAACTGGATTATTTTTTCCTCCCAAATACTACAGTAATACATTAAACCAAACAAACGTTTTGAGTTCAATGTAATCTTTTAGCTCCAACTTTAGTGTCAGAACGGCAATATATGTTTCTGCCTGTGTGATTGAAGCCAATATTTATCCCCGTTTCACGTTTCCTCCTGTTTTACTGTTGATGCTTTTTCTTTTTTGTGCAGTTACTATGAAAAAATACATTTCCAGAGCTGAATAAACACTTTCTCTGTTTTACCGGCAGCTATTGCTTCCTTATTGTCAAGTGGTGTCAACCAATGGGAGCACTCCTTTTTCCAGAAGCAAGCTGTGATTAGACAAAGCTCCTCGTCTGGGAGTGAACATTCTCATCTATTAAAATCCTTAATAATAAATCCTAGGTTTAAGCAACATTTCATATAGACTCTATCCTGTCATAACTTGATATCAGATAATATAAAATAAATTTTGAAATGCCTCATACCTTCCAGGCCTAGCTGCAGGCTCACACCTCCCCCTTCCTAGATACTTTGTCCTGCAGCTCCTGAATACCAGTCCTAAGAATGTGAATAAAACATAACACATAAAAATCCAAGGCAGCCCTTTGTGGGATACGGGTAGGACAACCAGTATCAGCACATGCATGGCTAGATTTTTAGGATCGCAGAAAAAAAAACAGCCCCATATAAAAGGGGCTTATGTGTTGAAATGCACCTCCATCTTGCCCTCGCTGTAAAAACATGTTGAGCGTGCATCGGTGTGGGCAGCCTCTATGAATATCAACGTATCCTAGGGTTTTTAAAAGGGCTTTAACACTGCCTAATCCCCGCTACAAGTCGGCAGAAAAACCAATTTACGTGGCATAAAAGGGCCTTTCCTGTGCTTCCCCGTCGCTCGGATGGAGATTAGCCTTATTAAGAGGGGCTTATTGTGTGCGCTGTCATGGATACCAGTGATTACACACTCGCTGGCTGCTCCTCCTGCGTTTGCCCCTCAAAGCCTCACCGGGATTCACTGCCTCCAAAGTCAAATCAATTATTCCCCCCTCTTCTTCCTCCGCGTCGGATGATATCTCACAGTCTGCACACTTCATTGTCAACAAGCACCGACGCCGCAGAAAGGCCGGGGATGTGCAGAGACGTGAGAGGAAAGTGGGAACCTGCCGCCTGCTTTTGATTCATTAAAAGGGGGCACAAGTATCAGACAGTAGACCAGAATTTTTGTTGCAGCGTTCTGTGCGATGAACAAAAGTAACACAAATTAAGCACAATGCATAAAACAGAACACCTATTCTAAAGGGCACAAACCCCTTACGTTAATTTTAAAATTATATTTATTATACACAAAATATTGTAAATTGTGGAATAAAGTAATAGGTTCTAGCTTGACAGTTTTCCTTGGACAGGCATCAGTTACAATATGAAATAGATGTTGGATTGAATTGAATTGTTTGAATGTTTTTAGTTTGCATTAGTCGAGATGTTTCAGATATTCCCAGTTGTAAAAGGTTTTCAGTTGTATAGATCTGATTAAAACTCAGTTTTTGGTGAGTTTAACTAGTGAGTTAATAATAATTTTTTTACTGTGACGTGCTTTATCAGCATCCAACTTGTTCATGATAATCCCTAAAAAAATATTAATTTGGTCTTCTAAACATTAACTTTTGTATGTGTAGCAGTCGAAACATGTCAAAGGGTAAAAGCACTGAAATACTGGTCTGTTATACCAAAAAGAAGCTAGCAGTTAGTTAAGTTTATTTTGGTCAAAAGAAAATGTCAAAAGCAAAGCAACAAACAATTGATAAACAAACAAACACACACATACATTTTTCATACATACAACACAAAAACACATCAACGCACAAAAAGAAATGAAGGACAAAAGAAGGAGAAGCTAAATTTATTCAACTTTTTATTGTGTAATTTTATTCTTTTAAAATTATTTCCTAGAGCTACCTATGGATTTCCATGTTTTCAGTTCATCATCGAGACTATTCCACAGTTTAACCCTGAACAGCCAGACATCTCTGTTTGACATTGGTTCTGATCTGGGGTTTACTGAACATGAGTGTTCCTCTGAGAATTCATCTGAAACAAGTTTTGGACATTTGATTTTCAATACAGCTATGTTCATTATGAAAATTAAAGCAGTGATATTGCAATAGAACCAAAAACATGTACTCTCTCTCAGGGGCCCCTCTACCTCCTGGGCCCCCGATCACACTGCCTGATGCCGCACCTCTGGGATAAATGCAACAGTAGCCGTTTGCACTCGGTAGTAGCCACGGTGTGGTACATATTAACGTCCACGCAAGGGACGAGCTCTTCACGGCAGATGTTACAGAAACATCTCGCTCAAGGGATAGTTAGAGGTGAAATATAATTGAACTCATCAAAACTTTTGTAAACCAATTCAGAAATGTCTTAAACATTTACATTTAGCCAGTGATGACATAAAGGACAAATTAAATAAATGCATGTTGGTAACCCACGTAACATTGGTCTCTCATAACAGTTATGATTGGTGGAGTCATATACACCCTGTTATTAAGGCACTTAATTAGGATATATATATATATTTCACTTTAAAGTTTTGTCAATGGAGACCTCAGTTAAGTGCGCATCCATCTATATTTAACTTAAAAGGATCTTCATTTTATGTGAACACAGTCAGGAAAAGGAGAAGTTGTCCAATTAGGTGTGTCATATAATTTATATGTTTTCATATATTTTATAACTTTTCTTTTTACTTAATCTATCAGATTAGTACTCAGATTAACACTGTATTACAAGTTTTTCTTTGAGTGTCCATTTCACTGATTCTGCAGGGGTCTATTTATTGATGTGTGAAGTACTTTGACCTTTGACACTGTGGCGCTGGCATAACGAGACAGTGATTTGTGATTTGTGCTGGCGGAGAGTGAACTCACAGTGATGGCGGTAAACCCTCAGGGGTCCATCCTCTTGCAACATCTGGAGGAGAAATATTAGCTCTTTTAATGCTAAACTCAACATTTCTACACAGCCTTATTATTAATGTATTCTTATCGACACTCAAATGCTTACAGTTTACAAATTATAATCCAGATGGAGCAGTTTTCTACCATAGATAGTTACATGGTGAGGTAGATAAGGAACACAGTTGGTGTCTATGAACCTGAATAGAAATATAAGGGAAAATGTCACAGTTATCATTGGTTAGCCACAAACATTGTTGCGTCTAAAAATGAAAATATAGTTCTGATCTGTGGGATAAACTTACATAGAAACCTCTGTATGTTGGGAATTATCTCTGAAGAAATGTTGTCTTATGGACATCCAACATGGTGACGTCTTGGCTTTCTCTAACCCATCCTCACATGGAGACTGGGTGGAGCCAATTATGAACATGTGACAGTCACAATGAAAGGACTTTAAAAAAATGGAAACCATTTCTGAACTATATGAGCAGAAAAGAAAAGATGGAAGTGTTGGGAAACCTTCTTCTTTACTCTAGTACTTGCTTTCTTTTTTTTTTTTGACATGTTTAAAAATAAATAAAAGTGGTCCACTGATTTTGCACTAATAATTGTTTATAAAATTTTCATTTGCATGAGTGGCGTCAGTAGCTCAGTGGTAGAGCGGCCATCCTTCAACCGGAAGGTAGTAGGTTCGATTCCCGCTCGCCCCACAGTTCATACTGTCGTTGTGTCCAGTGTTGTGCCTGAACACGTTCATTGAACGATAGTTCATGAACTCGTTCATATTTTGGGTGAACATGAACTGAACGGGCTGTATTACTGCCTGATGAACGTTACTGTGAACTCGTTCATTCTGTTGTCTGTGAACAGCACGCTCACGCCAGATTTCTATAGAGCCTTCCAGGCGAAAACCCGGCTAAAACACACCGCAAACCAGCCGGAAACGGGTCTTAATATGTAGCGGAAAAACACCAAAACCTGGCAACACCAGCCACCTGTGTCGCGATCGCCGCCGCATGCGCCACGCGCCATCAAAAAAAAAAAAGCATTGAGGCGACAGCAGCATGTAGTAAGGCGTATGATCATTTAAATTCATTCATGTAACTTGTTTGTTGAACCTGCCTGGTCTATTTTTCCAGGATTCCAATATTCTGTTTTAGCATGTGGACAATGGAAAATTATTAAAATTGAAAAACGTTTTCACCTTAATGATTACTGTCCTGTTTTTCTTTGAATAATTCCTCATTAAAAAAGACCATTCAAGCAGCACGTTTTTCCTCATGTTCTTGAGAATGTAGCCTACTGTAGGGTTGAAAGCTGCAGCTGCTACTAGTGTGGAGTGAATGGACAGCAACAAAGCATTAAGCAACAATGTCCCCTCAATGCTAATGTAAACCCTGGTTGGATAAGGATTGAAAATTGGATATGAAAATTAAATCTGACGCATAGCTTCATTGTTAAAACTGATAAAATAATTGCTGTCTGTGATTCTACTGTATATGGGCTGTGGCAATAATTTTGAAAAATAATAGCTCGCAGCAACATATGGAAAAAAAGAACTATGAACTAGTTCATTTTTGGAACTGTGAACTTAGTTCAAAATTTTGAAGTTTGAACTGAACTGAACTAGTTCATTTTAAAATTTGTGAACTGAACTTTGAACTAGTTCTTGTAGAAAGTGAACTTTCCCAACACTGGTTGTGTCCTTGGGCAAGACACTTAACCCACCTTGCCTCCAGTGTCTGTAGCACTGGTGTATGAATGTGTGTGACTGTAGAGGTGTGTTTGGAGGTGGTAGGAGAAGGTTGAGTGCCGTTTGTATGGCAGCCCCCATCTCTGTCTGCCCCAGGTGTGAATGGGGTGAGTGGAAGCATGATGTAAAGCGCTTTGGGTGCCTGAAAAGGATGCAAAAATGTGCTATATAAATGCATTACCATTTACCATTACCATTTACCATGAGTCAGAAAAATGTCAGGGAATATTTTAAAATTTCTCACATAAATTCATCAAACATAGCATGTTTCAGTAACTTTTCCCCAAAACCTTGAACATTTATGTACAACATCATTTCCATTGGGAATTGCATTTTAATAAGACTTTTCTATTTTTTAGAGCTGTGAAAATACTGGAAATATAGACAAGATTATTGTTTAGAAATCCACAAAGATAAAATACAACATTGCAGCAAAATTAAAATGTGTAATAATGTAAAATGTGAAAATTGTCATTTATAATAATGTGACAGTAATTTTTATCTATTTCTTTATTTCAGTCAAAAAGAATAATAAAAAACATCATATTGTTATTTTAAACAAAACTTATTTTGACTGAAGGGCTGTAGGCTGAAGTCACGATGTATGTTGCCTCCGTTTTTACCATTGAGAAAAAAAAACATACACCAATCAAAACAACAAAACAAAACCGAAGAAACACCCACAACAATTCACAATTAATAGAAGAAAAACAGGTATAATTTCTTCCATTTGAATTATCAATTTGATTCGAATTTGATTAATTATCATAAGTGAACACTGCAAAATAGTAATTAATCTTTAATATTGTACGATGTCATTGCTTTGTTTGTAAGTGTTTAGGGGCTTGCCTTTCCATCACATTAATTAGACACATATGTTGCCTTTGTTACAGATGACTAGAGCTAGTGCTGTGACTGCAATATGCACATATCTACCATAACTCAAAGCAAACATAACGTCCGTCGCCATGTTTTTGGAATGACTTGTTGCACAGCATAACTTAATGGAATCACCGACATTTCAAAATTGTTTTCTATCAACATTTTAAGAACATCGATGAACTATTGCGAATAGCTTTAATGGAAACAAGGCTTAAGTCTATGAGTTCACATTAAAATGTATTAATATAGAGAACACCTTTGCAATGACAATTATAGTATAAGGCAGTGGAGATAGTGCCACCCCATGCGGGCCGTATAGGCAAATGCTAAGGGCACTAGCTATGAGTGGGGCTCCTCAACTGACCAACAAAAGGTGAACTGCTGCCCCAACATGCTAGAGCTGAGACGGGACAACAGCAGCAGGGAGCATGCTCACAGAGACAGAGAACACAGAAAACACAGCCACACGCTCACACACGGACAGACTGACACAGAGCAGAGCCAGATGAAATAAAGGTAGAGAATATATTCAGCTGTTTGCAGTTGTTCAGAAAGTAGCCAGTTGTTAGGAGCCAGCTAAAGAAAAGCTAACTTCATGTAGCCCACAGTTTTTCATAATTTCACAAACTCCTCTCTCTGAGCGTTAATGACTTTACTCAACAATATGATCTCTATTAGGTGAGCTTTGATAATGAGCTGTTATTGTTGGCTGTTACTACTGTAGAGTTGTATGCATTAAAAGGAGTCATCCCTCTATCTCCTCTGTTCATATTTTAGGTCCAGCTTAAGATATATCCTATATAAATATTAGGGCTGTCAAATGATTAAAATTTTTAATCAAATTAATCAGAATTTTCAGTGGATTAATCAGGATTAATCACTATTTACAATTACACCTGAATCCTAACCATTTTTTTTTAATAAATACCAGGACACAGATACATAATTTTCATATTATGTCCGTTTATTAACACAGCCAAATAATGGTGGTTTAAATCAAGCTGAAACATACTACACACCATAATATTTGTCTCTTGCTTCTTTCCCAGGCTGACTTGTGCTTGAAGCTCCGTAGCATTTGCTGGGCTTTGCTTAAAATGACCGACAACTTTGCGAGCCTTGGCCAATGCATTTACAAAGCCGCTGTCAGCAAGACTCACTGTGACACTTCTCTGCACCATGTGAGCGACACAGTTCATGTGTTCATAGCGTGTAAGTCGAATTGCGGCAACCATGTTGCGTGCACTGTCAGTTTTAATGGTTGTCGTCTTGCCCTAGATGTCCTTGCAACATCTAGGGCAACAGACAGGAACTGTTCTTTACAAGCCTCCGCAAAATGACGCTCCTCAGTTTTTAATATCTAGTCAGCGCAAAAGACTTGAGTTCCAAGGCCCACTTGGCTCACCTTGCTCCATCTCGCCTCTAGCTCCCAACCACTTCCCTGACTTTCCTGACCTGAATAATTTGTCACACTGCGCATGCGTGAAATGCGTTAAAAAAATTGACGTAATTAACAACAAACAACTAATTAACGTCGTTAACGCGCTATTTTTGACAGCCCTAATAAATATATATTTAAGTTGTTTATCACATGTGGCCTCTTTAGTTCACCTAGTAAAGTGCTGTACTGTGTGCAGATAACCCGGGTACAAATCCTGGCTTTGGTCTCTACTTATAATAATTTCCTTATCATTAAATTAAAGATTTTTTTCTTTAACTGTTTTCAAAACAAAAATAGCATAAAGTGACGTGGTCGCAAACCATGGGGAGCCACACAAAATCTTGCCTAGTGCGCCACAAAGGCCACTAAAACACTGAGTGTAATAGTAATGTAGAAAATAAACTGTGTATTGTAACATTTAACATAACTTCTTTTGTTATCGCTACACTTGAACATTATTACCATGTTGGTCCCTGGAGACACACAGTTCCTAACACGAGCCCTTTAAACACCTCCTGCTGCGATGCCCCTTAACCTCAGTCTGATGTCACATCTGACGAGCGTGACTCTTTCAGGGCCTTCACAAATCAGTGGTAAACGGCAGCGCTGGGCCCCGGCGGCGCTCTCGAGGGGCCTCTCTGTGTCTGTTTGTTGCAGCTGTAAGGATAAGGAGCTGCTAATGTCACACGGTGATCTCTCTAGAGACGGAGCTGATCCCAGAACAGAGCCACAGCAAATCCTCAGGCTCCACTCAGGATCTACCACCAGCTCAACCTGCACCGGGCCCCAGAGTGGAACTGAACAACTGGGAATATATATATATATATATATAAATAATTTTAATAATTATTGTGTGTTAAGGCAATGTTGTAGATAGTAGAGATACAGTCATATAACTGTCTATGATCTGAAAATAGGAAATAGACACAACAAAATCAACCTTTTTGGTAGTTGTAGGTTTCCTGTCTGCCGTTTGTTTTACATTGCGGTCCATGGAGAAAATCTGTTTTGGGCCACATTCTCCCTTACCTAGAGTGGCCACTGATGACAATGACAGTATCAACACCAGTGCTAGGTTTAATAGTGCCCCTACTGGCCTGGTGGACATATTACAGGGTTTTCACCAGCTGAGTGTATCAGTGTGAACACAGAAAATGTTTTTTCATTTTTTTTTTATTTAACCTTTATTTATCCATTAAAAGTAAAAATATTTTTTTCAAGGATTCATGGTACATTGATGGCATAGTGTTTGGCTTTGGCATTATGTGAACTTTCACAGTTAGCTTTTAAAAATATGAATTAGTGCCATTTCAGGCAAAGAATTTGAAAACCTGTTTGTTTTAACATTAAGGTCAGTATTAAAGTCAATATAATAAAAGATGTACAAATATAATGGAACCCAAACAAGCCATTGCTTAATTCCTTCTGTTTATTCAAATTAGTCAATTGCATAGACTACTGTTCTGAAACGTGGAGATCAGATAGCGCTAATGAGAGCTTTTTGACCTTGATCCGTGATCTGTGCAAACCCTAGATTGGACAAAAAACAGACAAAACCAGCTCTTTGACATGGCTTTGGTTATGAGGAAATGAGACTGAACAATAAACCAGTGTAGTATGGGACACCAGGTAAAAGGACACCCATACAAAGAGGAGAGCGCAGAAGGTCTAATGGAGCCAGCGCCAAACAGGTTATCGGCGTCAATACACCCCAAACACAAAGGTTGAGACTTGTGTGGGAGGGAACACGGTGAGATTTGGCCCTTGGCCTTGGGGGACCCACACCGACCGGGGCTGGGGCCAGAGGAGCCTCTTCAGTGTGTTACGGCGACATAATTAAAAAGATAAACCTTATGAGCAGGGCAAAGAGATAAGGTTTGTAATGAGAGCAGCAGGGGAGATCGGCCAATCAGAGGTGAGCAGGGGGTGAGGGGGCGGTCCCAGGGGAAATAAAGCCCGACCTGTCAATCATCTGGCAGAGATAAGTGTGTATATGGAACCCCCCGAGCAGATCTGAGGGTTAATGCACTAACACCACAACACGCTGCGGTCGTGTTTTCTGTGTAGAAGCATGTTTGTTGTGGAATATTCAGCTCATGGCATCATTTTACACTTGTTTATCAATTTATACATGTCTCTATGACATCTACAGTTTTCTGATGAGATTTGTGAGTTGACAGTTACTGTTACGGTCCACGTTGTGAGGTCTAGGGTATGAGAGGGACACATAACATAAAGACGGACAACGACAGGAGTGCTTCAAACAATGATTTATTTAACACAGATGTACTCACAAAATAACCAAAAGATGTGGAGCCCAGTAACCAAGGAGGGAATAGTCAAACTAAGGATCTGAGTCTCCCCACTCTGAACCAAAAGAGAAAAGAACAATGTGGCGTGCTGGCAGAGAGAGTGAGAGCCTTTCGTCTTTTCCAATTTTATAGTCCAGCATCCCCGGCTTAGCCAATCCGAAGCTGAGGAAAAATACAATATTAATACAAATAATGCATTTGGGCTGGGGCTTACACGGGGTTTGCGTAACACAAACGACAAAAATCCATCTTGAACTGCTCCAAGCAAAGTATCTCCATTGGAACCCCCCGTGGTTTAAGCAGTGATGTGGCAGTAGCTACTGACAGTTCTGAGTGTGTTTTAGGTTTGAATGGTTCTAAAGCCACGAGTAAAGATCTCACTGAAAACTAGAGACACACTAATGGGGAAAACCCTTTCAGAACACAATTATATTTCTGCAGACATCAATTGAATGATTTTTTTTTTTTTAATTTTAAAGCTTTTGTACATTGAACTATCCAAAGTACTTTTTGTAATGATGACATTCTTAGAAGAGACTTGTATTGCACTAAAACAGTGGGTGGTTCATGGACGCCATGTTAAACCAGACAAAAATTATGTAGCCTAAATGAAAACACATCAGTGTAGACATAGCCAGAGAAGATGGGCATAAAGAAACCTAAAGAAAGAATTGCTTTTGTAAAAATACTATCCACTGAAGCACAGCCTCTCTGTTGCGTTGCAGCTCTATAAAGCCACAATGGAAACATCTCCAGCTTCGGAGGGATCTTTTTACAGGCTAATTTTCCCATCAGCCCCGGCGGCAGTGAACCTTCCCGGGCCTGTAACCGAGCGCGGCGCGTCTCCACTGCTGCGTAAATAACAGATATGTATTCGTAAAGCGGATAATTCCCCACCTTTCAAAACACACCTCTAACAATCTGTTCGGGCTGCGGCGCTTCTCCCACTCGGCTGTGGAAATGATGGGGAGTATGCCTGGTGTTTCCCGCCGTGTAAGCGCCTGATTGACAGCCCGCCCGTCTCCGTGGCGACACTCGGCTTGTTCGCCTCCGCTGAAACGCTCTCCTCCTCCAGTGTTTGACACCGCGATTAGGAGGAGCAGCCGAGTGGGCCGCCAGGTTCCACAGTGTTTACACGGAAAGCCGAGGAGAACAGCGTGTACAACCTGAGAGCAACTGTTACTATTTTACATTTACAGTAGGCTACTCTCTCAAGCACTAAAAGGAGTTTCTGATTAAGTTATGTATATTATTATAATCTGTGCATTTGGAAATACTTGACATATCACATTTATTAGAAAATAAAGTCTCAATATTATAGACATTGTTAATGGTGACCAAAGACAAAGTTGACACACTAACATTTACAGAACAGAACATAACAGAAAGGAAGTGTCATATTTTGTGTTAAAATGATAAGATTTATATATTTCATCAAAACTCTCGCAATGAAATGGCCTTTCTCTTCACAGCCTTTTCCAATCTGTATAGAAATCCTGTTGACTAATTGTAACAGTTTACCTAAAATGACCTGGAGTTTTGTTTCTCTGATGGATTGTGAGTCCAATTACATCCAGAGGAAGTTTATTCTGTGTCTTTTGATGCTGCTTCTTGGAATCCAACTTGAATCCACAGACCAGACCATACAGCCATTTAACCATGTTACATGGTTGTCTTAAACATAATGTGGCTATAGACCTGATATTTGTTTTCTTCTAGTTGGGAAAAATGGTTTAAACCCCAAATAGTTTCTTGTAAAAGCAACCATTAGTGAAAAAAAATGCTTTATGATCCCATTCCCATCTACCATTTATTATAGGGGATTTTATAAGTTACATGCTCAAAAAAGGAGTGCTCCCATTGGTCTACACCAGCTTGAAAAGGAAAATATTAACAGAAAATATGGAGGCAACATAAAACGCAGATAAATACTGTTAATTCAATCACATAATGTTTAACGAACAAACTAATGCTAAGCTAACGCTAAACTTAAGTGTGGTGAAATGTGTCTGGATTTATTTTTTGAATAAAAGAGAAGAAGGAGAGGTCCCTAGGCTGCTTTTGGGGAGAGTGGAAGCTTAGACAGGAACAGCAAAAAGAAAGTCAGGTAGTGGAGCTTTAAATACTGTCAGTGAATGAAATATCAGATACCAGAATTGTTTTCAGGGTTGCAAAGTGGTTAGTACTGCTCACTCACAGCAAGAAGGTCATGGGTTTAATCCCAGGGAAGACTTCTCTGCATGTCCTCTAAACTAGCTACCAGATTGTACTGTGCATTAGAGCAGTGGTTCCCAAACTTTTCAGACCGCGACCCCCAATATTAGACTGCTGACGATCCGCGACCCCCCCCCGCCGCCGCCGCTAAATGCATGTAGCCCACATGCTAATTATTATTATTTAAACCTATTGTATTTATTTTTGGAATGTATTTATTTAGCTATTATTATTAAATGTATGATTATAAATGGGTGCACTTAAGACAGTATGTTTATCATAAAATAATTAATGAATGTTTTATAAAAAAAAAAAAAAAAATAAAGAAAGACAGTTTTAGAAATGTTTGTGTACTATTCATTCTTAACATGAAGACTTGTTTGGCTTATTTTATTATACTATGCTTTTTACCCAAAATGGACTTTAAAAGTAGCCCGCGGACTTGGCAACAAGCCATCACTTAACTGTCATAATTAATCGGAGCAAACAAAGTTTTACAAAGTTTTACTTTCAGTTTATTTTAATTATCCTAAATGTATACTCGCATCATTACAACCTTTAAAAAAAAAAAAAAAAAAAAATTCATAAAAAAAAAAAAAAAATTCTGGAAATCATCTCGCGACCCCCCCCACTTTGGGAACCAGTGCATTAGAGGGTGACACTGGAGTGGATTTTCAAACCTCTCCCATCCCACTCCCACGAAAACACTGTGGTATAAATCCTGTCCCAATCCCAGAAAAATTACTCAGTCACAGTAAATACAGTACAAATCACAGCACGTTGTATCCTGCTCCAGGAGCAGAGGCCTACCCAGATAATTTCTGATTTATTAAAAACATCCGGAAAGTTAGGTTTATTCCATTTATGCCTTTTATGTTCTAAAGTACAGTCTAGGCGCTAATCTAATTGACTGTTTAACCTGCTGTGTATCAGCTGCTGTTGAGGGGAAGCAGTGTCTTCGTGAATTCAGATAAAGTTGTGCAGCTCTAATGCTGTGTCTTTTTTTGCGTCTGCCAAAATAAAGTGGTTTCAGCTGCTGTCAATTAGCATATCTTTTATTTTATATGGGACCACAGAAATGTAGAATTGCTGCAAACCGTAACTTAATATTGTACAGAGGAACTTGTGTGTACAGTTTCTCCACGCCGCTCGATTGTAAAAGAGATGTTTATTTAAGACAAGACTTAAACATGTAGATGTGTTTAAGGTCTGGGAAAGAGCAGCGCTGAAAGAGACTGCGGGGTTCATGGAGACTGGTGGCTTTATCTTTGTCTGGACTCTGGAAACACCCACAGTCAGCAGTCTTCTCACTGTCAGCATTGTCACATTTGATTTTCCTGATTTTTGATTAATCCGTACTATGCTTTAAACGTTTAGGGCTCAAATCAATAAAAACGACCTGGTGATGCCACTGTATATAGTATATTGTTATTATGATTCCTGGTCCCACTTACACTTAAATTAAAAAAGGTGATTGGATTAATAACTCGTGAGTAACCACAGTTTTATCACCCCCATGTCACGCTCAGTACTGCCACATCATTGGTCAAACCCCAGCGGTGTAGAGTGCAGATGCTTTGCTTGGAGCAGTACAAGACTGACTTTATTTAGACTGCTTCTCTTCAACTCACAAATCTCGCAAGAATTCAGTGGCTGCACAAGGTTACTAGGTGTCCATCCCGTGTTACTGTGGATTTTCTCTGGCTTTCTTCCACTCTTCAAACACATGCACATGTTTGGGAAAGGGTAAATCTAAATTGCCCCTGAGGTCTCCAAGTGTTGGACCCGCAATTAACTGGCTACCATCTTCTGGAGGACTTCAAAATGGCGGCGGTCATAAATACAGTGAAGTTCCATCAATTTCTAACATATTGAGATCCTTGTCCTTTAATTCTGTTTTAGTCAAATTGAATGGACACCCCTGATCACTTCATCACTCGTCACTTCTTATCGATCCCTCTCTTTATTCAGAATCTGACTGATGCTAATTGACATCTGATTGATTTGTAGCGTGGGTTAAAACTGACACCAGTCAGGAGGAGATTACATTCAACACATTCTCCCAAAGCCAAAACCTTCCAGTCTTTGTCCTCAGAGAGCTGTGAGTCTGTCAGAGGGTATTCTAATGTCACGCTCTGAATTACAAGCTGCTTCTTTCACAATTCATAATTTACAGCTCACAGCTTTGAGACATTAGTCGTTTCTGGGAAGTGGAAGGATCATCGTAAGGGTGTTTGTTGTGGGTTTGGAGTGGGTTTTTTCACAAGGTTCACAGTGGTTTAACATCAGACGAGATTCATTTCAAATCTAAAGTTAAGGGATAATGTAATTTGTAAAAGTTAATCCTCAAGAAAACATTGGACTCACTCATAGAAACGTTTAATGGCTCTGTACAACGTCTCAGTAACTAAATACTTATGATGTACTCATGATGATGTTGTTCGTCATTTTATTTTAGTGTCTTGTGGTTTTTCAAAATCCCAAACACAAGACATTTCACTAGAGGATGTATCAGCAAAGAAGAGCCAATCCTGGTGGAGCTGAGTTTTTATCATTGAGTGTTTATCACCTGCCTACTATTTACACCAGTGTTTTAAAAACTAAATCAAATCTGTTTTACTCTTCGACTCTTCTCTTTCTTTCGACTCCTTTGAGATGCAGATGACTAAGGTTGGCAACAATGACTCATTTTATTGCATTTTAATTTATCGACCTCCTGGTCAAGGTCGCTTGTTTTTAGAGGATTTCTCTGAATTTTTATCTTCAATTATCAAACTTGAAAATGTTCTGATACTCGGGGATTTTAACCTCCATATCGATGATGCTTCGTGTAATCTGGCATCTGAGTTTTTAACACTCACTGAAGCATTTCATTTTAAACAGCATGTCTCTGGTCCTACACATACAAAAGGCCACACTTTGGACCTTGTTTTCTCTTTAGGCCTGAACATTGACCAGTTGAGTGTTACAGACATTAATGTGACAGACCACTGTTGTATATTTTTTAACTTGTCTTCCAATGTGGACTATCTTCCTTCCAAACTGATGTCACAAAGACGCATCATAAATGGATCCACAGCAGAGAAATTTTCAGAGTTATTTGACCCCAGTGTTTTTGATGGCTGTAGTGAACCTGAATCTTTTATGCAGTCTTTTAATAACCACTGTCTGTCTGTTTTAAACATGGTTGCTCCGCTAAAAAGTAAACACACCTTCCCTAAAAATCCCTGCCCTTGGATAAATGAGGAAATCTTATCTTGCAGGAGAAACTGTCGTAAAATAGAAAGTTTGTGGAAATGCACAAGTTTGGAAGTCCACAGACTGCACCTGAAGGACCTCATCGTGTCACTAAATGATAAAATAAAACAGGCCAGATCTGCCTATTTCTCTAATCTTGTTGTTCTGAACAAGAAAAATCCTAAAGTCCTGTTTGACACAATATCAAGAATTGTCTCTCCTTCAGCTCCTCATGTACCAGTCCACTCAAAGTCTGACTGCAACAGGTTTTTACATTCCTTTGTGAATAAGGTACATGATATAAGAGCCTCTATAAACCCATCCTCTGTAAACACATCTTGGGGTTTATCTCCTCAGTGCTCTTGGTCCACCTTCTCACCTGTCACTGAAGAGGACATTAAGGGTCTACTAAAAAAGGTGAAACCATCATCGAGCCCTCTAGATGTAATGCCAACTTCGCTGCTTTTAAATGTATTTGATTTAGTTGGTCCACATGTTGTTAAACTGATCAACCTTTCTCTTTTAACTGGTTCTGTGCCCAGCTCTTTTAAACAAGCAGTCATCAGCCTGAAGAAGCCCAATTTGGATTATTTTGAACCAAACAACTACAGGCCAATCTCTAAATTGCCTTTTTTATCTAAAATCTTGGAGAGAGTGGTGGCGGAGCAGCTGACTGCGTTTCTTAATGAAAATAATTTTATAGATAAATTTCAGTCGGGCTTCCGAAAATGTCATTCAACTGAGACTGCCCTGCTGAAGATTTCAAGTGACATTATGATGGCGGCTGACTCTGGGCAGTACTCTGTCTTGATCCTACTGGATTTATCGTCTGCTTTTGATACTCTGGACCATAATGTATTGTTAAAGCGTCTGCAAAATGAAACGGGTTTCTCTGGATCAATTTTAAAGTGGTTTTCCTCCTACCTGAGTGACAGATCTTTTTGAGTCTCTATTAACAATATTCTGTCTGAAATGACCCCTCTGTCATATGGAGTTCCTTAAGGCTCAGTGCTAGGTCCTTTTTTGTTTTTATTGTACATTCGCCCTCTTGGTGATATAATTCACGGTTTTAAAAATGTGTCTTATCACTTTTATGCTTATGACATTCACTTGTACTGTTCTTTTAAAGACTCGGAGTTTCATAAACTTACTGATTTGTTGAACTGCTTGTCTTGCATAAAGAACTGGTTATTCAATAACTGCCTACAGCTAAATACAAAAAAGACTGAAACTTTAATCTTTGCACCAGATCAAAAAATACCTCAAATCAAACAACACCTTGGTTCCCTGGGTTCTTCCGCCCAGTCGAGCCTCAGAAACCTTGGTGTTCTGTTTGACCAATCAATGTCTCTGGACAGTTGGTCAAAAACTGTTTTTTTCATTTAAGAAACATTTCTAAATTGAGAGTGTTTTTGTCTAAAGCTGACTTGGAGATGATTATTCATGCTTTTATTTCTTCTCGTCTTGATTATAATTCTCTTTTACTTGTTTTAACAAATCGTCTCTGAGTCGGCTACAAATGGTGCAAAATGCTGCAGCCAGGCTTTTAACTGGAACCAACAGAAGGGCTCACATTTCCCCGGTTTTATCTTCATTACATTGGCTTCCAGTCAAATTCAGAATTAATTTTAAAATTTTAGTCTTGACTTTTAGAGCTCTGCATGGACAGGCCCCCCAGTACATCACTGACCTGCTGACCCCTTACTCCTCCTCCCGCGCTCTTCGGTCTTCTGGTCAAAACCTTCTAATGGTCCCCCAAACCCGTTTTAAAACTCGGGGAGACCGGTCTTTCCAAGCAGTTGCCCCCAGACTCTGGAACGCCCTGCCCCTGTCACTGCGAGTGGACGCTTCTGTTGATTCTTTTAAAAAGCAGCTGAAGACACTTTTATTTAAACAAGCTTTTGGTTGATTGGGCTTTTTATGTTTTTATGTTTAATATTTTGTGGTTTTAATTTTTATTCTCATAGTTTTATTGTTCTTTTATTGCACTTTGTAAAGCACTTTGTGATTTATATCTGTGAAAGGTGCTATATAAATAAAATTTACTTACTTACTTACTTACTCTAGAGCAACAACAACACCTGAATGGAACAGAGACACTAACGACTCACCTGAGCCAGAGTTTGTTTCAGGTCAAACTCCTCCCTCTAGAGATAAAAGCTAAGCTCTATTACCAGTTGCTCAGAATTGAGGGATGAAAAACCTTGAAAATTAAGTATAGATGCTTTTACTTTAACCTTTTCTTTTTCATGATAGTAGTTTCAATCAGTAGTTTGGCTAGGCTCATGAAGTAAAAAAAAAATACATTCAAATCAATATAGTCTTACTTAGGCTCAATCCATCTAGTGCTTTCTGACCAATATTAATACACTCTTATGAGCAATGTCATGTGGTCAACAGAACTAAGAGCCACTACCCAATTTTACTTTTTCAATCCAGGTTTCAACTCTCTAACCCAGAGCCAACAACATCATAGTTTCCTGCTTTTCTTTGATTTAAAAAAGTAAAGCTGGATCAATTCACCTGAACAAATTTTTTAACATATTACATTAAACCAAATTTGGAGTTGACCTTCTGAATCTGATTTTAGACCCATGCAATCCTGTAATTATCTCCTTCTCGTTAAACATCCTAAGGTCTTGTTTATTCACTGATTCATCCAATAATGATATTCTATTAGATAATAAAACATAAAAATAATTTAGGTAATGCCCTTTATGAAGGAAGGACACATAAAAAGCCTGCTCTTGGTCATGACTCAGTTTTAATAGCTAAAAGTCTTGGTCTTGTCTTGGTTCGGTTCTGGGTCAATGCAGTCTTGACTACAACACTTATCATCAACTATGGTTTTCCGGGTCACTGTTTAGAAGTTATATATAAAGACAGAAACCAGCCTTAATAGATAGGGCAGAAAAGGCTAAACTGATTTCATCACTTTGTATATGATTATGTAGACCTCTTGTGTTTTCAAGTACCCTTCAGAACCGCTACAAGGAGCTCTGTAGCAGTTCGTCCTCACCGTTCCTCACCTTTCTCTGCTTCTCATTTATCACTGGAGGCAAAGGAGATTGTGATTTAAGTGTGCAGCAGCAGGTGTCTGACGTCTACATGGAACTGCTCTGTTCTCTAGGGTCTGCTCCTCTGTATAGTCTACAAAGAGACAAAGAGCAACAGTCTCCAGTGGGACCTGAACTGGCTGCTTCTGTTCCTGAGCCTTCGATTATCTCTAGAGTTTCAGACAATGTGCATTTCAAACAAACAGAACGTTCACTATGGCTGTTAGAAGGTTCAAGATCTTCAACAAATCAGTACAGATTCCAGTTTGATTATTATTATTAGTAGTATTGGATTAATGGACAATAAATTGTCCAGTTACAAATGTTAATTTGCACATGCAACATAACATTTTACATACACATTTAGCTACACTGGCCCCAAAGGCAAAGTGCAGTATTTGCAAATTGTCAAAATTGTGTTATGACTAAAAACGAGCTTCATATAATGAGTTTAATTTAGTTTTATTGCTCAATTGTGTCAGTTCTGAGAAATGTTGTTGATGTAGTTTTTCTTAGTTTTACTGTTACAATATATACTGCATTCTGACAAAATAACACATGGTAAATGTAGACGAGGCTTGTGTCTTTGACTACTACATTACATTTACTGTTCAATCCTATTCAATTATCATTTATAGCACAATTGTTTATACACTTATTTGTTGTCTGTGTGTTGGTGTCTCTGTGTACTGGTAGCTTATGTCACTAAAACAAATTCCTTGTATGCGCAAGCATACTTGGCAATAAAGCTCTTTCTGATTCTGATTCTGATTCTGTGCTATTTGTAGAGCTAGGGTGATTCATTTTGGTGGGACATTGTCTAGTTTTTAAAATGAACCCCACAGCATCACTGCATTTCTATTGACAGACTTTCTATCGACCAGGACCCTCTGCAACCTCACTTAAAGACCCCACCTATTAATGTAGTGACCCAGTGTGGCTCTGTGACAAATACCAGTTCAGAGGTAGACGGCACAGATTGAACTGAATGCTCTTAATCACATGATTTAGTGACAAAGTGAAAAGCCCAGATGATTGTTCCTTTGGTCCATATGGAGCGCTGTCTGCTGCTGTAATAAATGTTAATGACACATCACAGAGACATTATGGAGTCATGCTACAGCGAGTCTTCATTAGGCCACACATATGAGATGAACTGGAGGCCCACTGGTTCAGGGCGCCCTGCCTGCTGACCCGGAAGCACCCATCCATTCTCATTAATTGGATCCTTTAACAAGCGCACTCATTCACAATGATCTGGGGTCCACTGCAGGGGCCAGGATGTGAGTCAGGGTCCCCAGTGCGGTGCTGCTTCAGTGGGCCCACATCCTCCACAGAAACCCCCAGAGAAGCAGGGCCTTTCAGTGAGACTGGAGCAGGACGTCCCACAAAAGAGGAGTGATGAACGGTTTGTCACCGGGTGTTATAGCGTCAGTTTGGAGGACATACGCTGACACTGATTTGCTAGAGAGTTTCTAGACGTAAAACCAAGGCATTGTTCCGGAGGAAGAATGAAGGATTTGGCAAATGTCTTGCCACCAAAATTTTGTATCTATTCTATTCATATTTGCAGGTGTGCCTCAGATCATGGGGTCTTTTTCATGAAGCTTCTTGCATAAAAATGTCAGTTTTTCAATTTTCAGGAGTTTTGTCATTCACCAATGTTTTCTTGACTTCTTGAACCAGGGTAAAGCACTCTTACAGACACCTCAGCCCTGAAATTAATGATGTTTTATAATATTATCAGATTATATTACAATTAGATTATTATTTTTTAAAATAGGATGGTAGATGAAACAATTCTACAATTATTGTTTTCTTTTAAAAAAATAGTACAAATGAGTATAAAATGTTGGAATGGACTGTGCATAAAGGTGGGTTAAGTGTCTTGCCCAAGGACACAACCACAGTATGAACAAAGAGTTTAGGAACAGAACTGCCAACCTTCCGGTTAAAGGACGACTGCTCTACCACTGAGCCACTGCCACTGCGCCCCATAAACCCAAAACACACTTTACATTTTACACAAGCTTTTAGCGCTGTGGTCCACTTCCTGACTTTGGTTTGCTGTTTGGTTCACTTTGAATTTTCAGCTCATTCAAAACGCACCAGAGTTCACTTGGAAGCAAACCGAGACTTGTTTTTAGTTGGACCAGGTTTTTTTTTTTTTTTTGGTCCGAATTAGAGTTCACACCTCCCTAAACAAAATGAGTTTCTGAGCAAATGAACTAGAGTTGTATTAATTCTATGCATTTAAACATGGAAGGAGAGCTACTGCTTTAAAAAGTAGGTTAAAAAAGACCTGTTAAATGAATGTAATTCCAACCTTTTAAATAGCAAGTACATCAGTTTAGTATATTAAGAGACAATTTTTATTTCTCTAACCTTCTTTATGACTAGAAAGTAAATAGATATATTTTCTCAGACACATGAAACCCTGAAAAACGAAATAGATCTCAATATGAAGGTCATGTCCACACTAATCTATTTTCATTTTCAAACTGTATTTCAGGATGAAAAGATCTCCCTTCACAAAGTGTTTTAAATCATGTCCGATTTAATGACAAACCCATGTCACACAGTCACTGGGCTCATTTTATGGATGATTATGTCACGCTGAGTGTCAAACTGTTCAGTCTACAGTTTGTTCTACAAGGTCTTGGCTCTGGTTGGATTCTTGCTCAGGTCATTTGTTCCACATCATCCTTTTAATTTTCTCTGTTGATTTCCTCCACTGTCTGTTATTATATTACTAAAAAAGCCTTTCACGAGATGTAGTCATTTGCAATTAATAAAATATTGTGAAATTTGATACGCTAAATTTAACATTGGCTTTTTTACTGAGGCTCTATCCTCACTATTTCATCCTTTTATTTCAAGATGGCCTTACTGAAAGTAAATTACATTTAAAATTGCTGATTTGCAATCAACAATACCTACTGTTTTCTCCTGGTCTAACTACTCTCTCTATTACCCCTTTAACATTGACCAGGCTCTTTGCCAGTTCTGGTTCCCGAACAAAATTATGAAGCTAGGTTCAGAACCTTAAACCCTAAACCAAACAATATTTCTTTGCAAACTGCAACGTAATGTAGTTTTCTAGCCTCATTAAACTACTAAACTTTGATCTAAATTGTCTTTTGGTTATTACTGGTTCTGTAATTGTTTACGTTCACATGTTGCTAACGCTAATGTTTTGCTGCTGCATCTCATACTAAATATCTTGCACTTGGGACACAAGTAGATAATAACATGGTTGTAAAAAACTTAGTAAAAAAAGTAAAGCTCTCAGTTGTCTATGGGCTGTGCCATGTGGCCGTCTTCTGTTTACATTGACTGTCCATTCATCAGCACCTGGTGTTGGTCACAAATGGCTGGAAAAAAATGTGACATTTCAAGAGAGACCCAAGAGTCCCAAGTCCAAAAAGGGCCATATGTTTACATGGACATCTTAGTGGGTTTGCACTCATAGTTTTGAACACTCATAGTTTTGTTATTTGTTGACTTTGATACCGACAAGAATTTGGTTTTATTAGTTTTTCTTGTAAACAATAAACAAAAAATATATAATTTGTAAATATTTGTGTCTGTCTAATGCAGCCACACCTTTTGAAAAATAAAAAAGATTTTTCCACAAATATTTCATGATTGTATACAATTTTAAGGGTGTCCGAAAACCTTTATCAACTACTGTATGAGTCAGTGTAGGTTCTCAGTCATCCAGGACATCTTGAAAAAAAGGTTGAAGTAAAAGCATCTGAGCATCTGAAAACTGAGTCCAGATGCTTTTACTTCTTACTGAACAAACTACTACTACTTTTTTTTTTTTTTTAAACAATACCAAAGAAACCCAAGAACTAACCTGGCCAGCCGCAACAAATTATTTTCCTATTCTATACCAAGAAGTTAGTCTGGTACCCTGTTGCTTGAATTCAATTTCAGGGGCGGGGTTTACAAGAGAAATGTTAACCAATCAGAGCAATGCTGAATGTTTTGGACTAGCCGCTCGAGCCGAGGAACTTGTGTATAATGTAGCCAGGAAACCACACCCTGCTGCAAACCAATGACTTGTGATTGGTCCGCACACAAAAAAGCTACACGCTACCAAAGATGGTTTCTTTTGAAGGAGAAACATATTTGGCATTAATGCCCAGAGCCATGTTTGCATGTCTGAGTAATTATATTATATAAGGCCCTGTAAAAGATGGCAGCAATCATGAGGACAAGCTGCTGTAGAGTGTAAACAGCAGAGAAACACGGCTGAGCACTGGATGTTTCTCAGCAGCTCATTAAGGCTTTGTCGGGGCAGAGGTCCAGAGTTGGCTTGTTGTTGTTGTATGACTCCTACACAACAGAGTCAGATAATGAAGCGCATCTCTGACAGGGAGTCCACGTCAGGAGAGGCCTGTTCACAGAAAGGCCATTTTCTCAGGTTTTTTCTGAAGTAAGGCTGTGTGTGCTGGTTGTAAATAGTGTCGGTGCTCAACGAGAACTGCCAGTGCATTCTTTGGGGTGAGTAACAGTTTAGTAGCTGACTTAGTGTTTGGAAAAGAGTGCATTTTACAAATATCAAACAAAGTCCTAAACATTAATCCACTTGTAAGTACCATTAAGGAACTTGCATTGTGTAGTAACTCACAGTATTTTGGGGACTGTAGCTCTACATCCAAATGGGACTTTAGGGCTACCATACCACCAGCATTGGAGGGACATAGTCCCCTCCATCATACAGTCATATTATTCCACAAAAGACAGCTGTTACATAGTGACAACAGCCCTGCATAAAGTACTTCTGAAGAGATATTCACTTCAGAATTCACATTACAGTATAATGTATCTCGTCATAAATATTTTTGTAAGAAGCTTCATAAAAGTCCTTCTTTCAAGAAAAGTCTAAGTGGGATTCATGAATCATTCTCACACAGCGTGATTCATCTCAGCAGCGTGCCTGACTTCATGCTGCTTGCTCCTCATTATCATAGAATTTTCTACTTTCCCTAAAGGTCTTATGACCACTAATATTTTCTTTGTTTTGTTTGTTTGTTAGTCTATTATTTGTTGTTGACTGTCTGTCTGTTATGTATCTGAAAAAAGAAAATTAAGACGTTATCATTGATGCTCATAGTTGTTAGCTATGTGAGAGTTGTTAAAGGCTCAGGTGAGTCGTTAGTGTCACTGTTTAATTCAGGTGTTGTTGTTATTCTTGAACAACTCTCACATCAGGAGAGACACTTCCCTTTCAGAGCCAACGATTATGAGACCAGAACAGCCGGGTCTAATCAGAATTAGTTTCAGGTCAAACCCCTCCCTCTAGAGATATAAGCTCAGCTCTCTTACCATTGACCTGGATGACTGAGAACCCCCACAGACATATACTATTATAAAGCAATCTATTCCATCACTTGCAGCACTGACTTTGCTGATTGTAGAGTTTTTTGAGAATTAGCTTGAGTCGGTTCAAGTACTGATGTTCTCTGTCCTTTTGAGGGCGGTGTCCCAACTGAATCAGTGATGGGATCTGTAACCTAACACCGATCTCGTCTCGGCCTTTTGTTCCGAACGGCAAACGTCTGGGCTCCGATATTGGCCCCCTTTCACTGCGACGGATAATGGTGCTCCTGAAGCCTGTTAATTACTGTGATGGTGAGATACGAGCGGACACTATGGGCTTGGTAATTGAAGAGATGTGTGTAACCACCCCCCGCCATTATGAACCCACATCATTTCCTCTTTCATTTGAAATTAATTGGAATAAAATGCTTGCTACATTAGCCTCATAATGGAGGGCAATAATCTCCCCAATATGTAAGACGTTCTTCCTTCTCAGGTTGAAATTAATTAAATGCTTCTTTCATTAAAACGCTCTCATTGTAGGATTTAGAAAGAGGTAAAAAGAAATGTGCTTGAACTGTCAGCGATTTTAGCTCCAAATTAATTATTTCAGCCTGATAACCCTTTTCATCTCGTTTGACTCACTTTACAGAAAGAGCCAATTAATTATGTCAAACATGCTCTCCCCGAAGTGGGCAGGCGGAGTGTTTACTGTACGGAGCCAAACGGGACGAGGCCGGGAGCTCCCACTGTGTGTAATGTGAGTGAACAGGCCTGTCCTGACGTGGACACACCTGTCAGAGCTACACTTCATTATCAGGCTCTCAGGCCCGACGCTGGTGCTGCTGCCAACGCTGCTGTGTCAGGATTCATACAGAGTCCAACAATAAAGAGAAGGAAGAGGGAAGACACACTTAACCATAAGCTAACATTGACTCAAGATCATACTATTGAGAGCTCCCATAGGTCCCCGACCCAGAGAAATTTTCAGTGTAAGTTGGTGGCAAACCTAGATCGCACTTGTTTAAGTCTGTAATAAACACATTTAATAGTTGGGACTATAGTCATGGGACAGAGATAAGATAAACTTGAGTAAAAATATCACGGTTTGCCCGTATCACATATTGTAGCTTCCAGATGAATGGGACATATGGAAAGTTTACAAGAGTAAATAGTAAAATACAGCTAGATTTAGTTTTTAAATAAATGAATGCAGTTCTGTGACACCACTTTTGCAGCCCTTGTGTAATTGGTTTGGTCATTTGGACACCTCAACATGAGATATGAAAGAAAGGAGATGCCTCAGATCCACAGAACAGCTGCAGCTCTTCACTGATGTTGCACCTCAGTTTCAACTGAGCAGACAGTTGAAAGTTGTTTAGTAAATGTGTCAATGCTTTCAAGTCTTGTTACAGCAGCTCATATTAAAAGAATAGTACTGTATATTCACACCTTGACATTTTTAAATCCCGGTATACCTTGAAAGCAGTAATTGTCCCATGTCTGGTAGAGACATATGTCTATAAAAGTGTTGCAAATATATTTCCATATTTTCAAAAGATGGTGTTTTTTTGGCATGGTATATAATAAGTAAGGCAGATTAAAGAGGATAACTTTATTAGTGTAAATCTGTGGCATAAGCAGGTGCATGTGTGTGAATGTGAAGCTGCTAAGTAAGAGAGGAAAGAGGCATCAGTCCAAGGACACTTCTAAGACAACAAGTGTAGTGAATCTAGGTACGCGACAGAGAGAGGAGGATTTAAGTTAAGAAATTAGGGATAAACGACAAAAAAGGAGCTGCATTTTAATAATATTTGTGAACCCAATGTGTGCAGACTTTGGTGTTGTTGTGTTCGATTATTCTATTAAAAGTTTTATTAAAATGTTAAATAAGAGACTAGTAACTGAACAAAAACATTAACAAAAATTTGTTTTTTATGAAAATAATGAAAAAAAAAATGCTCGCCAACGCAAAAGAACATCCACAATTGCTAAATTCGGATAGAATAAAAGGCTCTGAGTGATACTAACTTAAGAGCCATGTGGGAGTCGAGGGAGCCGAGTCAAAAAAGCCAAATCTTTGAGAAGAGCTGTATTTACCATCACTAGTTCTTACAGCTCTCCAAATCCTTTGTGATTCCTGTGGGTCCCTGCAGTGATGAAATCCTCCTCCTTTTAATTTTTTTTTTTGTATTTATATAGCACTTTTCCACCTAGTAGGCACTCAAAGCGCTTTACCAGTGTTACAGCTGACACCACTAGAGGCAAGGTGGGTTAAGTGTCTTGCCCAAGGACACAACGACAGTATGTGGGAGAGAGCGGGATGTTATGATGTTTTGGGATGTTTCGAGCGGGGATCGAACCGCCCACCCGTCGGTCGAAGGACGGCCGCTCTACCCACTGTGCTACTGCCGCCTTTTTGTTCCGTGGCAGTGACTGACAAAGTGCAGTCGGCCATGTAAACTATGCAAAAAGGCGTGGACCCCCTCTTTTTTTCCCCATCTTGAATTACACCGTTTGGATCTCCTTTAGCCGTCGGTGAAGCCGCAGGCGATAGCGTTTCTTCCCAAAAAATGGTGACTCAGGGATTTTCGGATTCCTGCACTCAGGTGGAAGGACACGCCCTTCTTCAGCCCAGTGTCACGCTCTTATTTCAGAGTCACGCCACACGTCACTCACTCAGCACCAGACTAGCTAGCACTTAGTCGTTCCACACACAACTGACACTAAAGCACTTGAGGCTGTAAACGCCACTCAGTAACACAGCTGTCAGAGTACACAAGTTAGCAAAGACTCAGGCTATGTCCACACGAAGCCAGTGCATCCCCTATCCGATCTTGAGACGACGTCGTCTCAAGAAAATATCTGCGTACACACGACCGGCTGAAAACGATGTAGTATATATGCCAGACCAGTATGGGGCGCTGGAATTCTGCCACAGATATACACTATACACGGAGAAGAAGACTTTGAGCATGCGCATAACCTTGCGCGCTGCAGAAGAAGACGGAGACCTAAATATTTCTTTTCTAATAAAAACAAGTTCTCAAATTGTTGCAGTCATTTATTTAGACTAGTAATTGGTGCCCTCATGTTTGTTGTTTGCTCTTCAATATACGGACTGAGTTCTGAGTGCTTTGGACATGCGGAAATTCTCTCTCCATTCATTTTCTCCAGGTTGCTCTCCTGGTTCTCTTTATGTGGATCTAAGAGCATGTGGCGTATGGTGTTGTCCATTATCGCTTGTTGCTCACCACAACTGCATAGAAGCAATAGATTTTGCTGTAATAAAGCTAGTAGGCTTAGTAGCTTCTGCAGCACAAACTCAATCATGTAGTCCGCCATTATTGTTGTTGCTGTTACGTGCGATGAGGCCGACACGTGATGCGATGACATCATCGTTTTCACAAAATATACGGATTGGCTGTACACACGACACCGCAAGGGTGTCGCAAAGGTGTTGTCGAAAGATTTATCCACTTTAGAACCCTGTTTCAAAAAATAGCGGATTCAGTCTCCCAAAACACCGGATCCGTGTGGACGAAAGGCCAATACGATACAAAATGTATATGGATACAGTGATTCGTGTCTCCGTGTGGACAGCCCCTCAGGAGGAGTTTTTTCCCACAGGCCATCAGGCTCTTGAACTCAAAACCAGCCACCTCACACTGACACACTGACAGTGTCACTCTGTTTTGCTACAAACTGTTTTGCACATTTGCTTCCTGCACCTTCCTGTGTATCTTAATATTTAAGCCCACAGCTAAATGCATATATGCACACTGTACATCCCTGTACATTTTTTAATATTTTAAGTCTACAGTTTACATTCATGTACATTATTTTGCGATCTAGATTTATTCCCACATTACACATTTTTTATATTTTTTATATTTAGGCCCGAGCCGGTGATGGCCGGGAGGGCCTATTGTTTTTGCTCGGATTTTTTTTTTTTTTTTTTTTTTATCTTTATTGTGACCAAATGATCCTAAATTTGACCCAGTGAACATGCACAAAAAGTCATTTTTATTGGTCCCAGACTTCAAGCTTGGCAAAAATGGTATGTTTTGAAGTCGCGAAAAAAAAAACGAAAAATGACTCAGTGGCGACCCCTACAAAATCAAAATACATTGGGCCTATGGAAAGTGAAAGTAACTTTTTTCCAACGTAGAAAAATGAAACTTGGTATATCCATAGGACACCTTAGCAAACAGAAAAGTCAATGACAGTCACACCCTAAACTTAACAGGAAGTCCGCCATGTGGGGTGAAAGCAGCGGCCACTAAAATCGCACCCCTTATGCGCAGAAAGATGCAAATCATTGTGTTTTAATCTAAATGGCCCCAAATTTGGTGAGTATCATCTAGACACGTGTGCCAACCAAAGTTGTGACTTTGTTTTGATATCTTATCGGGTATGGGTGTGGCAAGCCTGTAGCAGGTGGCCATTTTTGTGAAAATAAAGCGTCTCTTAACTCTCAAAGCGCCTTCTCGGATCGAGTTGGACCCAAAAAAGCGTTTGTGCACGATCATGACCTGAACACAAAAATATGTAAATAAAAGGGTTATCTTTAGAAATGGCTCTCCAGCGCCCCTACAAACTTATAATGGGACCCAAGAATTTAGTTTGTCATAGAGACATAAAATTTTGTACACACATCTCTTATGTCATGACGAGCATAAAAGCCAATGACAACCACCCCTATCTATAAATGTGTTGCCATAGCAACGTCCCAAATATTTGGAAAAAGTCAATGGGAAGTGAAAATTTTAGTTTGTCGTAGGCAAATGAAACTTGGTACACACATCCAGCATGGGCTTATGAACAAAAAGCCAATGGGGACCACACCCTATCACACACAGGAAGGCGGCCATTTTGAATTGAAAATGTGAACCGACTTAAAATACACCTCTTTTTAAAAGAACTCAGAAAATAGCTGCTTCATTCCACAGACACCAAACTTGGGCAAAATGAGCTAAACACATGTATGTAAATGAGACAAGTGTTTTTCTAGACTTTTTGCTCGAGTTATATTTTTTTATTATAATCCGGTATATATTTTTTATCATATTTTTCTGCAAAATGATCCTCAATTTAACCCAGTAAACGTACAACTAAAAGTCATTTTTATTGGTCCCAGATTTCAAGCCCAGCAAAAAATTTATGTATTTGAAGTCCCCGAAAAAAAAATACGAAAAATGACTCAGTGGCGGCCCCTAGAAAAGTAAAAATACATCGGGCCTATGGAAAGTGAAAGTAACTTTATTCCAATGTAGAAATACAAAACTTGGTACATCCATAGGACACCTCAGGGCAAACTGAAAAGTTTATTACAGCCATATCGTAAACTCAACAGAAAATCTACTATGTTGGGTGTAATGCGTGACCACCTAAATCGCACCCCTTCTGTCTAAAGTCTAAACAGCTCCAAATTTGGTGAGTATCATCTAGACACGTGTGCAAAAAAAGTTATCAATTTGTTTTTTGATACATTTGTGGCTGTGGTCGTAATGGGTCTGTGAAGAGGCAACCTTTGGGAAATAAATGCCATTTCCCAATTGCCAGGATCCTTCCTTTAGAGGAGGCCCCTCCAGAGCCACGGCTAGAGTCTTAGAAAACTCCTCAGAATCCTTTTACCGTAAAGTTTACGCTTTAAAGCACGAGTGCATGTGTCCCCGCGGTCTCAAGGGAGGCGAGGGCCTTTATCGCCGCTATGGCTTTAATTAGGCCCGAGCCGGTGATGACCGGGAGGGCCTATTGTTTTTGCTCGGATTATTTTTTTTATTAGGCCCGAGCCGGTGATGACCGGGAGGGCCTATTGTTTTTGCTCGGATAATTTTTTTTTTTTTTTTTTTTTTTTTATTGTCGACCTAAGATTCTAAATTTGACCCAGTGAACATGAACGAAAAGTCATTTTTATTGGTCCCAGCCTTCAAGCCCGGCGAAAAATTTATGTATTTGAAGTCGCCGAAAGAAAAATACGAAAAATGACTCAGTGGCGACCCCTACAAAATCAAAATACATTGGGCCTATGGAAAGTGAAAGTAACTTTTTTCCAACGTAGAAAAATGAAACTTGGTACATCCATAGGACATCTCAGGGCAAACAGAAAAGTCAATGACAACCACCCCCTATCTATAAATGTGTTGCCATAGCAACGTCCAAAAAATGTGGAAAAAGTCAATGGGAAGTGAAATTTTTAGTTTGTTGTAGGCAAATGAAACTTGGTACACACATCCACCATGGGCTTATGAACAAAGCCAATGGGGACCACCCTATCACACACGGGAAGGCGGCCATTTTGAATTGAAAATGTGAACCGACTTAAAATACACCTCTTTTTTAAAAGTACACAGACAATAGCTGCTTCATTCCACAGACACCAAACTTGGGCAAAATGAGCTAAACACATGTATGTAAAATAGACAAGCGTTTTTCTAGACTTTTTTGCTCGAGTTATATTTTTTTTTATTATAATTTGGTATATATTTTTTATACAAATTTTTTTGCAAAATGATCTTAAATTTGACCCAGTAAACGTGCAAACTTGGTACACACATCCACCATGGGCTTATGAACAAAAAAGCCAATGGGGACCACACCCTATCACACACGGGAAGGCGGCCATTTTGAATTGAAAATGTGAACCGACTTAAAATACACCTTTTTTAAAAGTACACAGACAATAGCTGCTTCATTCCACAGACACCAAACTTGGGCAAAATGAGCTAAACACATGTATGTAAAATAGACAAGCGTTTTTCTAGACTTTTTTGCTCGAGTTATATTTTTTTTTATTATAATTTGGTATATTTTTTTTTAGTATAATTTTTCTGTAAAATGATCCTCAATTTGACCCAGTAAACGTGCAACTAAAAGTCATTTGTATTGGTCCCAGACTTCAAGCCCGGCGAAAAATTTATGTATTTGAAGTCGCTGAAAAAAAAATACGAAAAATGACTCAGTGGCGACCCCTAGAAAAGTCAAAATACATTGGGCCTATGGAAAATGAAAGTAAATTTTTCCAATGTAGAAATACAAAACTTGGTACACCCATAGGACACCTCAGGGCAAACAGAAAAGTTTATAATAGCCATACCGTAAACTCAACAGGAAATCTACTATGTTGGGTGGAATGTGTGACCACCTCAATTGCACCCCTTTTGTCTAAAGGCTTTTCATCTAAAAAGCTCCAAATTTGGTGAGTATCATCTAGACACGTGTGCCAAAAAAGTTATCAATTTGTTTTTTGATACATTTGTGGCTGTGGTCGTAATGAGTCTGTGAAGAGGCAGCCATTTCTTTGGGAAATAAATGCCATTTCCCAATTGCCAGGATCCTTCCTTTAGAGGAGGCCCACGGCAAGAGTCTTAGAAAACTTCTCAGAATCCTTTGGAACTTGTAACCTTGTACTTTTAGACAGGTTATATTTACATTTGCCTTTTTAAACAGGGGAGCAGCGATTCCTGAGTCATCTCAAATCTCCAGCCAGTACTTTGTTTTCGCCTTAGCCCAAGCATAATCTATTATTTTCAAAGGTTCAGACAGCTCCCAGGAAAACCAGGGATTGTGAGACCTTTAACTCTAAATTACAAGGTGGTGTAGCAGGCCCCAGCAGTAGCACAGGCCCGGTTATTTGACATTACCGTGAAGTTTACGCTTTAAAGCACGAAATGCAATCCTCCGAGTGCATGTGTCCCATGATCTCAAGGAGGCGAGGGCCTTTATCGCCGCTTGCGGCTTTAATTTTTTTTTTTTTTTATTTTTATTGTCGACCTAAGATTCTAAATTTGACCCAGTGAACATGAACGAAAAGTCATTTTTATTGGTCCCAGCCTTCAAGCCCAGCGAAAAATTTATGTATTTGAAGTCGCCGAAAGAAAAATACGAAAAATGACTCAGTGGCGACCCCTACAAAATCAAAATACATTGGGCCTATGGAAAGTGAAAGTAACTTTTTTCCAACGTAGAAAAATGAAACTTGGTACATCCATAGGACATCTCAGGCAAACAGAAAAGTCAATGACAACCACCCCTATCTATAAATGTGTTGCCATAGCAACGTCCAAAAATGTGGAAAAAGTCAATGGGAAGTGAAATTTTTAGTTTGTTGTAGGCAAATGAAACTTGGTACACACATCCACCATGGGCTTATGAACAAAAAAGCCAATGGGGACCACACCCTATCACACACGGGAAGGCGGCCATTTTGAATTGAAAATGTGAACCGACTTAAAATACACCTCTTTTTAAAAGTACACAGACAATAGCTGCTTCATTCCACAGACACCAAACTTGGGCAAAATGAGCTAAACACATGTATGTAAAATAGACAAGCGTTTTTCTAGACTTTTTTGCTCGAGTTATATTTTTTTTTATTATAATTTGGTATATATTTTTTATACAAATTTTTTTGCAAAATGATCTTAAATTTGACCCAGGAAACGTGCAACTAAAAGTCATTTTTATTGGTCCCAGACTTCAAGCCCAGCGAAAAATTTATGTATTTGAAGTCCCCTAAAAAAATACAAAAATGACTCAGTGGCGACCCCTAGAAAAGTCAAAATACATTGGTTCTATGGAAAATGAAAGTAAATTTTTCCAACGTAGAAAAATGAAACTTGGTACATCCATAGGACACCTCAGGGCAAACAGAAAAGTTTATTACAGCCATACCGTAAACTCAACAGAAAATCTACTATGTTGGGTGGAATGCGTGACCACCTAAATTGCACCCCTTGTGTCTAAAGGCTTTTCATCTAAACAGCTCCAAATTTGGTGAGTATCATCTAGACACGTGTGCAAAAAAAAGTTATCAATTTGTTTTTTGATACATTTGTGGCTGTGGTCGTAATGAGTCTGTGAAGAGGCAACTATTGGGAAATAAATGCCATTTCCCAATTGCCAGGATCCTTCCTTTAGAGGAGGCCCCTCCAGAGCCACGGCTAGAGTCTTAGAAAACTCCTCAGAATCCTTTTACCGTGAAGTTTACGCTTTAAAGCACGAAATGCAATCCTCCGAGTGCATGTGTCCCCGCGGTCTCAAGAGAGGCGAGGGCCTTTATCGCCGCTTGCGGCTTTAATTTATTCTTATATTTTTTATTGTTTACTTTTATCTCATTCTTACATAGCTACATTTATGTATATTTTCATCTGTGTGTTTTCCTAAATAATTGCACTGTCCATGGAGCGGACCTGACTCACATTTCACTGCTGGTTATATATGCTGTATATAATTTTGTATGTGACGAATAAAAATCTTGAATCTTGAATCTTGAATCTTGAATCTTGAATCTTGAAGAGGCAAGAATCTGGTGGAGGAGCTTTTCATGTAGTCCTCAAAATTGTAGTAATGTGTGAAAAATCTTTTTCTGCTATCAGTCTTGTTTTTTTAGACTCCAAACAGGCTGTTATCCAATAACGACTACAGAAGAAATGCTGTAAAATGAAAATCAAAAAGAACATGACTAATTTGCAAAATAAATGTTACCTCTGTAGTGACCAAAGAACACAGGTCCCAGTCATAAACCGCATCCCCCACGGTCAACCAGAGGTCTGCAGCATCAATGTCCAGCCCGGATAAGTTATGCCGTAAAAATCTCTTCTCCAAACACAGGAAATGTTTTCTTTGCCAGCCAAAAGGACTTTTAAACAGACACAGATGGCGTGGTGCTTGGCACCCTGTCATTCCAATTATAAATTTTTTGAGATAAAACTGTTTTTCCAGCTCTCCAGAAACGTTCTAGGACTGGTTCAGTTTGAACATCGGAATGCTTTGATCCAACCAGGATTTGAGACAGTATGAACGTTACAACACTGCCCCCTAGCGACAGCAGTATGGAGGAACTCTGCTAAATACTTTCTCAATAAAAACTGACTTTTAACTTCTGTGTAAACGAAAAGTTTACCAAGGGACTCGGACATTTCAGAAATGAACATCTTTGTTTAATAAAAAGAAAATGTTTAAATGATGAATTAATGTTTTTCCCCCACAGGATTTAGAGTCACGACGAAGAATCCTTTCTTACATCAGTTTTACAAGCTTACAGTTAATAAAATGATTGAATGACTTTATACTTGTTACAACATGTTCAAAATGCATTCTATCGATATCAATCTGCAGTATCAAATTTAAATGTATGCTTATGATTGTGTAAAGGCTAACTATTCATTACATCTTTGTGGAGAAATAGTTTGTTTGAATTAAAAATTCGCAGGCCTTCCCCCAAAACAGAAACGCCCTAAAGACACACCCCTTACAAGCAGAACAAAACTCTGGCGCACGTTGGAAACGCTCTCTTGCCTCTTGTTCTCTTGCTTCATTTTCTCTTCAACGCGCTCTGCGCGCGTGTTTTTACTCTCAGCCTGGTCCGCCTCGGACCCTCCCTTTGTAACCGAACTTACTTTCAAAATTAAGACCCGTTGCGAAACCACGCAACGTGATTTTTATTTTTCTTTAACAGCCACGCACTAATGATTTTTGTAAAACTCTCGTGACGTAACCTGCACGAGGAAGAAGACATTTTTGTAGTTCTCTAGACAAACTGAGAACTCCACGTGGGCCACAGACGCTCTAAGCCAGAGGAAAACGATTCCTGAGACGCTCTTCCAGTGATCAATTTTTGTGTTAAAAGACTCTTGTCCCAACAACGGGTAGGAGCCTGCCTTACACTCCCAGACCGTGACAGAACGCCTTATAGACCCTACTTCGGAGCTTCCAGGCTCCTTTGGGGATCCGTGTACATGTGCCGCCATCTTGTCGTCACCAACAACCGGCTGAGCAGCGCTAAAATTCCGGAGCACCCCTTTGGATCTTTGGCCTGAATGCTGAGGTTCGCAAGACGACTAGAGTGAGTTAAGCACGTGACACTGAAGTTTGGCGTTATAAAACTGTACACTGTCTTGAGTAAAGGTCCATTGATCTATCCCCACAAACCCGTCGTAATAATCCGGTAATTAAACTCCCCAGCCGAGTTCTAATTAGTCAAACATTCTCCTCCACAAAGTTAGATTCAGTAATTTTTGTTGTTTTTCATTTTGTTTTAATCACTATTTCATATTGTATGTCAATCATTCTCCTTTGTGTCCTCTCCCATTAATTACTTTAATTGTGTACAATCTTTAATAAAACCCCTTAAAATGTTAAAGATTTGATTTGGTTTTCTTTTGATTATTTCAGAATTATATTCGAAGACAGGTTAGAATTCTCTTCCTTCAGATTAATTGAGACTTAATCAATATAATCAGTTTTCCAGAATCATCTGGTGGTGCCCCTTTTTACGAGACAAATTTGATAATAAAATATTAATTAATAATTTACCCAAATTAATAAATTAATATTTCTTATCACATCATATTATAGCTATTACGCTACACCTCTGTGGGATTTAGACAGGATAAAGACACTTCAAATCCTTCATCCTGGCACAGTGAGATTTAAGAAAGATAGAAATATACTTTCATCATTCAGGTCATTATAAACTATAAATATCTTGGCATTGTACTGGACAACAAACTTAAATGGGACTCTTGGACTGATCTTTTGCAAACTAAGTCACAGCAAAGAATGTATTTCCTAAATAAACTGTTTGTTTTTAATGTTACAGTTTTTTTCAAATGTTTACACGCAATTTTGAAAACAGAGTTCTTTTTGTCAAAATATAATGACAATTATCCAAACACCACAATCAATTAGCCAAATTCCTAGATTGTTTGCAAAATGACACACTTCAGTCAAAACATACACACTTCAGTCAAAACATATACACATATTTGTGAAAATGCTATTGGTTTTCATTTAACCAACACAGTCATCAATGATCATACACTATTGCAGCCAGTTTCACACTGTGATAAATAAAAAACACATTTGTAAAAAAAAAAAACAAATATTTTGGGCCAGACATTCTTACTGTATGTCAGAGATAATTTAGGTGACAAAAAATAGTGAGCAACTCACAACATTATTCCTGATTTGTTTTGAGATATAAGGAGAATGTAGACAAATACTGTAGGCCTACTATAACCTTACCCAGCACTGCACAACACTTGATGCTGCAGACTGAATATTTCAAGTATTTATTTCAATACTTACAATCTTTCTTACCATAATCAGTAACAGTAATCAACCAACAATATCAATTACTGTAAACAAATAAAATCTATAGACAAATAAAAATTACAGCATGAATTACAGTACATACACTTTGACTCTGAAGAAAAGTAAAGTAAACAAATGAAAGAAAACTACTGTAGCACACCTGAGTGCTGCGTTTTCAAATTAGCACATGTGTGCTTCCACACCTGGTAGATGTGTTTATCCAATTCGTTCATTAGTGTGGTCATTGGCAATCCGGCGCTTTGTAATTACAAGGAAGTAACCTCACAATCCTTATCTGTGTCTAAGGTGTGAAAATGTGTGTAGAGTTTTACAAATCACTGTGTGTAATGTTTTGCAAAAAGGGTGAAGCAGACATTGTGTGTAATGTTGTGCAAATCTGTGGAGGAGTTTTGCTCATTGGAGTAAAATTTTGCTAATTGTGTGGTATTTTTAAATTTAGTGTGTAAACAATCGAAAAAAACTGTAATAACAAAATGCTTCAGATGTTTTATACTGCTTTTATTGAAAGTGTTTTAACGTGCTGTATCATTTGTTGGTTCGGAAATGCCACACAAGCACAGAAAAACATAATTAGAAAAACAGTCACTACTGCTAGCAAGCTACTTGGGATAACATTACCAAGCATCGAACACATTTACAAGGACAGAATGTTGAAAAAAGCCAATAACATTGTATGCGATTACACACACCCATTAGCATCCCATTTTAATTTATTACCAACTAGGCGTCGTTTCTGCCCACCTCTTATGACCAAGAACAGATCAAAATTTTCTTTTGTACCACAAGCCATTAAGGTGTTAAATCAATTAAAATAAGTTATCTGTCCAGCTGGCAGGGTTAGACCCAATGGTATTTTTATTTGTATGTATGTATTTTAGTGTTTTGTAATGCATCAGATTGTTTTTGTTATATGTTGTTATGTAGTGCCTTGAGACTGCGCCGCAAACCCAATTGCCCCACGGGGACAATAAAGTTCTTCTACTCTACTCTCTACTCTACTCTACTCTATAAGGGATATTGAGTAACTTTTATACAAGAGTTATTATAATTTATTTTTTGAAGTTTTCCAATATTTTAAGCTAAATAAACAATAAACACAGCAAAATCCGACCATGGTAGTGGCAGTTGTCCTGTCAGCTGTACACCACGCATGTCTATGTACTTTGGGAAACTTTGGGAGAAATCCTCTATGGACGGTGGAATGGTGGAATTGACGACAGGAGAGAGGGGGCTGTGCCATACTGAGATCTTATAATACATTCATACATTGCTATATTCTACAAAAGTAGCTTAGGAGTAGGATGGATCTTACTACTAAAACGTTTTTAATTAGATTAATTTAATTAGAAGTTGTTCTTAGAAAACACACCTGCAAAAACAGTTTAAAAACATTAGGCAACACTAGCTGGCTGTGACATGTTCCTCTGCTTTCTCTGTTCCCATTCCCTTCTGTCTTTGTGTGTGTGTGACTGTGTGTGTGTGTGTGTATGTGTGTGTGTGTGTGTGTGTGTGTGTGTTTGTGTGCGTGTGTATGTGTCTGTGTTTGTGTGAGTGTGTATGTGTGTGTGTGCATGCGTGTGTATGTGTGTGTGTGTGTTTGTGTGCATGTGTATGTGTGTGTTTTCATGCGTGTGTGTGTGTGTGTGTGACTGTGTGTGTGTGTGTGTGTGTATGTGTGTTTGTGTGTGTGTGTGTGTGTATGTATGTGTGTGTGACTGTGTGTGTGTTTTCATGTGTGTGTGTGTGTATGTGTATGTGTGTGTGTGTGTGTATGTGTGTTTTCATGTGTGTTTTCATGTGTGTGTGTGTGTGTGTGTGTATCATAGATTGTATAATAATTATGGATGATATCCGCCCATTGGTCCCCTATTCACCAATATTGCATTACGAATGGGCAATAAAATGGCCGTTACATCCGGGCTTTTCGGGTTTTACTCCATAGTAAAACAATAGTTTTTAGATAGCATAAACCAACGTAATTTTCAAAAATTCACCCCCCCCCAGAGTTGTCACGTAGTAAAAACTTAGCTCTAGAGACTGGAGCCATCTTTTGTACCAGGCTGTAAACATGAGTTTTACTCTTGTAAAGTCGCCATTGGGTTTCTCCTTATATTTCCGCTTTTGTGTGTGTATGTGTGTTTTCATGTGTGTATGTGTGTTTGTGTGTGTTTGTGTGTGTGTATGTGTGTTTGTGTGTGTGTGTGACTGTTTGTGACTGTGTGTGTGTGTGTGTGTTTTCATGTGTGTGTGTGTGTATGTGTGTGAGTGTATGTGTGTTTTCATGTGTGTGTTTTCATGTGTGTGTGTGTGTATGTGTGTGAGTGTATGTGTGTTTTCATGTGTGTGTGTGTGTGTGTGTGTATGTATGTGTGTGTTGTGCGTGTGTGTGTGACTCACCTGAACTCCATCTGCAATCTAGCAACAGACTTCAGCTCACCAGCTATTCTTTGACAGATTGTTCCATCAGTTAGTTGTGGATTTTGCGGTTGGCCGCTTAGAATCTACATTTTAGTCATTTGAATTCTTGTTACTTACCCCCGTCTCCAATATTGTCCAGTTGTGGTTGAGTCTCGTGCTTTGGATCCTGCCTGCCTCACACCAGTGCTTCCTAAAGACCCAGTCTGGAGTCTACTTTTGGACCCTAGTCTCTTTCAGCCGTAACAGTAAAATCTGTCTTTATTGTGTCCAATTGGAGCAACATTTAATCACATCATCTTTTTGAAAGTCAGCACACTGAGATGGGCACAGATATAGAAAGAAATGTTGAAAACTTGACAAGACATTTAAAGTGCTATAGACTTTCAAAGGATTTAACAAATGAGCTGTCAGATTAGATAAATGACTCTCAAGTTACTAATGTTGACTATTGCACTGACTGACTGTCAGCAACTTAAGACCAAAGTTAACAGCACTTCCCTGACAGCCCAAGTCAAAATGTGCAGCCTTTGTGACTCACGTTGATGTTAAAGCAACTCATTTGATTTTGAAGAACCACTGCAGCTGCCAACACTAACCTTTTATTAATAATAACAAAGGTAGATCTTAAATCACAAAATAACGTTGCATTGTTTTAGTTTTGCTTAAAAACCTTTTGACAAATATTAATGGGTCAGGAGGAGCATCGACTGTAATACCGCCAGGAAAATTTTGAACTTTGAAACTTTGAAACTTTGAAATTTAGTTTGTTCTAGGCAAATTAAATTTGGTACACACATACCTCATGGCCCCCCAAACATAAGCATAGCATGCCCCCAGTTGTTCCCTATTAATGAATGGGATGGAAAAATTGTGTTTATGGTATATAAATTAAATTTGCCACACACATCCAGCCTAGGACCCTGAGCAAAAATCCCTAAGAGGACCATGTCCTTTCACCCACAGCCTGGCAGCCATTTTGACTGCAACATGTGCTGACCCTTAAATTAGTCGGAGCCCTTACACTGTAGGTATTTCTTCCTAAGGTTTTTGTTTTTTAAGTATCCAAATATTTGACAATAAAACCACTATCTTGTAAAACAAAGCTCCAGTACCCCCTACAACTATTGAATGGGACTATCTTAAGCAAATGAACCTTGGTACATACCTCCTTGATCAGGGCCGGATTGGGACTCATTTTCAGCCCTGGAGTTTCATGCCTTAGACCGGCCCACTTTAGTTCCCGACTGACTATATTAAAATAATAAAATGAAAACCTAAGAATATAAGTCTGCAATAGGCACATTGTTTTCTACAGTATTTTTGTCTTGTTTCCAGTCCAATGGGGTAAGAAAGATAATTGTTTTAGTTTTAGCTTTTAAGCAACAACAAAAAAAATCACTTAATTTTTTGTTGTTTTTTTTTCTCCAGAAAAAAAGACATCATTTCTCCTGCCATTTCACTTGTAAATGTATCTTGAATTAAGAATATTTAGATATTTGAACTGGAAACAAGTAAGAAAATGATTTTCATTGAGCATTATTTCTTCTGAATGACAATCCTACCTGCCCATTCTGGTGTGTTGGGCTCATGACTGGAGCTTGGGGACGTTTCTGGGCCTCGCTCTTCACTGTTGGCAGGTACTAGAGGCGGCTGCTGTTGAAGAGCTACAAGAAAAACTTTGATACATAAACGGTGGTTTACATACGACGTTGTTTTGCACGGTCGCTAGCATCTTGCACTGCTCCTAACTACCTTAACGTTAGCTTACTTACCCGCCTCGTCGTCTTCGTTTGTTTTGTTGAGAAAATATGTGCTCAGCTTTGAACATTTGGCCGCGTCAGTTTCCAAAGCTTTTTTTTTTTTATTATTCTGGCTAGTTTTCAGCGCCGCCTTTGCGCTTTCTGTTATCCATTTTTTATGTGACTTTTTATTTTTATTTTTAGCAACTTGCAAGGGGCCGTGTCAGGGGGCGGGGCCAGGGAGTCAAAACGTCATCACTGTCTTGCAGGCTGCACTCTGCGAGAAAATATTAAATAAAAGAGTGGGACTGCGGTAAAATAATAAATAAAAAGAGTGCGGCTGCGGTAAAATAATAATAATAATTAAAAAAATATATATTTCAACCCAGTCCCATGACAACAACGGCCCTCGCGGCCAAACAAACGTACCGGCCCACCGGGAATTTTCCCGGTGCTCCCGATTAGCCAATCCGGGCCTGTCCTTGATGACCCCTGAACATAAAATCCTATGAAAGCCCATACTTTATTGTGCACTGCTACTCTATTATACAAATGAATGGCAGTTTGTCATATCTATCATATATCATATATCAAACTTTGACAGATACATCCAGCCTGGGACCCTGAGCAGAAAACCCTAAGGGGACAGCATCCTATCACCAACAGCACCTCTTGCCAATTGGGATAGCATTTAAATTTAAATGTTTTTCTTTTGAAGAATTAACTGCTGTTTTTTTTTTTTTTTTTCATTAAAAGCTGTCCTCCACGTGGTCGCAAGAAAAGTTGTTGGCCAAGTGACTTTTTTTGCAACTTTAATTATTAGTGGTAGAGGGGTCATCCTATAACTGGAAGGTTGGCGGTTTGATTCCTGCTTTCCCCAGTTCATACTGTCGTTGTATCCTTGGGCAACACACTTAACCCTCATTGCCCCCAGTATCTGTGACACTGGTATATGAATGTGTGAGTGTGTCCGATGATGGTCAGAGGTGCAAAATTTCCACCACGTCTCTGTCAGTCTGTCCAACGGCAGCTGTGGTTACAGTTGTAGTTTACCACCACCAGTCTGTGACTGTGGAGTGACTGAATAATGTGAGCGCTTTGAGTCCCTTGGTCCCTTGGTAGAAAAGCATGATATAAATATAATCTTGTCATGGTCGACTTCAAGTTTTTGGGTTCTCCGGCTTCTCCCCTCCCTCCTCCTCCTGCTCAAGGCTGGCTGGCGCACCTGTCGACAATCTCCTCATCAGTATGCAGTGTATTTAAGCCTAGACCTTTCTCCCAAATCGACCAGATCGTCAGTCTACCTCCGTGGTGAACCATAGCTCAAGCTGTGATTTTTTTGTACCTGACTCTGTGAGGATCGTTTGATTCTTACCTGCTGTTTTCTGTCCTCTGTTCCTGTTCCTTTTCCTGCCTCCTGCGGACCCCAGTTCATCTTGCGGGTTTGGAGGCGTTTTTGTGAGTTGTTGGGGGCCACTGTCAGCTTGTCTTCAGGTTACCATCGACAGACCAATGACCAAACTGAAAGAGTCAACCAGGACCTTGAGACTGCACTGCGCTGCATTGTGGGCGCCCGTCCGACCACCTGGAGCACTCACTTGGTTTGGGTCGAGTATTCCCACAACTCACTATCCTCAGGTCACTCTCCCTATGAATGTGCTCTAGGTTACCAGCCCACGCTGTTTCCTGAAGAGGAGGTTAAAATTGCTGTGCACTCTGTCCAGTCGCACCTCGGGAGGTGCTGCAGAATTTGGTCTGAGACTGGGAGGGCCCTGCAACACACCACCACTCAGAATAAGCACCTCGTGGAGCAATATCTCAGGTCATCAATCCTGTGGTACTTCCCCGTACCTTGCGAATACACCCATCCTTTCATATGTCTCAAATTAAACCAGTCTTTTGCACTAACCAAGCACCCCCCCCCCAAATTATATTTTGCAGGTCCTCACATTGCAGTCTACACACTCTTGGATTTTGTCTACCTCTTTTTCTTTTCTTTTTACCATTTTAGCGGGATCCTAAATGTTAGAGACTTAAAGACGACTACTGTATAAGTACATTGTAAAGAAATGGTTAAAGCAAAGGCAGCTGGACATAGTTTTCAAGGTGAAGACGCCTCTTCTTTTAAAACCAGACTGAAAACATTTATTTTCACAAGCTTCCTTTAACCTCATTGTGTTTTTATTTTTTTATTGTTCTATTTAATTATATTATATTATTTGCTCTTTACAAGATAATTGACAAAGTCTCTTGGATAAGAGATGGAAAGTCTTCACCTTGAAAACTAATGCCTTTGTTTTCACCTTTTCTTCAAGATGACCTGGATGACTGAGAACAGTAAATGTTGTACAGTGTGGACAAAGCAGTAGAAGTGTATAGCTACAACAAAAACACTTTGTCTATCTTGGAACCTCTCAATAACAAGCCTTTAACATTTTGGCTTAGATCTTTCTTTGCTTGTTTTTTTCTTCTTCAACTTAAAGGATATAATGCTGCAATGTTCAAGAATTAAACGTGACACTGTAACCACATAGTTTACACCATATATATGACCAAAATAAATGTGTGGTGGGCTCATGCCACATCATGTCACTTCATGACTCACGGGAAACACATGCTGTCTTTAAAGAGTGTGAGTGGATACCTTTTTGAACCAATCAGAGCCCTGCATGAGTCGGACACTCACAGAATCACCTTTTCCTTCATCCTCAGTCTTCTAACAGTAGGTTTACAGGAGAGAAGAACAGTTGAACAGCAAACAGTTACCCACTGTCATGGCTGTACTGAATCTGAGTGCAAAGGATGCTAGTCTTTGTAGTTCTCTCCACTCTGTTACACAGCCACTGGAACACAATACAATTTTTTTCAAAGTCTTAATAATTTAAAACAATATGAATTACACCTAAGACTTGATGAGGCATTATTGTACGGATCATATCCATATTAGTGTGATAATACTGTATCAAGTGATTTTGATCCCATTACATCTTTTTGCTAAACCGGACTATACAAGCTGATGGCAATTTCCTTTACTGCTAACATTATCAATAAAATAAAAGTGCTCTAGGAGGATATTCAAAAGTTTTGATGTCATTTTGTCACTTTCTAATAAAAAAAGCATAAAAACAACACTAAAGTCCTGTTTGTGGCAGTTTTTTTTGCAGCTCTGTCAGAGTGTGCGCAGCAGGATTTTTCGGCTGAGTAGAAGTAATTCTCCCTGATTCGTTCCCAGTCACACATCCAAATGAGTGGGTATGAGAAAAGCAGCAGGGGTTCTGATGGCCTCCTCAAAGCCCTGGCCAGCTCCAGCTCACTGCATGGTTCGGCTGCCTCTCTGTTTGAATTTATGCATCGCAGAAGTGGATATTCAAAAATGGCACAAGACTGTAAATTGGAGCACAGACAAAGGGAAGGAGCCCGAGGGGTAATTTCTGAATTGGTCATGCTGTAGTCGGCTCCGGTTTCATCAGATTCTGAAAAGGTCTGGCTTTTCTGCCCCCCAACAGCAACACTCTGACAATATGAGACAACACTGGTGAGTGGTGACCTTCTGAAGTCTTTTCAGGATAAACACATGTAGCTTCACAGAGCTGCTTTAATAGATAGAAGAAAATCATGTTCACTGGGAGAAAAGTGGAGTCAAATGAGTGTTGTTGGTCAAATAAAAGGTTTGCAAAGTTCCAAAGTTAAATGAAGGAGGTTTCCCCTTGTATTTCTTAAAACTCCTGAAACGGCTCATTGGATGGTCATCCTGTAAGACATTAAAAGACAGATTTATAGAACACTATATGGTGATTAACCCATTATGTACTGGTGTTCCGAATGTCTAGAGACTGAAATGTAGTGCACTCGAAGTTTCCCACAATGCATTAGTAAAAGTAGTAAGCAGTGAATGCTCACTACTTTTACTAATGCATTAAACTGAGGCACAGTTTTGTGGAAATGTAACACTGTAAACTGTGACGTTTACAGGGAAATACACCTGTTACACTGCTTTGACTTGGGACAGCGCTACACTGTGTTTCCATGTGCATATGTTCAGTATTTAAGGCAAGGATAGTACACACGTTTGGACACAGCCCTGGTCTCCTGGAATATCTGTCAAACCAGGGTCAGTTCTTCTGTAACTCAGGTGTGTTGGTTCCCTGGTTTATATTAATTAACCATAAAAATAAATTGAATACCAAGTATGTAATGATTTTCATGCAAACGTGTGCTCAGGTTTTGTGTATTTAAAGCTACAGTGGAGTTTAGCGTTGTGATCTCAGCTCCAGTCAGTTTTAGTAAATGCCATTAAATAGGTCCCTCACTGCCACAAGATCGCAAATAAACACCTCACACAAAATGTAAATCTGGCCCTTGGTTTTAAATGTAATGTTTGTACACACAACCAGAGCCCTCAGCTGTGTCTGGTCTGTCTGATGACTCTTGTGAAAAGTGTAGTGTGAAATCTAAAGCAGTTACAAGGATTTGGAGCTGACAACAGTAAACAGTGAGGTTATAGTGTCTCCGGGGGACCTGCCCTTCGACCCTTCTCAGAGATCTCTGGTGTCCACACTCCAGCTGGGAACCTCTCTGAATCAACAGCAGACTAAAAGAGTTTGTACACTTGACTCGACGTAATAGAAGGTAAGGTAATAGAAGCACTGTCACCTGCAGTAGATTATTGTCTGAGTGCACAGAGGTTTAGAGAAGCAGTGTAAAGTTGTGTACGAGCAGTCTATAATGTCAAAAACAAACACAAAACTTCTTTCCTGAACAGAAATGTGCTACAAAAGTTTTCTTAACTGTACATTATTTTTCTGTGCTGGAGGGATCCATGGCTATGTGTCTGCAGGTAAAGAATAAATACTGCCATGTATTTAACATCAAGAGCTTTAATAGATGAGAATTTAATTTAATTCAAGAAGTAAATTCAGTTTTGTTATTGCAGACTTACCACTTTAAAATGGAACGTAAGTAAGGCATGAAACTTTATTAGCCTCTACAGATGATAAGAAAGTTGTGAAAGTATCTGTACCTGAAAGAATAGAAATGCGTTTGCTGTTTATACTGATCTGTTCAATACATTCTTTATGTTCCTTATACTCAAAAAAGAAAACCCTCTGCAGTTGAGCATTCCTGTGTGTCCAGAGAGAGGTGCTGACCACACTCAGCCACCCACAGACCGGACAGGCGTCTTCAGAACGAGCTGCTCAGTATGTGACCCCTCTACCTCTGCTCTGACCTCTGAGCCCTCATGACCCGTGTGCACCTGCGCTGTTACAGAGCGTGAAATCTGTAAGTGCACTTCGAAGGCAGTGCACAAGATTCAGTCCACTGATGTCGCACTACTAACCTCAAAGGCCACAATGAAAAAATATATTTCTGAATCAAAGAACGAAGGCTTCGTGCACCTGGTCAGAATTCACTCAATTCCTTAAAATGAGCTCAGCGTGTCACACAAGACACACTGTCAAGGAATGTGAGCCAGCTGACCGAACTCTGGACTAAATTAGACCTTGCTCCTTAAAACCCACTGTTATACCCATTAATGTAATTATGCCCAAAAACATACTAAACCACAAATGTAATTTAACTAATTATTGCATGTTTTTATTGTAATAACCCCACAATTACATATATATATATATATATATATATATATATATATATATATATATATATATATATATATATATATATATATATATATATATATATATATTTATATATAAATATAAATAGCTGTTGCCTACTGCAAACGAAACACAAAGTTTTACACAAACGTAATAAGTATTACATTTGTAGGAATTTATTACATTTGTGAGGCAGTAAAATAAAGGCTTACCATCAATGTAATAACTAACCACAAATGTAATAAGAAAATGATAGTGTAAATATTAAAAATATGACGTTATTATATATATATATATATATATATATATATATATATATTAGGGATGCAACAATACGGTTAGCCCACGGTTCAATACATACCTCGGTTTTTAAACCACGGTTTTTCGGTTCGGTTCTGATGGCTTGACACACATAAGAGTGTATTTCTGTTATTCTATGCTTAGGCAATAAGAACAGTAAAAGGTTAAGAAGAAAACTTTTTTTTTTATTGCAATACTCCTTTATTTTACTTAATAGCAAAGAAAAGCCCACTAGTTCCTAGTGTATTGTATAATATATATATTTTTAATTTAATTTTAAAACATCACACAACTGCTTGTAGCCCATGTACAAACTGGGAACACATAAATTCCCAAATTTTGAAAATAAACATACATGTCAAGTTAGTAAACATAAATTGACCATTTCAAATAAACATACTTGTACTTCAGTAAACATAAACCATCTTAATTAACTTTAACAGTACTCCAGTACACTATTCTTCATTCAGAATGTAAAGTGCAAATGAGCGCTTGTATGACTTTCATACAGGGGACGCGTTTGGAGTACAGCGCTTTTCATTTCCCAATCCGACATGTAGTGAACAGTTACAGTGAGGTAACTCATTGTTGCCCGCGAGGTCCAACCATCTGTGGTCAGAGCAAGGCTCTGTGCTTTAGCCAATTCGTGCACAATACTGTTGCACGTCTTTTCATAGAGGTCGGGAATTATCTCGGTGGTGAAAAAGTGCGAGAAGGTAGTCTGTAACGCGGATCGAGAGTTTTTATAAGATGACAAAAGCCCACGTCTCCAATCACTGAAAACGGCTGCAAATCTTTCGCAATAAACACCCCCACTGCCTTTGTTATTTTTATGTGTCTCTCGGAACCAGTTGAGTATGTATGCTGGAAGGATTCAGCGAGGACTGTTGTTTTTGAGGACTTCATTACCTGCTCTGCTATCCTGCCTTCAGACAGTGATATTGCTGGGTGCCGCAGATGTGCACTCATGTTGGAAGTGTTACCGTTTGAGTAGGCTACACGTGTAAAACAATGCTTGCAGACAGTCATTTTTTGTTGCCGTTTTCTTCTGCAATAGTCGAAACACAAGTTTTACACAAACGTAATAAGTATTACATTTGTAGGAATTTATTACATTTGTGAGGCAGCCCTAAAATATTTACTCGAGGAGTTTCTCTCTCCTCTCAATCGTAGACCAGGCACACCATCAACAGTAAATTCGGAGAGAAATAAGACACATTTAAATTATTATATATATATATATATATATATATATATATATATATTGAGATATATATATATATAATATATATATATATATATATATATATATATATATATATATATATATATATATACTTTATATAAGTACTTGTCCTCAATCATGCACAGACAAATACTGACAAATACATTCACATCAAATGTATGTGTTTTCAAACACTGACACAGCAGAGACACTGACCCTAGATTGACGCCATAGCCTTGTTTTAAGTTTCAAAAATAACCTTGTTCAGTCTGAAATATTACAATAAAGCAGTATTAATTTAACACGGGGATGATTAAAAGTTGAACCTTCAACCCTGGGACTTTTTGAGTAAAGTGGTTGGCATGTCATTTTCTATAAATCATTCCAGTCTTGTCCACACCTGTCATCAGCACCAATTTCCTGGACGTGTTTGTCCGATTCCGTGTGACACATACACGTTATTAACCGCTCTCTAAGATGAAAGTCCGTCATATGTTTGTAAATGATGCTCACAAATTGCACCAAACTCTATGTAATGAGCCAGTGATGAGTAACAGTTGAATATAATGAAGAAAACACACAAAAGTTAATTATGTCAAAGTTGCTTCACAAAGCCTGGACAGAGACAAACAACAAACCTCTCCTTTGATTAAATATTCAACATTCTATTACACAGATACAGTATGTTGAGGTTCTCTGTCTAAACCAAACTGCTATAATGAGTCCACACTGAAGGCTCTGAAGAGTAGCAACCTCAAACAATGGCAACTGAGTGACAGAAGGAGTCTGCAAGTTTTCCAGATTTAATGTGTGCCAGGCAAATAATCAATGGTCAGACAGAGGAGACAAAACACATTTTATGATAGCTTTTCTGAAGAGCAAGTGATTACCACCTTCAGCATTAACCCATGTACCTCTTCTCCAGCAGTGCTAAGGGCACTACAGAGTTATGGTCAATATCCCAAATCGACCAACGCAAGGTGATAACCCTTCAGAATGTTCAACTCAGTTTCCCGCAGACGTTTGTCAATAAATGTTGCCTTCATCTGGTCCTATGTTGTACTTTGGTTCTCATTGAGTGTGAACACTTTAATGCATTAAACAGCAAATGTTTGTGCAAATTTCTCTGCTGGATTTTTAACTATTGCTTCACAACAGCCACTGAACGATGCTGTATTCTTTACAAAGTTCTTTTGTGAACCTTGTCTGGCGCTGGGACAGTCAAAAGTCAGGAAAGGTTTGTCTGGCAATTTTTGTCCTGTTGTTGGTAATGTGGAAAATAATCCATGTCTATTTGTTACTTTGCCATTCAACAACATTAGGTTTGCTGTGTTTTTTTCCCATTCTGTGAATCTGGGTTACTATTGTTTGTCATGTATCTTATGGATATTAATAACAGGGTTTCTCAGTGTGCATGTAAACGTCAAGTCTCTCAAAATATTGTCATAATCAGGATAGGGCTCATAACCATGTTACTCAAGTGCATGTAAATGCACTTACTGACGCTTGTCGCTACTATCCTTGCCTTAAATACTGAACATATGCACATGGAAACACAGTGTAGCGCTGTCCCAAGTCAAAGCAGTGTAACAGGTGTATTTCCCTGTAAACGTCACAGTAGTGCACTCTGTGGAGGGTCAGAGCCCACCCACAGCTCTGAATGTGAGGCCAGAGTTCAGACCCTGACCCTGGGTGCATTCTTCACTCTCTCCAGAAGGACTCCCCTCCATCACACATCCACCAGGCACATCAGGTCTGTGGACAGCTGCAGATGATAAACCTTCTAACACCTCTAACAGACCAGTGAGCTGACAAGTATAGAAAACACTACTACAGTTTGCCCAAAATGAAAAGATTTGGTTTTTGAATTTTGAATACGTTTTCAGCACCTGCTCCTGTGTTGTGTAAACTTTAAGTACAGCATTGAATAAAAACAACTATTGGCTGCTGACAACACACAGTGAGTACAACAACAATAAAGAAATCAAGTGTTTTATGCAACTCATGTATTGCTACTATATTGTTATTTGTAAATGTTGTCTGTTGTCTCAGAGTTTATCAGTTATCTTTTTCTCAGTTCTCAGTTGCTGTTACAGACATGATACATATTTTCAGATTTTATAAACAACTGATTCCTTTAGATGCACTTTTTTTTCGTGGTTCACTTCCTGCCGTTGGTTTATTGTGGGTCTAATATTCACCTCAAACTGCACCAAGGTTCAGTTGAAAGTAATTTAAAGGTTTGCTCTTTTGCTCCACACCAGAGTTTGTGCTCACATTTACACCTCCCCAAAAAAACCTGACCTTTCCAGGAGAGAAAATATAGAGTTTATTTAAACAAACCAAACAGGACTGGTGTAAATGCAGCCTTAAAATATTTTCCACATGCACATGCTTATATCGACTAAACATATCACCTTGACATAAAACAGATGTTAACATATTTTTGTATTCTTACACCAATAGCATGTGACAATGTTTTACTACAGTATTTCCTAAAAAACAGAAAACTCTTTTTAACAAGAAGCTGTTGGAGTTTTTGTAATGCCATTCCTAAACATAGTAAAACAGTTAAGATGTTGACACAGCCTGGCCAGCCAGCCTGGCCTGCATTTGAGATTAAGGGCAAGGTTTACAAGAGGAATGTTAACCAATCAGAGAAACGCCGGACGTGAAGCGAAAAAAGGCAACACCACAGAGCTCGTTGTCAACCAGGAAGCCATGTTAGCACCACTAGTTAAAATGGCCAGCAGTAGAGCGGACACCAGAGCGGTTTCATTGATTTTATACTTTGCTGGTTATTCAAAACCGAGGCGAGAGCAGAAATAAACAGCCTCTCAGTAGCAGTGTCCGCCATGTTGAATGTTTTGGACTAGCCGCATAAGCCGAGTTAATTGTGTATGACGTGACCAGCAAACAATACTCTGCTGCAGACAAATGGCTTGTGATTGATCCGTCCACAAAATCGCAGAGAGAAGGGATTTGCTCTGAGAAAGGGACCAGACCGTGCTGCTTTTGAAAAACGGTCTGGTATAATAGGCTAATGTTGAAATCTCCACTGCAACTTCTGAGTTTGAAGCGTGAGTAACATCTTGCCCAGACAGAACAGCAACTCATGTTGCATCCAGATTCTCTCCACTGCTGCTGAAAAGTCTGCTACATATAGACCTGTGCTGTTTCCCACAGTCCTTTAAACAACAGCCCCCCATCAGAGCAGCCACTCAAATGTTAATACTATGACCACATATTCACCGGGACTGTTCCCTCCCACCTGTGTGTGGAAACTCCTGCTGCAGAGCAACACACCTGCCAGCAATCCACAATCACCAGCTTCATAAGATGACCAGCCTCTCCACTATTCCTTGCTAGTTTGTTTGTTCAGCTACATACATGTATACTATTAAATTTTGGCTAAAACCATGTCTTGCCCGGCCGGCTGCCTACCAGCTGAACGCTCATGACCTCGTGACCCAGGTAAGTAGGAGGTTACCTGCCAGCTACTTACCTGTTTCAGTTCTGGTCCATCTCCTCCGACACTTTAACTCCTTACACCTACATTTACATTTACATTTAGTCATTTAGCAGACGCTTTTATTCAAAGTGACTTACAAGTGAGGAAAACAATGGAAGCAATTTTAACAACACAAGGTAGCAAAAAGCATAAGTGCACAAAAAACTAGTCAGTTTAAACTGCTAAGGATAATAAATAATTTTATTTGTATGTATTTATTTTATTTTTATTTTTTTTGAGAGAAGGAAGAGAAGGAATAGATAGAAAGGAAGTAGAACTCAGTGTTTGTCAGTCAGGTGTTGACGGAAGAGATGTGTTTTCAGGCGTTTTTTAAAGATGGCTACAGAATCTGCTGATCTTGTAGCAGCAAGTAGATCATTCCACCAATGTGGAACAGAGCCAGAGAAGGTACGTAAGAGTGTTTTTTTTACTTTTTTGGGACGGTACTACCAGCCGTTGTTCATTTGCAGCGCAGGAATCTGGTAGGAACATAGTTCTGTATTAGTGAGTGAAGATATGAGGGTGTGGAGCCAGTAGTGGTCTTGTAGGCCAAGAGCATAGCTTTGAACTTAATGCGGTGTCAACCGGGAGCCAGTGTAACCTAGTTACATGTGCTCTCTTTGGTTCATTAAAGACCACTCTTGCCGGTGCATTCTGGATCAGCCACAGAGGTTTGGTTGTGCAGGCAGGGAGTCCAGACAGTAGAGCATTGCAATAATCCATTCTGGACAAGACAAGAGCTTGGACCAGGATTTGTGTAGAGTGCTCTGATAGGAAAAGTCTAATTTTCCTAATGTTGTAGAGGATGAATCTACAGGACCGGGTGGTGCTGGCGACATGACTTGTGAAGTTTAGTTGATGATCAATTACCACTCCCAGATTTCTGGCAGTGCTGGACGGTGTAATGGTTGATGGGCCTAGTTGAATGGAGAGGTTATGGCAGGTCCCTGGGTTGGCCTGAATCACAAGCAGTTCTGTTTTTGCAAGGTTCAGCTGCAGGTGATGGTCCTTCATCCAAAGTGAAATGTCACCCAGACATGCCGAGACGCGAGCAGAGACCGTCGGATCGTCAGGTTGAAATGACAGGTGGAGTTGAGTGTCATCTGCATAGCAGTGATAGGAAAAGCCATTCTTCTGAATGACGGAGCCAAGGGATGTCATGTATATGGAAAAGAGTAGCGGTCCAAGCACTGAGCCCTGTGACACCCTTGTATTGAGATGTTGGGACTTAGCGTGGAATAAACCAGTTCTCAACATCTACTAGTTGTGTTTTGCTTTTTGGGTCCTACATAGAGTTGTGACAAGGACAGTGTTGGAGATACAAGGGACATCTCAGTTAGGTGTTATTCACTATTCACTACTCAATTTACACAGACTACAATGTCCCTTTATTAAAGGAGCACTGTGTAACTTTTAGCCAGTAGAAGGCTCACTTCCCTCTACAGCAGTGCTTCTCAAACCTTTTTCACCATGCATGAAAAAAGAATTGTTGTTTATGGTAACCACCTTTGTAAAAAGACTTTACTGCTCGTTATATTCTACTAATTTCCTTCGGAAAAACTCAAGTGGTTTGTTGACAGAAGAGGGATGCAATGTTTCTACAGTGTGTGCCTTCTAAACTTACATGGTTTTATACTGTCTGCAGCGAGTGTTTTTAGACACATGCATACACACCAGTGTTGGGAAAGTTCACTTTCTACAAGAACTAGTTCAAAGTTCAGTTCACAAATTTTAAAATGAACTAGTTCATAGTTCTTTTTTTCCATATGTTGCTGCGAGCTATTGTTTTTCAAAATTATTGCCACAGCCCATATACAGTAGAATCACAGACAGCAATTATTTTATCAGTTTTAACAATGAAGCTATGCGTCAGATTTCATTTTCATATCCAATTTTGAATCCTTATCCAACCAGGGTTTACATTAGCATTGAGGGGACAGCATTTCCCCATTGTTGCTTTAATGCTTTGTTGCTGTCCATTCACTCCACACTAGTAGAAGCTGCAGCTTTCAACCCTACAGTACATTCTCAAGAACATGAGGAAAAACATGCTGCTTGAATGGTCTTTTTTAATGAGGAATTATTCCCAAGAAAAACAGGACAGTAATCATTAAGGTGAAAACATTTTTAAATTTTAATAATTTTCCATTGTCCACATGCTAAAACAGAATACTGGAATCCTGGAAAAATAGACCAGGCAGGTTCAACAAACAAGTTACATGAATGAATTTAAATGATCATACGCCTTACTACATGCTGCTGTCGCCTCCGTGCTTAATTTTTTTTTTTTTTTGATGACGCCACGCATGCGCGCGGCGGTGCGACACAAGTGGCTGGTGTTGCCAGGTTTGGTGTTTTTCCGATACATATTAAGACCCGCTTTGCGGCTGGTTTATGTGTGTTTTAGCCGGGTTTTCGCCTGGAAGGCTCTATAGAAATCTGGCACCCTATTGAACGAAGTTAACCTGAGAGAGTTCACAGACACCAGAATGAACGAGTTCACAGTAACGTTCATCAGGCAGTAATACAGCACGTTCAGTTCACGTTCGCCCAAAATATGAACGAGTTCATGAACTATCGTTCAATGAACGCGTTCAGGCACAGCACTGATACACACACACACAGTAAGGCTGAGAGCAAAATAAGTGTTGCAATTTGCAAGACTTACTCTTTGATTTAGTGTCCAGTGTTCATAGCGGAGGCAGCCCCCCTCTCTTTCTGCCCCAGGTGTGAATGGGGTGAATGGAAGCCCGATGTAAAGCGCTTTGGATTTGTTTTAGCAGCGTATTTCTCCATTCCTGGATATGTCTCCATATTGCAGTCTCGCTTGATTCCATTGACAGTCACCATGTAAGTATGTATGTTTAGTGTCACTTCAATAGAGTCTGTGTTGCAGCAACACTCAACATTAGTTCTGCCCTGCCAAACAGCAAGTTTGGAAGAAAGAAATAAGAAATCATGTCTGAAGCGGTAGGGCCATTTTAGTGTATTTTGGCCTATTTCTGCATCCTCTATTTGAGTGCCATAATGTAATTTCTCACAATGTGTCCCCATCCTGAGGACAACAAAGTTGATTCTACCAATCTCATGTCTAAGAATCATCAAAATGATTTTGAGAGTGTTTTGGGCTTAAAGTTATGCTGCGGTGCTCTTTTAAACCTCTTTCGATGAGCTCTAGAGTGGAAATACTACAAATGTTCTACAATATCCGTATTCTTTCAGTTTAATTAAAAATGCCAACCCTCTGATGGAGTTTTTCTGTGAGTTCTGGCATAATAACAATAACATCATGCCAATTGCAGTTTACATACTCTTTATTTCAGAGCTGACATGACTGATATAGTGACACATGGTAAAGTAGTAAACTCTGTTTAGCTGCTGATCTGCAAAGAACTGAAGCTGATGGGGACATACTTTCAGTCTTTGATAGGCTAAAACATTCTTTATGGACAATAAGGGGAAATATTTAGTCGAAGACCAAGTAAAAATGTGTTTGATTTTGAGACTGAGCCCTTAGGAAACATATTGAGGGCTGCAACAGTAGTTCTCCTTTGTGTGCACTCCTTTATGTGTGAGTTAAAGTTTCTCTTTATTGTCTGTAAAAACAAACTGCTACTCAAACCGTTCTCTTTATGAATGCTACATGCCATGATTAATACTGCTCATAAATAACTTATTAATTTGCTTTGAGGCTAATTCCTTTCAAAACCAAACAACAATTCATAAGCAGCACCTCTCAAATATTTATAACAGCAGCGATGAGTGGCCAATTTGTGCCGCACTGACTAATGACAGCGGCGTTGGCTTTAATTACACAAGTTGAAATGGGATTAGACAGTTTCTTAAAGGCCGCTGACTGGCAGAAGTCTCCACTACACAATGTGCACGCTAATAAAAGTGTGTCGTTTAATTAAGGCTAGCATTTCTGCTCGTAATATAAAAGCAGTGAGGCTGACATACCAGGAGATTTGTACTTACAGCCCCGCACGTAATTAATAAGACAACAATATCGCGTCTTGCCTGTGGTTCACACAATGCGGCTAATAAACAAAATGGTAATCCTGGGTTCCCTGTTGACCTCCGCAGGGCTTACAAACCACTTATGAATGCTGCGGGAAAAACTATGCGTTCTGTGAGGACTTTTTTTTCCAGTCTGGGCTCAGAATCAATGTGAGCCGACACTATCCAAGCTCTGAGACAGAAGGTTATTGCTGATATGGCGAAGCTTTGAGGGTATTATCAGACACTGCAAACAATTAAGAGTGTCAATAATGAGAGAATGAGAGGGCTCTTTTGTGAACGGTTGGCTTTTTGTGGCAGGGGCCCCTCTGGTGTGAAAGGAGTCGACAGAGTGTGGGACCTCCCCCCTGGATGCTGAGCTGTGTTCTCATTAGACGGTGATAAGAGCAAGAAGCAGAGCAGCCAAGAATTGCCAATGAGATTCATATATGAGCTGTAAGAATATGATGGTTTTACACAACAAAAGATTTATGATCAAGATAAAAATATATTAGTTAACCTTTAGCCTTAGAATATCCTTATGGAGGATATTTATATCTGAATGAAATACAGATTCAATTGTAATTTCAGTGAGGGGACAGATACTAATTAAATCCTTGCACGCAAAAATATAACTCATAATGATCCAATAGGTCTAATAGGTGTTACACCACTAGATACTATATCTGCAAAAACTTCAGAAGAAGTTAAGGTAAAACGTTTTTGCATTTACAAGGAGCAATAAGAACCATTGCCAGGCAGCTGACGGGGGTAGGGGGCCGAGCCCCAGGGTGTGGGGGCCCAAAACTAAGCCCTCCTATGGTTTACTAACATGGACAAAATTATATAGGGGGGCCTCTGGCCATAGGGTTTGTCCAGGGCCCCATCAATTTTGTCAGGGGGCTAATGTCACTGCTGCTTCTCACTAGTGCCACCGCCCCAATACCACTGCTGTTGATGCCACTGCTGCCAATGACACTGTTGCTAATGCTAATGCAACAACTACTAATGCAGTCACTGTTATCACCCCCTACTGTCAGTGCAATGATAATAATGTCACTGCCATTAATGCCACCGATGACATTTCCACTAAAGCCACTAGTCTAATGCCACCACTGCCACTAATGCTAGTGCCACTAGGGCTAATGCCACCACCAGTGCAACTATTGTCACGCCACTAATAGTTATTGCCACAGCTGCTAATGCCACCGCCACAAATACCATTTCCATCCTCTCTATCAACAGAGTGATTGACAGCTGCATCAGGCTGCCTTGGCCTTGGTCAGTCCTTGTCTTCTGTCATGTCTCTGCTTCACCGATCACCGGGTCCCGCCCTGAAGCCCAGCAGCCGGGACCTGACGGGGACTTCCAAACTTTCAGGAAGTGATAGTGACCAGTAATTGTCCTGAGCCAGCGGGGTACAGGACGAGACAGAGCCAGGAAATTTCACAATGTGGAGTGTGAAAAAAGAGGAGAAAGTTTCTTTGAAAAGATTGTTTTATGAAAATGTTTCCACAATTTATTTTGTTAAAAGACTACTGTATTATGTATTTTAACCCAACCCCTTACAAAAAGCTCTATGCATCCAGACTTTTGTAATATTTCACTTGTTGTTTGGTGCAGAAGGACTACCGGAGGACAAGCTTATTGCTTATTTCTAACAGGGTCTGCCTCGAGAGCAGACACATCCCTCATACTCTGCCACTCTTTGCCATAGCTGATTCATGTGCTCCATCAGATTTTTATGTTTTTGTGCCATCAGCTTAAACTATACAGCTTAAACTCATGCCACATTACATCGAATTACAGGTTATAGATGAAATAGGTATCACAAGCCTGTATTTTGTTTGCTATTGATTTTGATGGTATGTAGCGTATTTTGTTTCGTTTTCGTGTGGCTCAGACAGCGGCTCTCGTTTTAATCTCACACTGTTACCGGCACATAAGTTACGTCAGGTTTAAGCAGGACACAGACCTTACCACCATAGTTATCACTCTTATAGGCGCGCCTCTATGGTAGTTCAGCCAATGACCTCAAAGAAAAGAGAAGGTGATGAGAAACAAGGAAGTAAAGACAAACAAATTACTTGGATGTGTAAAATCGCTAAATAGTGCTCATCTTTAGCAGCCAACACATAGAGCAAATGTTATGAGAATGCAGTGATTTAAATGTTTAGTGGTCTGACACTTTGCACTCTCCTGTTTTTAAACGGAAAACATGTGATTTAAAATAACCATTATGTTAGTTTACCCTAAACAGCAAGTCATCAAATCCAGACTTTCAGATAAAATAAAATGCTTCAAATGTGAATGAAATAGGATGATGGAGCCACAGACATTGAGGGACCATTGGGAGACCACCGGGCCCCAGTGACATGTTAAGGAAGTATCACCGACCTGTAATTGTCCCGAGTCAGCGGGGAACACTGCTCCTGGACAAAAGACAAGAAGATGAGCGTAAAGATGTAGGCCTCAGAGTCTTTGGCGCTCACTGGAGACGTCTAGACGTTTACGCTTGGCCGCAGCTGTAATGTGGCTCTGAGCAGGTCTTGTTGGGCCTCTTCAGAGCCTTTGTGCTGGGAGAGGAAGTGTCTGACAGAGAGGAGTGGAGGTCAGAGTCAATGGTGCAGGACGGAGCTTGACCTTGTTGTTGATACAAGTTGGTGTCAGATCTGATAATAAGTGGATTTCATGTCACAGTAGACCGGACAAGACCGAGAGCAGGGTGAACAGAGACAGAGACCAAGTCAAGACCAAGGCCAGTGCATGATACATGGAAAGAGATAAAAGAGGTCCAGTCTCAAACCAAACTTATTGAGGGAGGGTTAGAGCTCGGTGTTTTTGTTGCAGGCAATCCCAATACTTATATTTATAACATACGTTGTGATATTAGTAAGGCCATATTTAAAAGCCAGAGGGATCAATGTCAAGTATGCGTCCATTCTCAAGGCTCATTATACTCTTTGTTAGATACACATTTGAACACAAACGGAGCCTTCTGTCCGTTCATTTGATCTGTACTTTGGTCTATTTTCCCAAAGCTTAGGAATGCAGTGACCATAGGGGGCAGTGGTTAGCTCTTCTCTAAAGTTGAAGTGGGGAACAATGGCGGAGCTTTTTTCGTAGTTGATGTAGATAGTGCTTGGAAGTATTAAGGCTGAGATGAGGACGTTTGTAACGGACAGAGCTAATTGCATACATAACGGGAGCAGAAATGAGCCTCTAAGTCCCACAACACTGTAGCCACAACTTATCTTTAAAATGTGTCATAGAAGAGCTATCAATCTGAATAAAGAAGTGAATAAATTCTCTATTGTCTCAATTTAGATGTCCTTCTTAAAGTATAATCCAACATGTCAATTAAATTCTTAACATGGGACATCAGAGGACTTGGTTCACAAGCAAAAAAAAAAAAAAAAGTATTCAATCATATCATCCAACATAGCAGGTATGTCTTTTACAGGAAACTCAGCCCAATAGATGTGTTAATCTGTGTTTCTGGCAAATGATCTGGTCGTAACAGATCATAGAGGTGAATACAACCTCAGACGTCCAACAACTTCTAAATAATTCTGAAGTTACTGCCATTATGTGTTGACAATTAAAACGAAGGCAAGATGAACTTGTTCACATGATGGTGATGTATGTAAATCTGAGAGGTGATATTCCACGGGTTTGGAAAAACTTCTAGTTACATAAATAACTGGAAAATGAAAGAAGCTCTTTTGGAAATTCAGTGGGCCGGTGCACACTTGTACGTGATATGGACTGTGTTTGAAGGTTGACCAGCAGCCCCCCTTTAGCTGGGGCTGTGTGTGTCAGAGCGGCTGTGAGGGCAGATATACGACTCCACAGAGAGGTCAGAGGTTTATTAAAGAGCCTGTAAGTGCCTATTCAAAATAGAGCCTGTCCCATTAGCCGCTCGCCCCTTCCCCCCACCTGCTCCCTCCAAGGCCCTCCTAACACACACTGCACCTGTTTGTTTGGGAACAGCCAACAGCACCGTCCCCCAAATAAAACCAAGCTATGTTCAGTTTGTGGTGTTTTTTATTCTAATTATGAAAAGGGACAATAAATCTACCCAATGACATTTAAGTGGTGGGTTTTCTGTGCTACATGAAGGATCAAGTGTCAGGGTGGCTCGAGACTCAGCCCAAGTACCTCCGGATTCTCGGCAAAGACGGCCAAGCTGATCCATGTTGGTAATCAACAGAGTTTAAGAAGCACCGCGTTCAGCTCATTTATGCCAGATCGTAACACTAGCTTCAGTTAGTAGTACGTCTCGCGCTTGAATTGCCTGTTGTATGTCCTGTTCTTTTGTCCATCTCAGATCCTTCCAGTCCTGCCGTCAGTCCTGTTCCCGTCCCGCCTCTGCCTTCTCCTGATCCCGTCCCGTCGTCAGTCCCGCTCCAGTCCAGCCCCGGTCTTCTCCTGGTATCCCTCTCCATCCTCGAAGAACTCGCTCCTTCTAAGTTTATTATTCAATAAATCTGATTTTGAGTTATTTACCGTGTGTCTGCGTTTGGGTTCTCAGCCAGTCCATAACAGTACGATCTGGCCAGAATGAACCCAGCAGAGCCTAGCACGCTACCACAGATTGTCGCTGCTCAGACCGCTCTTCTGGAGCAGCATGACGCTACGCTCCAGGCCCTCATGGATCATATGAAGGAATTTTCCCTCAAATTGTCCGGACTCAGTAACCAGTTGGCTTCCTTGAACACCACGCAGTCTGCCAGCACTCCAGCTCCCTCCGCTCCGACTCCGGAAGCTCCGCCTCCTGCGCCAAAAGAAGCGTTTGTGCCATCTACAGCACCATATCACGGAGATCTCGGCTCATGTCGGGCTTTTTTAACACAGTGCTCTTTAGTTTTTGAGCAGCAGCCACAGACAGTCAGAGTGAACGTTCTAAGATTGCTTTTCTTATTGAATGTTTACGGGGCCAGGCGTTACAATGGGCCTCCGCTGTCTGGGAAAAGCAGGAGGCTGTGTGTATTTCCTACCTAAGAGACTGTTTTCCATACGCCAGGGAGATCGCAGTGGGGCAGAGTTTGCCATCGAGTTTTGTTCACTCGCCGTGGAGAGCGGTTGGAACGGGGAGGCTCTTCACGGGGCTTTCTTGAACGCCCTATCTGAAAAGCGCGAGAACCACCCACGAGTCTTAACGAACTCATCAGAGGGGCCATTAGGATTGATAACCGCCTCCGTGAGCGTAGGAGGGAGAAGGCCGGCCTGCGGGCGTCGCGGAGACTCCCTAACCCTCAGTTTTCAGACTCACCACAGCCTCAACGAGAGAGGACTGGCGGGGTTTGGGCGCAGACGGCCACTGGCAGCGGCCAATCCAGTTTTCCTGCACAACCGCCGGATCATCCACTGCAGTCCACCGCACTCGAACCCATGCAACTGTGCCGGACCCACTTGACGGAGGAGGAGAGACAACAACGTGTCATAACGGGGAGTTGTCTCTATTGCGGGAGGCTGGGACATTTTCGCGCTTCTTGTCCGATTTGTCTGGGAAAAGGGGGGGCTCGGCAGTAATGGGAGAAGTACTGCTGAGCCAAGTCCAATGCTCATCTCCCAAACCAATTAGAATGGAAGGTACAATTATTTTGGCAGACCAGAATCGGACCTTGGCCGTGATGATCGATTCCGGCGCAGATGAAAGCCTTTTGGACCGTGGTGTGGCTAAGGAGCTGGGAATCCGGACTCAGCCATTGGGGGTGCCTTTAAAGGTCAAGGCCTTGAACGGAGAAGTTCTGGCCCAGATCATGGAACAGACACTTCCAGTCAACCTCCTTCTGTCTGGTAATCACAAAGAGACTATTAGTTTTTACATTTTTGACTGTGTGCACACAATAGTCCTGGGGTTACCCTGGCTTAAGGTACATAACCCTCACATAGACTGGGCCGCATACCAAGTGGTGTCTTGGAGTAATTTCTGTCATTTACATTGCCTGCAGTCTGCTTTGCCCCCTGTTTTTTCTAGGTCCACCCCGGTACCTAAACCCCCTGATCTGTCCTCGGTTCCGTCGGTTTACCATGACTTGGCTGCCATGTTCAGCAAGCATCAGGCCCCGTCTCTACCACCTCACAGACCATACGACTGCGCCAGTGACCTCCTCCCCGATGCTCCTCTGCCCAGCAGCCGTCTCTATACCCTCTTGAGGCCGGAGAATGAGGCGATGGAAAAGTCGTTGGCAGCAGGGATTATACAACCCTTGTCCGGTGGGTGCAGGATTTTTTTTTGTTGATAAGAAGGACAAGTCCCTGAGACCCTGTATTGATTTTCGGGTCCTGAACAAGATTACCATCAAGAATAAGTACCCACTCCCCTTGATCAGTTCCGTTTTCACTCCCCTCTGTGGCTCCATGGTATTCACTAAACTCGATCTCCGCAACGCCTACCACTTGGTGCGTATGTGGGAGAGGGGGATGAGTGGAAGACTGCTTTTAAGACCCCCTTAGGACACTTTAAGTATCGGGTGATGCCTTTTGGACTCGCGAATGCCCCTGCGGTATTCCAGAACTTGGTAAATGATGTCCTACGGGACATGATTGGACGGTTTGTTTTCGTGTATCTGGATGATATATTGATTTTTTTCTAAGGATTTGAAGGAGCACCAGATACATGTCCGGGGAGTTCTCCAGAGACTACTGGAGAATAAGCTGTTCGTGAAGGCCGAGAAGTGCGAGTTCCATGCACCTATAGTTACATTCCTCGGCTACATCATCGCTCAGGGGCAGATCCAGATGGACCCAGAGAAACTCACGGCGGTACGGGAGTGGCCGTCCCCATCCAGCCGTAGGGATGTTCAGCGCTTCTTGGGGTTCGCTAACTTTTATAGGCGATTTATCCGCAACTTCAGCAGACTGGCAGCCCCTTTGACGGCTCTCACATCCACCGCACAACCTTTTGCCTGGACACAGGAGTTAGAAAAAGCTTTTCAGGAACTTAAGCATCGCTTTACATATGCCCCGGTGCTCATCCAGCCGAATCCGGAACTACAGTTTGTGGTGGAGGTCGACGCTTCGGAAACGGGAGTGGGGGCGGTACTGTCCCAGCACTCTTCCACAGACCAGAAGCTTCATCCCTGCGCCTACTTCTCTCGTAAGCTCTCTCCAGCCAAGCGGAACTATGATGTGGGGAACAGAGAGCTCCTGGCGGTGAAGTTGGCGTTGGAGGAGTGGCGTCATTGGCTGGAGGGTTCCATTCATCCGTTTGTGGTCTGGTCAGATCCTAAAAATCTGACATACATCCAGACGGCAAGGCGGCTGAACTCCCGGCAGGCCAGGTGGGCATTATTTTTTGATCGTTTTAACTTTGTTCTTACTTATCGCCCAGGGTCCAAGAATCTGAAGCCAGATGCATTGTCCAGAGTCTTCCCCACGGAACAGCCAGCTCCAGAAGAAGAGCATATCCTGCCCCAGTCTCGCATGCCATGTACGTTCCGGATAACGTTCGTTCGGAGGTGTTGCACTTGGCCCATGGGACCCGCCTCACGTGCCGTCCGGGTATTGGCCGCACCCTTGCTGTCCTGCGCAGCAAGTTTTGGTGGGCCACCATGGACAAAGATACCAAGGACTACATTTCTGCCTGCCCCGTGGGTTCTCGGAATAAGACCTTCCATCGACCCCCAGCAGGACTGCTACAGCCACTACCCATCCCTAACCGGCCGTGGTCCCATGTGGCATTGGACTTTGTCACTGGGCTTCCACCATCTAAAGGACATACCGTAGTGCTGACGATTGTCGATCGGTTTTCGAAAGCAGCTCACTTCGTCCCCTTACCCAAGCTGCTGTTCGCTCGGGAGACTGCAGATCTCCTAGTGGTCCATCTGTTCCGGCTACACGGCATCCCTTTGGACATTGTGTCCGACAGAGGTCCGCAGTTTACCTCCCAGGTGTGGAGGGCGTTTTGTGCTGCATTGGACATTAAGGTCAGTCTCTCATCTGGTTACCATCCTCAGACCAATGGACAGACAGAGCGGGCTAATCAACAGATGGAGGTGGCACTGAGGTGCACATCATCAGCCAATCCTGCCAGTTGGAGTTCCCATCTGCCTTGGGTAGAATATGCCCACAACACGCTGGTGAACTCCTCCCTAGGTATGTCTTCATTCCAGTGTTGTTATGGTTATCAACCACCTTTATTTGCAGATCAGGAACAAGAGCTGGCAGTCCCTTCGGTACGAGAGCACCTGCGCCGGTGCCATCAGGTCTGGAAGAAGGCCCGCTCAGCTCTTGTATGCGCCTCTGCCCAGTCACAGGCCCAAGCCAACCGCCACCGCACCCCTGCCCCTAGGTACTCTCCGGGACAGAAGGTTTGGCTCTCCTCCAGGGACCTGCCGTTGAGGGTTGAATCGACAAAGTTGGCGCCCCGGTTCATCGGCCCGTTTGAAGTGGAGAAGGTCATCAACCCTGCGGCAGTGCGCCTGAAGCTCCCTGGGTCCCTTAGGATTCATCCTACATTTCATGTCTACCGGATCAAGCCGGTCAGGTCCAGCTCCTTGATCCCTCCCTGTCCTTCCCCGCCTCCTCCCAGGGTTATAGACGACCATCCAGCCTACACTGTGCGGCGGATTATGAACGTACGGCGCCGGGGTCGGGGCCTTCAGTTTTTAGTGGATTGGGAGGGTTACGGGCCGGAAGAATGGTGTTGGGTGCCCCGGAGGAACATTCTCGACCCCTCCCTGATTCGGGGTTTTTTTCATCGCCATCCGGAGAAGCGGGATAGGCCGCCAGGTGGCGTCCATAGAGGCGCTCCTTCTAAGTTTATTATTCAATAAAAAATCTGATTTTGAGTTATTTACCGTGTGTCTGCATTTGGGTTCTCAGCCAGTCCATAACATCAAGTCAAAGGTAAAAGACTCATTCTCATTCTTATGGACGAGTGAAAAGTACCTTCTGTCAGAAATAGAGCTCATTAACACAGAGCATATTCATAAATATAAACCACGTTTGGAACGATGGTCTTCAGATTAAAGCATGTGCAGGTGTTTTTCTTCTTTTTGCAGCGTAGTTCTCTGCTTCTTCTATTGTTCTAGTGATGAGTAAACCTGGTTCAGACTGTTTTATCGCTGTTGAGGAGCCGAAGTAGTGCAAAAACACACAGCATTATTTCACAGTGATATTTCTCACTTTTAAGTCCTGGCCTCAAAGAGGGTCCACTGCCCTTAACTATCAATATTTCATACAAAGGCCTGTGAAGAGGCTAAAGCTGCAGCCTGTTCAGGGGGTTTGTCTCAAAACAGAGGTGGAGCAATGTGATGGGTTTTCAGGGCAAACGTCCCCATTTTAGGGGGGCCCCATACCATAGGAGTCACCAACTCATTTTTAGGGGATTACCAGCCCTAAATGTGACCCAGTGCTGAGGTAGAGCCTACGTGATATACTAATTAAATACTGTATACTCTTTTATAGTTACCAGACCAAGTATAAGGTTGGACTATCTGTCAAATAAATACTTAAAACATTAATTAAACTAACCACCAACAGTGAAAAAACAAACAAAAGTATAATAAAATAAAAAAAATCTTATTTTAATAAATAGACCCACATCCTGTAAACATGCTACTGACATGTATTTTGTTGAAACTGCTCAAGTTAAAGAGTAAAAGGAGGGTTTTATAAAAAATGTTTGGCCTTGATTCTTTTTGTTTTAAAGCTTTTGAGTTTGGGATTTTGGGGCCAGTTAAATTTAATTAAAAAACATTTGCTGATACCATGGCCAGCTAAATGTCATCTAAAGCACCAGAATTCAGGGAATTACATCAGTTTTTATGAAGATTTTCTGGGAGAGAACCCCCATATCCCCGAGGTTTGACATACTTGTGTCTGACGACAAGCTCAAAACGGTGTTAATGTGTTTCTTTTAGTGACTTTTGCCTGCTTGGCTAATGAGGTGCTAAGCGCACCGTAACATTTTATTAGTTTCCCCTCACACCCCCCCACTTTTGATAAGGTTGCTACACCCCTGAGCCTAATGGTCAGCCCGGACTTGGTGACCTAGTGTAACCTCTAGGTTAGCATATTCATATTCAGAGGAGCACCAGAGCCCTGTCCTCTGGAGCTCGTTTAGGGGATCAACGCAGAGTTTTTAACATCACAAAGGTCGGTTACTTTTGATGTGAATCTTTGTGGAAACTTAAACTGAACGGCTAAACTGCTCTTGAGCAGGTAAAGCTCCAGATAAAGGATAGGAAAACAGCATATTGTCCAATCAGTGGCGAGAAACAAGCTGCAGGTGTGGTAGAGAAAGAATTGCTGCATAAACTTAATAAACAGCTAACAACATTTTAAAGTGATAACCTCTTAGTTTTAATATTTAAATAATAGACTCCACACCTTCTGGTCGTTGGTCTTTACTTGTTGTGTATGTGCCCCAGTTTGTGCGTATGTCCTGTTTACAGGTGAGATAAGAGGAGTTTATGTGAGATTTCATGTTAAACTCTTCAACCTGTCCATGTGATTGGTTCTTCAGTGCCAAATCGACTGTTGTTTAACTGGGCAGAAGAGACATTCCCAGATAGGCTCAAATAACTTTGAAGGACATGCCCTGGGAGTAGGCTTACAGTTCAAGTTAAACCACCAACCTGTCCAAATCCAAGCAGGTAAAAGCAATTCCTAACTGGTTATAGTCTGAGTTTAACCACTCCAGACCCTTCTAAATCTGGCTATAACCAGTTTTGACACTTAAACCTTGTTCCAAATTAAGTTCTAACCAGGTTCAAAAGATGGTGTTAAACCAATCAAAGCCCATCCAAACCTGGTTAGAACCAGGCTGTGCCTTTAGAAATGGTTAAAGTCTGTGTCCATCTATATATTTATATTATGTAGTTATGAGTCACACCACTCAGTAAAAACCACCAGGACCATCTCCTAAGTCCAGAAATTTTGGTTCATGTGTAAACACACATCAGGAGAAGCTCTGGAGGTAATTTTCTTGACATCCTCCAAAGACGTGTGGAGCATGTCGTGTGGAGGACTTCTAAATATGTGCTCCTACAGTAAACAACATCAATATTCAGAACAATTATTTAGCTGATGCCTAATAATAAACTGCCCACATCTTTCTTGTGCAAGAACCTGTTTATCCAATATGTTACCAAACGTTTTGAGGTTCTGCACATATTCAATTTCTCTCATTTTCTTCCACTTGGTCCCGTTAGGGGTCGTGGGTGACTGGATCCTATCCCAGGGTCTTAGGCGGAGTACACCCTGGACAATGTCCAGTTAGTTGCAAGGCTGTTCTGCACACAATAAACCAATAAATAAGTCATTTACTTCAGAGTGTAAACCAGCAAGCTGATGTTGCCCATTTTGATGTCATTCCTACAAATGAAGAAAGATGTGGCCACTGTTTTGTTAAGTTGGTGCGTCACATTAAGAAGCAGAAACTTCAATTGTAAATGTTTTTTATTAATTTCTTGAAAACAATTGGAAATTGACTATTCAAAAAAAAGTTTTTATAGTAAACTAGACATTACATAAGCAGTCTCAGAATTCAGCTTTTGTCTAACTATGTTGGTTCTATATCAGCCTTTCTCAAACTTTTTTCAGTCAGGGCACCTTTCAAAAATGCATAAAATGTGAAGGCACCCCAGTTTAAAATATAATTTAAAAACACTGCATAACCCAAATTTAAATGCAAATGTCCTGTTTATTTAGACAGGACAGTAATGAACAGAGCATAATACGAACTGTAAATAACAATAATAATAACAACTTTATAGCAACTTTATAGCACCTTTAAAAACACAGGTTTGCAAAGTAATTCACAAAATAATTAATTAGAGACACAAATGCCATAAAACCGTAAGAGGTGGACCGCACAATACAAGAACCCAACAACAAATCCTGACCAGGAGAACTAAACTGAAGTGCAGGATGCAGTTAAAATAAAATAAAAAGGGGCAGACATAACAAAAATAAATAAAATCAGATACAATACGATAAGAAAAAGGTCCATGTTCCATGCAACAGAGATAAGCAGGAATGTTTTTCCATATAGTACTTGTTTTCATCCGTGCTATATGCGCATGCACACACACCCACACACACAAAAAAATAATCCGCAACGAGAGAAAGATCTACATGCGCGCATGCAGCGCACATACGCGCTCACACAAGCCGGGGTGGGGTGACCACAATCAATGAGAGACGTGAGCCTGGTGCGACGCACACAGCCGCCCTATCCTGGCAGGTATGGATGAGAGGCAGACACGGAGCTCCTGGTCCACAGTCCTCAGTCGCTCCCTGTACTAGTGGAAGTGTTTTGTCGTTTAAACACCTTTATAACGATTGCGTTAGTTGAGCTGTATGCACGATGGGCGCCGCCATCGCCGCCGCAGGGGCAGTTTAGAAAAGTTGTGATATATGACAGCTCTGAGCGCGCCTGTCTCTGGCTCAGTGCAAGCCAACACGAAAGCATTTTTTTTTTTTTTTTGAGTAATGTAAGTAATTTTTTGGCGGCACCCCTGACAGGGGGCACCCCAGTGTGCCGCGGCACCCACTTTGAGAAAGGCTGTTCTATATAATAAAACTATAAACTGTAATAGACTTGCATTGACCTTACTTTACATTTAATGCACAAATCCAACTTTAGATTACCCATATGATTCCATTTCAGCAGAACCAGGCTGATCCCCAGTGCCCACTCCTAATAAATCCCCATCATTACCCTAACCATTTCACACAGCTGTTATCCTGTCTATCATTTATCAGAGCACATTGTGAGTGCGTGTGGCCTGTGCTAAACATTCATGAGCTTGTACCGTTTACTGCCACCAGCTGCAGCTCGCCTCCATAAAAAGACTATTACAGACGACGGCACTTAGCTCATTGATACCTAATTAGATTATTGTCAAAGCTGTAGAGTGGAGGGCCATGTGACAGAAGTGGTAGGGGGCGTGGTCTATGGGTTGAACTTTAACCCGGGACTGATTCCCAGGGTCATAGAGCCAATGAGGACAGATTGGAAACATGACGGGTCTTAGGGGATGCAGCACAAGGGAGAACTAAAGGATATTTAAATGAGGAGATCTGTCTGTCACATAACCCCCTATAGGACCCCCGTCCACAGTGGAAGCAGAGGAAACACACACACAGCAGAAAATATGGCTCGTTGACAAGTATTCAACTCAAGTCGAGATAATATGAACAATGGAATATTTGATAAACTGATATTGTCTCAAGTGCCAAATATTTGTGGCCATACAAGTTCTACATGGCAAAAAAAAAAATAAACAAATACCAAGAAATACCTAAAAAGATTCAGACATTTATAGCCCAAAAATACCTTGCCTTAAATTTCTGATCGCATCCTGCAATTGTTTACGTCACCATTAAAGATTGTGTGAATACAATATTCATCTGCATTTCACTTTGCTACCCTTTCCTTGTTTTTATTTATTTTTCTTTGTTTACTGTCTCTGTGTAAGCAGAAGTAGTCAGCGCTTAAAAAATACACTAGACATGTATTTTTGACAGCCACTCAGTACAGTACGTTCACATGTAGAGCTTACTCTGACTATGCTGATAGCCCGATTAAACCCTCTCAGCTGGAGTTCTCACTCTAGTCCAAGTTAACATGCACATGACATGACTTGACAGAGCACAATAACAGACAAACAGGATAACCAATGGCAGAGTGACCATATATATGAGTATTTGTCTAAAGGGAGTATCATTCCAAACACTGCTCTTTTCTGGTGTTTCTGTTTACCTGCGTTACTCTGTGTCTCAGTGTGCTGGGTCCGACCTTAATCAGAGTAAGCCGTAAACATGCAGCAGTAATCTAATAATGAACCACATTATCCAGTTGTGTTAGTCTGATTTTGAGAAATTCTAATGACTGCTCCCCCAATCAGAGTAAGGTGTTTACAGCAGTTTAAAACGCTGGTCATAATTTGGACTGATTTTTGCAGGTAAACATACCAATTGATTCAATGTTGACAAACCATGTGGACCAAGCAGCCAATCAGAAAATTATTTTAGCACGTTCTTGAGTGACAGCAGGAAGGTTTCCTCACTATTTAAATTACTGGAATAACTTCATTCCTTTCATAACTCCCAATATTTTCTCATTCTCAGATTCTTTTTCCCCATTTTTGCTATCAACATAATTCCATTAAAGTAACTTAAAGTTAAAGTAGCTTAAAGTTTTTAGTCAATATGAATCTGAAGACCATGGAAAATGCTAAGGGGTTTATATATCACTGGGCTCTTTCCTTTTCCTGATGTCACTTCCTGTTCCCTCTTGTCACTAGCGGCCACCGCGCCGTCCACTGCCCGACGCACCGAGCCACGACGCGCTACATTAGCTCAGCGCTAATGAGACACAAGCCCCGATTCTGCAGCTCGTTCATCATCCTGCTGCCTCCCATCGCCAGGGCCTTTTATCAGGGCCCACCAGCCACATTAATCAGCTGTCCGGTCAGCGCACGGGCCTCCATAATGCCCTATTAGCACCAGCGCTCGGGGATCATTACAGGCCAATGGGAAGGCCAAGGATTACACTCCCACTGGCCTCCAATAGAAGACGGGAAATGAGCAAACTGCCGTGCGACTCTGTCCTGACTCTGTCGTGATGAATATGTCTCCAGAAGATTACTTTAGCAATGTAATTATACAAATCTTAAGATGAAAGAAGAGACAGATTTTAACAGTTTGAAAGAGTTGCTGTTGTAGAAATTTGCCAAACCAAATGTTATCAGATAAACATGTCCTACAACCTCCAGACACAGAATTACTCATATTACCTAGTTCTGAAAACCGGTGGCATCTCACTCTTAAAGAGAACATAGAAAGATGATTGTATTGGTTGCAATAAACAAATAAATGAATAAATGTGCTGACAACCATCACACCATTTAGAGGAGCAGCAAGGAAGTGCAGATGTTAAAAGTGCTGTTTTATTTTTAATGAAAGAATCATTATCGATATAATAAAGTAACCAGGGCAGCGTTCTAACATCTTAACACATTTCTAAAATCAGACCTTTTGTATCCTTTTGTAGCTGAAAATATTGTTTCTAGGTATTCTAAGCAGGTCAAAGAAAGTCTCACACATTACACCTGTTCATAATTCTCCACACTGGCACCAGTTTGTATCACAATTTATGGTGAAATTGTTTCACAGTCTACAAAGCGTTAAATGTCTGTGCTCCACAATACATTAATAATCTACTCTTAATACTCTGACTCCAAACCAGCCTCAGCTGCTCTCCTTGTTGTTCCATGTGTTCAGTGTAAAGCAGTTGAAGCAAGCTGAAGAAATACAATAACCCCATGCAAAAGTCTCAAAACACATTTTGTCCAGATAAACCAAACAATATAGAAAAAAAATAATCTGGATTTTCCTGACAGAGATCCATGAGGGTTCAGAATCTTATAATCTTCACACTGCACCAGAGTTGGTTCAGATAATGGCTCTTGAACAGCTTCAGTCAAGCCTCGTCCTCCACAGAGTCAAAAGGGAAGAATGTGAGCCAGGCTTCAATTAATATCCAAATGTAACTGCCATTAAAAGACAGAGTAAAGTTTTTGCATTGACAATAAAACAGAGATAGATCAGAAGTGGTATACACTCTCAGCAAGAAGGGCCAGGTTTTGACTCCCGGGTCTGTTGGGCCTTTCAGTGTGTTGTTTGCATGGTTTCCTCCAGGTACTCCAGTTTCCAACATTAAAAACATTCTGGGTGCTGCCTGGTGTGGCTGCCGATTGGGAATTTCTCAACGAGAAATGAATTAGTGATAATGTCACTGATTTTACCTTTTACCTCCGAAAATGCAGACAAAGTTCTTAACTATATTTCTTATAAAGAAGATAACAACATGGATTGACAGAGAAACTGACCATGTTTAATGGCATATGTTCCAATTCAGACAATTACTGCACTTTGCTTTTGTATTAGAATGAACTTTGTAGTTACTGCAGATTTCTCTGAATTGAAACTAAATTGAGGCATGTGAGTGAAAAAAGTCAGAACTCAATTGTGTCAAAATATGCTGATACTGAACTTTGCATTTTTTTTTTTTTTTACCAGGTAAGTCAATTGAGGAACAATTGTCATTTATAATGATAACCTTGCCCCCTTTTATATGTTTTTTTTTTTGTAGGGAATCCCCACACTGACAGAGAACAAGCAAACTCAACACAGAAAGGCTCTGCCCTGCCCAGGGATCGAACCCAGGGCCTTCTTGCTCTGAGTGCTAACCAGTCCACCACTGTGCCGCTCTAATTCCATGGCAGAATAAATCCGGAGTAATAATTACATTGAATTGGATTGGTTAATATATCACTGTGTAATAATATCAGTATTCAAAAGCCATGTGGTTATGTCTCTGAGATCATTTTGAGAACATTCTCATTTGTCCATACTACGTCTCCTTGTTTGATGTCCACTCAGACTCCTCCCACTTGTCTCTCATCTCCACAATCATTCATTTTATTATCTCCTCAGCGATCAATAATTATGAATGTCACCACAGTACGAGCGGCAGGCGCCCGGACCTCTGTATGGATCATAATTATGAGATATGCTTTCACTTCCCGTCCTGATGAGAAGCGTGCATGCACGAGCGCGCCAGCATTAGGAGGAAGCCAAACATCCATCATGCGCAGACGCAGGCAGATTAGTAGGGCCAGCCCGGTGATGGATGGCCGGTGTGGAGGTAATGATTAGCTCCTTTAGTGTCCGTGGAGTGGGCCCGGATAGTGTCACAGAGTGGTGCGCACTGAGCAGATGAGCAACCATTTGTATTCATTAGAGCGTGAGGTTGTAAAGAGAGACTGCTCTTTCTCTCTTTTGCCTTCAGTCTGATTCAGGAGCTAAACCGGTACAGCATCGGTTAGAAGGAATCAATTGTGAGTCAAAACATTTGTACAAGGTAACTCTGAAAACGGGGACTAAACATGGCCAGGTGGTTTGAAGCTCAGAGCAAATAGGACATAACAATTAATATTTTATGACTCTATAGGTCGAGCTCCACATTTTCCCCAGGTTATCCTCTAATCTGTAAGGCCATGAGTCTTACAGATTAGATTAAGAATTATGCAGTGGGCCATAATTCGTAAGCAGCCGACAGTCTTCATGTTCAGGCGATAACATCTCCTTTAAACCCTGAAGCTTGCATTAATCACCCACTCACGCTCAACTGTTTCTAGTCTCGTCTGGTTCAGCTCCACTTTCATTTGCTCAAGCTTTGTTTATCTTTGATTATTGTTTTGTATTGTTTATTTAGATTTATTATGACTGTTTTAGAGTTCCACATTTTTTAGGTGGCCTCTTAATGAACTCCAGCTGTACTTTATTGGGTGTTAGCATTACTAGCAATAGCTAAATATGGCACAGTATATAGGGCCAAGATTGGTGTCTATGAATTACTATCAATAATTGTAAAATTTAATTTACAATCCAATTACTAACATTTTGTTGGAATAAAGACAAAGGCAGTTCAAAGTGAAATAAACCAACAGTTTTCAAAGTAGTAAGTAAGTAAATTTTATTTATATAGCACCTTTCACAGATATAAATCAGAAAGTGCTTTACAAAGTGCAATAAAAGAACAATAAAACTATGAGAATAAAAATTAAAACCACAAAATATTCAAAACATAAAAACATAAAAAGCCCAATCAACTAAAAGCTTGTTTAAATAAAAGTGTCTTCAGCTGCTTTTTAAAAGTAAAAGCACCTGGAAGTATTTCTGCCACCTTTCTCACCTCTAGGTCTCTCATAATCTTTTTAATCTCTCTTTAAATTGCAGTCTATTACTCAGTCTTTTCATCTGCACAGGTTGTGTTTCCATGACGATTTCTTCTTTGTATTGTGTTGAGGTGAGACGAGACAGGTGTGGTTTCATTAGTGTTGTGATCTCCAGCGTGTGACACTGATGATGATATAATTAATCCAGAGGGGTATTTTACAGCTTGTTGGTTCTGTTCAGTTGTTTCTGATGGGTACAACTTGCAGCCAAAGAGGAAAATATTATGTATTTGGAATTATTCTTATCATACAGTATGCATGGTTTATATAGTATACTGTAGAATTTATAGAGACTGCTTCTCTTCTTTTATGTTATATTTAAAGACACTCTATAAGACATCTACATTTACAAGAGTATTAGTATTTCTCCCGACAGATTTAGGTGTTGACTGGGACATAATATTAGGACTTACGTGTGTATTATGTATTTTAAGTTCCAGTCTTATTTTTCTTGTCTGCCTTGTAAACTGTACAAGAATGGCCAGAGCATGCTCTACCTCCTGAGGAGACTGCAGTCTTTTGGAATGAAGGGGACACCCTAATGTGGACCTTCCATGACTCTGTTCTGTATGATGTGGTCTGCTGGAGCAGCAGCATCACAGACAGGGAGAGGAAGAATCTGGACATCCACTATTGCACACTCAGAGTGGACACTGGACACTGCCAATATAAATGTTTTTATTTGTGAATATGTTTGTGTATTTCTATGTATTTTTCAACTGTCCTGGACACATTCCTGCACGGCCTGTCCGTCCTGGGAGTGGATCCCTCCTTCTGTGGTTCTCCCTGAGGTTTCTCTTTTTTCCCAGCTGGGTTTTTTTGGAGTTTTTCCTTACCCTGATGGAGGGTCTAAGGACAGGGGATGTTGTCTAGTGCAGTCTGTTAAGCCCTTTGAGGCGACTGTTGTTGTGATATTGGGCTATACAAAAATAAATGTCTTGTCTTGACAAGGTCATCAGGAAGTCCAGTTCTGTCCTAGGCTGTACTGGGGACAAGAGAGGTGGGTGACAGAAGGGTCTATGCTGGACCTTGATACCCAGCCCCTGCAGGACGTCCTGTCAGCTCTGGAGAGCAGCTTCAGTGACAGACTGCTCCAGCCTTGGTGTGTGAAGGAGAGGTTCTGCTGGTCTTTCCTTCCTGCTGCTGTCACAGAATTCACACAGAACACTGTTAACATGTAACTTAACTGCATTTGACACTTTTTTACCACTACTATTGTTTCATACCCATACACTGTACATATGTATGTATAGCCTATTTAATTTATCTTGTTTTAGCATAGATTTTAATTTAATAAAATATTTGTATTGGACAGTTTGGCTTTTTTACTTTGACACTGTGCAATACTTTTGCTGTTATTACTGTACCTCTGCTGTCCCCACTGTGGGACAGTTTATGGTTTCTCTTATTGTATCTTATCTTAAGGTATCATTGCATCTCATGAAGACTGCTATGTCTGTATCTATATATCTATATCAGCTGAGTATTATCCAATCCCCAACCTGCTTTCCATCTGGCACAAAAATAGTTTTACTTCAGAGAAAATTGTTCACAAAAGTCGTAATAATTACATGAGTTTTCCAAAATAATTCTCCGTAAATGTCTTAGAGGTTATTTACACGAGAACAGTGGTCAGGAAAACGCTACAGTCATGCCGCTGACGAGCTGTGTTCAACGTTGTCCCAATTTCTTTTGCTACTTCTGCTTCTTGCTACCTTCTCTGCTGTAGAGACGCTGGTTGAGCATGCAAGTTGTTATTTTCAGAGAGAACGCCGGTCTCACAGTTTACATAAGAGTGGAGCGGCAAATTGGCCCGATTCAAAAGTTAGCGTTTTTGGGGTTAGAGCAGCATTTTTGTGTAAATGAGAAAATCATTGTGGTTTTGGCAAAACACATTGTTGTGTACGGCGCCTTAGTACCTTATCTTGTAATGACTTTTCCATAAAACTTGACAGTATTTGTGCCTAGGTTAAACAGCCAGAGTAGGGAAGCAGCGTGAGGATACAGCTCTCTCCGCTGATAGTGGCAGTGTAGATCAGAGCGCCCTGGCAGACTGAGTAATGAATTACAAGCTGTGTTTAAATAAATAATGGAACAGACGAGAGCAAAACGAACAAACGTCTGTTGCATACATCACGCTGCAGTGGCATTAGAACAGCATGAGTTATGAAGACAGTCACGGACATTACTCTGTCACTCCCTGTTGCTGAGTTAAGGAGGTGTGTCCAATTGAGAGTGTCTGCCTTAAACCTGGGACAGAACAGGAAGTTAGAGATTATCCACTCATCAGCCATGACTTTATGACCTCTGACATGTGAACAGCATTGATTATCAGGATGACCATGCTTAGGTGGGAAACATGAGGCTGAACTAAACATTTTCATATTATAACAAAATATACATGCTTCTATTATGATCACTTAATTTCTACTGTTGCCACCCTTTAATTGCAATACCGGCACCAATGATGGAACGAAGAAACAATAAACAAAATTGCATAAAAAAAAATTATATTTCTTTGTTGGTACCTTGACACTTTTATCTTCACTCAAAGCAGTATTTTATTCATTATCACAAAATATGCAATGATTATAAGCAAACAATAGCCAAAAGGTTTGGCCCAGCTAGTGACCTCTCTATATGTGATTGTCCAAGGCTTCAAGTCTGCACTGAACATTCTTATCCAATAAAATAATAAAGATAATAACGCCAAGGTGACATCTTAAAGTGATGATTCCTTTTACAAAATCCTATGACTTCCCATAGTCCACTCTAACTCTCCTTTGCACACCGCGTCCTCGTACAGATGCCTGTCTGTGATAACATCGGCCCCTGACAGTGGATCCAATCTTCAGTGTGATTAATGAAAATGAAGGATGTGTCGTGGCCCTGCAGCAGACAGTACAGGCGTCGGCGGGTGTCTGGACGGTAAACCCACTGACTGTCCCCTGTCTTTAATTTCCCCCTGTGGATCTGATAATGCTCAGGTAGGTCCCTCAGGCCTCGAACGACTCCCAAAACATGCACTTATCTGCATGACAATACACGGGATTCTGACAAACAAGCCATCTTGAACTTGAAAAGTTGATAAAATTTTATTACTGTAGACCACAAGTTACACTACAACATACTTATATCTAACTTTTAGGAAATTGGATTGCAATATCAAGCAGTGACATTTATGATTGTGTTAAAGAAAGAACCTGATTAAGATTAGGTCAGCTAACTTTTAATAGCTGGCTAGTGTAACAACTTCCTTCCTTCCCTGCTGTAATTACAAATCTACCTAAACCATTAAGAATCAAATAGCAACTTGGCACAAAGCACTCCCAAGTCCCTAACCGGTCAGTCACTACAGAGGGCTGCACATTATAGTGGTCTCCATTAATGAATGTTTTTGACTATTTAATCTATTACTGCTCAGGTGATGCTGCCATCCCTGTCTCAGATTCCACTCATACCCAAAAGCAGTTACTAAAAGAAAAATTTGGCATCAGGATGGCAAATATCTCCTCCTCATTAGAGGTGATTGAATTGTCAGTATTTTGCCTCCCTTTTCTCGGTTGATGTTGTTTGTCTGTGTTAAAAGACATTTTCAGTGCTAAAAATACACTTTATTGACAGCTATTAAACTTCCTGGAAAGTCACAGCTCAAGCCGGTGTAGACCAATGGAAGCACTCCTTTTCTGAGCATGTGATTTGCGTGCATGTGACTGGCCAATTTATTTGTTCGTGAGTAACTTATAAAATCCTCTATAATAAACACTGTTTTGAAACACTGTTCTGAAACCTAAATATGAACAGTTTCACTCCAGAACAACAACAACAACAGTGTCACTAACGACTCACCTGAGCCTTTAACGACTCTCACATCAGGAGTCACACTGTCCTTTCATAGCTAACAACTATGAGACCAGAACAGCCTGGTCTAATCAGGTTTAGTTTCAGGTTAAACCCCACTCTTCAGAGATATACAGTCAGGTCCATTAATATTGGGACATCGACACAATTCTAATCTTTTTGGCTCTATACACCACCACAATGGATTTGCAGTGAAACGAACAAGATGTGCTTTAACTGCAGACCCTTAGCTTTAATTTGAGGGTATTAACATCCAAATCCAAATAAAGCAAACTTTCACTTCTTAATACTTGGTTGCAAATCCTTTGCAGTCAATTACAGCCTGAAGTCTGGAACACATAGACATCACCAGACGCTGGGTTTCATCCCTGGTGCTGCTCTGCCAGGCCTCTACTGTAACTGTCTTCAGTTTCTGCTTGTTCTTGGGGCGTTTTCCCGTCAGTCTTGTCTTCAGCAGGTGAAATGCATGTTCAATCAGGTCAGGGGATTGACTTGACCATTGCATAACATTCTACTTCTTTTCCTTAAAAAACTCTTTGGTTGCTTTGGCAGTTTGCTTCGGGTCATTGTCCATCTGCACTGTGAAGCGCCATCCAATGAGTTCTGAAGCATTTTGCTGAATATGAGCAGATAATAGTGCCCAAACACTTCAGAATTCATCCTGCTGCTTTTGTCAGCAGCAGTGTTGAAAGTAACGGCGTTAGAGTATAACGGCGTTAGAGTATAACGGCGTTAGAGTATAACGGCGTTAATTTTTCAGTAACGGAGTAATCTAATTAATTACTTTTCCCATCGTTGTAATGCCGTTATCGTTACTGAGAATGTAAAGTGTTGCGTTACTACAATTTGGTTGAATAAAGCGCGAGGTGTCATGCTTTGGCTACACATCAGCTGCTGCTGGAGAGAGCAGGGGTGAGGATAATGACACCGCTGCAAAAGCGATGATTGGCTGACACGGTCTCACTGCGCGCTCTGACTTCCACTAAACACAAGACAGCGTCAGTGACAATGGCGAGGAGCCGGGGAAATTCAAAGGTGGCGTTCTCGAACTGGAAGTACCGGCACTACTTCTCGTTAGTTGAAATTAAAGGCAAGAATGTTTCTGTAACATGCTATGTCCAGGACAAGACTTTATCCACGTCTGCCTCAAGTAACTCAAATCTTATGAAGCACCTCACATCAACACATGCTAACACAACACTTGTTGCTGCTGCTAACCCCAAAGGCAGCTAGCGTGAGTTCCAGTGAAGGAGACAGAGCCACTGTTAAAACAAGCAACGCTCGATTTTACGTGTCAGCAACAACCACTGATTTAGTTGTTAGATGAGAGGAGTATTTTAGAATAGATTAATGTATTATTAATTTTCTTTGAGAATGAACAACATGTTAATCTACAGAGAGAGTTGGATTGTGTTTTGTTTATTGTGCAATAGTTTACAGGTACAGAGATTTGCACTACTTAATGGCCATGTCTCCCTTTGTTTCTTTTTACACAAGTTTACATTTGTGTGACTTAATTTTGCCATTGAATTTTATTTTCAATATTTATTTTCTATATGTTTTTATTTCTATGTATATCATATGGCAGACTGCAATCTATTGAGTTGAAATAAATACCAAATGTTCTAAAATACTTTATATAGTGATTTTATTCTCCAATCAGTTAATTTTTAACATCTTTGATATTTAAGCTGTTATAGAACGTAATACCCTTATAGAACATACAAAATAACTTCAGTTACTTTGCTGAGTAACTGAGTTACTTTTACAATGTGGTAACTGAGTTACTAACTCAATTACTTTTTGGGAGAAGTAATTGTCTGCCCCAGGTGTGAATGTGTGTGAATGGGGTGAGTGGAAGCATGATGTAAAGCGCTTTGGGTGCCCGAAAAGGGTGCAAAAATGCGCTATATAAATGCATTACCATCCACCATTTACCATTTGTAACTGTAACCAATTACTTTTTTGAAGTAAGATGACCAACACTGGTCAGCAGTCACATCATCAATAAATACAAGAGAAATTATAGTTACCTGATGTAACTACAGTTCTACGAGTGTGTGCGTAGCCCATCTACGGGCTTTGCTAGTGGTTACCTCTCCCTGGCGCGAGCCAGACTTCTGAGAAAGATCAAAGCATTCACCGCGCCAATCATGCCAGTGTACTGGCACAGGCTCAGGGGCTATATAAACCCCCTCTCCCAACGCTCTCCCTTCTTCGAACCAGCTCAAAAGAGGGAAGCAGTCCAGCTGGGCCTGAGAGTAGGTGGGCTACGCACACACTCCTAGAACTGTAGTTACATCAGGTAACTATAATTTCTACTTCGTGTGTGCTCCGCCCACCTACGGGCTTTGCTAGTGGTTACCTACCAAGGCGAAGGCCGTAGAGGATAAATGTACTCCTCAGCTGGACAGGTTCACAACGATTGGCGCGGGAACAAACAACGTCAGGAGCAACGCAGGCCCGCTTCTCCCAAGAGCAGCCCAGCACACCCCACTACAGGCCACGGTGTCCAGACTGCCTCTCCCAAGAGCATCTGACGCCGTCCTATGTGAACCTAATCAATCTGTGCCCAGGACCGCCTCTCCCAAGAGCATCCTGGCACCCTGTTTAAACTCCAAAACTTCAGTGTCTATGACCGGGGGATGGACCACCTCTCCCAAGAGCATCCATCCTGCCCGCCGAGCCCGTAACCGCCTCTCCCAAGAGCACACGGGCCCCCACACGGCTGCGCAGACAAACAGATCCAAAAAGGAACCGCCACTAGCTGCGGTACAAGTGTCCTCAGCCGCAATAACAATAACATCTGCAGTGTGCGCCAGCCTAGGTGACGAGGTTCTGGCCTCTATTCAACACTGAATGAGTGACAGAGCTCGCAGACACGTCCATGAGATAGGACCGCACAAACGTGGACACAGAGGACCAAGATGCCGCCAAGCATATATCTTCCACAGAGACACCCCTACACAGGGCCACCGACGTGGCAACCCCTCGGGTAGAGTGTGCCCTGATCAGGGCTGGGGGAGGGCGGCCTTGAGCCACGTAGGCCGCTCCAATATCCCCACAGATCCAGTGTGCCAGGCGTTGGGCCGACAACGGTGTCCCACGCCCCCTGGCCGCAAAGCACACAAATAAGTGGTCTGATGTCCGAAAACCCGCTGTGCGCTCCATGAGTAACCACGCATCTGCTGTCGTCCCGGCTGAGGTGGGGCAGAGAGCTCTAATTGTGACCCTGGACCGGAAGGACGAGGTGATAACCTTCGGCTGAAAGGCTGGCTTGGGCCAAAGGTGAATTAGGCTTCCATCCTCACTGGATGAACCGAAAAGGCGCACAGGACCCCCGTCCTCTTGGCGGAGGATAGTGCCAACAGAAGTGCGGTCTTGAAGGAGAGCAGCCGGACTTCCGCCCGCTCCAAGGGCTCAAAAGGAGGTCGAGACAGACCATCCAAAACCATCTGAAGGTCCCAGGGAGGCACCACCTGCCTAGAGGGGGGCTTCACCCTGCGTGCACCCTGAAGAGAACGCTTAACCAAAGGGTGACTACGAGCCGACAAGTGCCCAAAGCCCTCATGGCCCGTCGTGATGGCTGCCGCAAACACCGCCAGAGTAGATGCGGCACGACCACTATCCAGAAGTCCTTGTAGAAATTCCAGGACTACATTAACTGAACAGCTACAGGGGTCCAACGTCCTGTCACCACACCAAGCGGCAAAGAGACGCCAACGGGTGCCGTATGCCCTGGCCGTGGAAGGTGCCCTAGCACACTGGATGGTAGACACCACTGCCGGGAAAGTCCTATATTCATAAGCCTCCCCCTTTCAACCTCCAGACTAGGAGCCTGCGGGTCAGGAATGGTCGGGACTGAAGGGAACCCCCGGCCTGCAGCAGTGTGTCGGGTTGGTCGGGGAGAGGCCATGGGTCCGTTACTGCCATCTGCACCAGGTCCGGGTACCATCTGGCACCCGGGCTGTCCGGAGCCACCACCAGGATGTGAAGGCTCTGCGACCTCACCCTGTGAAGCAGAGGGGACAAGAGGCGTAGTGGTGGGAAGGCATAGAGGAGGCCTATGGGCCATGACCATCTTGAGCCAGCGCGTCCACCCCTAGTGGTGGATTGTCTGACGACCTGAGCGAGAACCAGAGTGGGCACTGTGCGTTCTCTGCACTGGCGAACAGGTCGGCCACAGGCTGACCGAACCGGCGCCAAGTCTGTCGTGCGACCTTGGGCGCCAAGCACCATTCGTCGCGTAGAGGGCCACCCCGGGACATCCTGTCTGCCCCTGCGTTGAGTGTCCCGGGCCCATGGCGCGCCCTTAGGGAAGCCAGGTGTGTGTCTGCCCACATTAGGATTTCTGCTGCCCTCCGATGAAGGAGGGGTGACCTGGTTCCTCCCTGTCTGTTCAGGTAGGCCACAACTGTTGTGTTGTCCGACCTGATCATCACGTGATCTCCTTTCAAGCTGGGGGCAAAGTGCAGAAGCACCCTCTGCACCGCCACCATCTCCAGTACATTTATATGGGATAGCGTTGGCTCCCAGGCCCCGCCCACTGCGAGCCAGCCTAAGGTCCTGCCTCATCCGGTGAGCGAAGCGTCCGTGAACACCTCCACATAGTGTGGGACGCATCCAATGCACACTCCCAGTTGGAGACGGTCCGGGGTGAGCCAGAATTCCTGGTCCTGCCGAGCCCCCGAGGACAGTGAGACAGTCTGTCCTGCGTGGGATGTAATCGGAGCCGAGCAAACCAACGTTGGAGCCGTCTCATATGAAGGAGCCCCAAGCGTACCACCGGGTGAGCTGCCGCCATCATGCCAGGTAGGGACCGGACCAGACAAGACGGTGCTGATGGAGCTACCACCAGCCTCTGAGCCAGACTCCTGAGTGCCACCTGTCTCTCCACGGAGAGCCGTGCACGCATGGTCTGTGCATCCAACTCCAGTCCCAGGTACGTCACCTGTTGAGCTGGCAACAACGAGCTCTTGCCCTGGTTCACCACGAACTCCAGCTTTAAGATGTGATGCAGTACTCTGTCCGTATGCTCCACGGCTTCCTGGCGAGAGGGAGCAAGGATGAGCCAATCGTTGATGTAAGTCAGGATTCTGAGACCCTGACGACGAAGCGGCTCCAGTGCTGCCTCCACGCATTTGGAAAAGGTGCGTGGGGCGAGGGAGTAGCCGAATGGGAGACGGTTGAACTGAAAACACTGCTCCCCGATGGCGAACCTGAGAAATTTCCTGTGCCCCGGTAGGATGGAGACATGAAAATAGGCATCCATCAGGTCGATTAAGGTCATCCAATCCCCCGGGCGGACACTCTCCAGGAGGTGCCTGATTGTTAACATGCAGAACCTCCTGGTGGTCACATACTCGTTCAGGATGCGCAGGTCCAGGATCGGCCTCACTCCCCCGTTTCTCTTTGGGACCAAGAAATAGGGGGAGTAAAACCCTATCTCCGCCTCCCCTCGGTCCAGTTCCGAAATTGCACCGCGATGCAGGAGTGAAGAGACCTCCTCTTGGAGGGCCATAGCCGCTGCCCGGGTTGTGAGCTGTGTTCGAAGGACACCGCAGAAGGGGGCAAACTGCAGGGCATAGCCCCTCCTCAACGTCCTGTCCAGCCAGGGCGATAGATGGCCGAGAAGGCGTGTCCACGCTTCAAAGAAGTGCGTTAGAGGGCGCACCCTGCCCTGAACAGGAGGATGCATCGGCCCACCCGCCATCACAAACCCAACTGGAGGTTCGGGATGCGGGGGGGCCCCCCCTGAAAGGGCTGCCCTACCCTCTCGGGAGGGGGCACTGCTGGGGTTCTGTGGGTGGCTGGGGGTGGGTTGCTGTCTGAGCTGGAACCCCCTAGGTTCTGAGGGGGGGGGTAGGTGTGCCCCACTCCTTCAGGTGGTGCACACCAAGTAGCTGACTGTGTGGCCGGGGGCAGCAAGCCCTGGTCAGCATCCCTGCCCCTGCAGCTCAACACTTGGCGCTGCCTGAATAACTCCGGGGGCAAGCCCCCGGCCCCCAATATCTGCACGCCGCCCCTGGCAGTTGCAGAGTGAAATCTGGGCCGTTTACCAGCCACCTTTGAGTTACAGGAGAGCGCAGGGGAGCGCCTCTTAAGCCCCTCCCCGGGCAGCATGGAAGGCGCCTGACCCACTTAAGCCAAGCACAATCCGTCTGTGGGGCGTGGTGGAAGGGGGCGGACCATGAAGAGCCGGAAGGGATGACCCAGAAAGCGTGCTCTTTTAATGAGAAGTAACGGGCCCTGCGGCCTTTATTGACATGATTCTCATTAAAGGACGACTTGTGGGAGCGGAAGGAGCCAGCGCCCCTATTACGTTGAAAACCTCCTCTTCTCCCGGCGTTTTCCTGCCCTGCGCTATAAGACACGGAGACAGGATCAGCAGCGGCAACGGTGGGGCATGCCCTAGCTCGCTCACGGGGAGTCACGGATACCTGGTGCCGGTCTGCATGACAGCGCCACATGTCGAGCCGCTGGCGTCTCGGCTGGAGATGAGGAGCGTGAGGACAGATCGCTCATGCGTGAGCTTGTCCAAGGAGCCCGCCATAGCCATATTGCTAGCCAACGCCACCACCTGAGCGGAGTTAGCGTAGCAGCGATCTATCAGCGACGCCGTTAACCTGTCCCTCTCCGATGGTAGAGCCGGATTACCGCTCGGCCAGGGGGTAGATGACGGTAGCAGGCACATCCTCACCCCGTCTTCAATAGGTGGGATGCCGGTGATCTCGTTCCAGCCCTCCACGTTGCAATAGCCCAGATAGCCCGAGCGGGCTCTGCCATTCTCGCTGGGCATAATGGGTGATGGGTGTCATCAGTGGACAGAGAGTCGCCACACGTGGCCGAGAACGAGTCTGTGACGCTAGCCCCAGTGTGAAGTCCGCCGGAGCTGTCTCAAGCGGCTGGGGCGGGAGCGGGGTCTCCATTCGAACCGCAGCGGAGGCAAACAGCTGCAGCAGGTCATCTAGCGGGTACCGATGAGCTGGCTAGAGGTCAGGGGCGGAAAATCCAGTGCAGGTGGAGCCAGCGTCCTTGCCACGGGCCTCCCCGTCCTCACTACTCGCTGCCCAATCCAGCTGAGGTGGGGTAGCGGCAGGGGACACCGCGATGAACCACCTGACACCATGAAAGCAGCGCGGCGCTCGGACTCCTCTCTGGGAAGGCCGAGGCAGGCGGATTATTTATTTTTTATTTTATTTAACCTTTATTTAACCAGTAAAGTCCCACTGAGATTACAAATCTCTTTTGCAGGGGAGTCCTGGCCCCATGTGTGTTTGGGGGGGACTGTTGTACATGTTTTTGGTGGTAGGGGAAACCGGAGTACCCGGAGGAAACCTACGCAGACACAGGGAGAACATGCAAACTCCACACAGAAAGGCCCTGCCCTGGATGGGAATCGAACCAGGACCTTCTTGCTGTGAGGCAGGCGTGCTAACCACTTTGCCACTGTGCCGCCAAAATTAGGTAGACCGCTCCAGCTGATGACGCCATCCGAGGCAGGTGAAGCAACAATCGTGGCCATCCTCGGGCAGCAGCCGGGCGCAGCAGGAGCGGCAGGAGTGGCAGGAGTGGCAGGAGCGGCGGTGCCCGACACCAGTAGGTGACAATCCTCGGGCATAATCCATTCCTCTACTATGTGTAATCTTCGCTCTTTTAAATATCTCAGAAGTGCTGAGAGAGAAGAAGGGAGAGCGTTGGGCGAGGGGGTTTATATAGCCCCTGAGGCTGTGCCAGTACACTGGCATGATTGGCGCGGTGAATGCTTTGATCTTTCTCAGAAGTCTGGCTCGCGCCAGGGAGAGGTAACCACTAGCGAAGCCCGTAGGTGGGCGGAGCACACACGAAGTAGAACCAGTTCCATTGGCAGCCATACATGCCCATGCCATGACACTACCACCACATGCTTCACTGATGAGGTGCTTTGGATCATGAGCAGTTCCTTTCCTTCTCCAGACTCTTCTCTTTCCATCACTCTGGTACAAGTTGATCTTGGTCTCATCGCTCCATAGGATGTTGTTCCAGAACTGTAAAGGCTTTTTTAGATGTTGTTTGGCAAACTCTAATCTGGCCTTCCTGTTTTTGAAGCTTACCAATGTTTTACATCTTGTGGTGAACTCTCTGTATTCACTCTGGTGAAGTCTTCTCTTGATTGTTGACACACATACACCTACCTCCTGGAGAGTGTTCTTGATCTGGACAACTGTTGTGAAGGGTTTTTTCTTCATCAGGGAAAGAATTCTTCGGTCATCCACCACAGTTGTTTTCCGTGGTCTTCCGGGTCTTTTGGTATTGCTGAGCTCACCGGTGCGTTCTTTCTTTTTAAAGGATGTTCCGAACAGTTAATTTGGCCTCACCTAAAGTTTTGCTATCTCTCTGATAGTGACAGATCTTTGGATCTCATATTGAGAGTTGACAGCAACAGTTTCCAAATGAAAAGAGCACACTTGAAATTAACTCTGAACCTTTTATATGCTCCTTGTAAATGGAATAATGAGGGAACAACACACACCTAGCCATGGAACAGCTGAGCAGCTAATTGTCCCATTACTTTTTGTCCCTTAAATTAAAAAGTGGTAGGCACAAATACAAACTGTTGTAATTCCTACATCACCTGATATAGATGTAAATACACTCAAATTAAAGCTAAAGGTCTGCAGTTAAAGCACATCTTGTTCGTTTCATTTTAAATCCATTGTGGGGGTGTATAGAGCCAATATTTACGGACCTGACTGTAAGCTCAGCTCTCTTACCTTAGATTTGAAAAAAAGTCTCTTGGAAATAATACCTTGAAGTCAACTCTCTGCAGAGAGAGTAGCATTCATACACAAATGATAAGGCTACTTTTTCTTGCCTTAAGAGAAAAGCTAACATGTAAGATAAAATTAAAGATTCTACAGCCAGTACGTTTACCTGCAGGTAGAGAAATTTGAATTATAGCCTCAGTCCGATTATAACCAGAGTTTTAAACTGCTGGAAACACCCTTACTCTGGTTGGCGGAGAGGTCAATAGAGTTTCTCGAAATCAGACTAACACACCTGGATAATTTATTTAGATTACTGCTGCATGTTTACAACTTATGTTGCCTTTTATTTTTTAACAATGGTTTAATGCTGTTAAATACTAGCCTGGTATACCAGACCGTTGTCTTGTTTTCAAAAGGAGGACTGTCTGGTCCCTTTCTCACAGCAAATCCCTTCTTCTGCAATTTTGTGCATGGCCAATCACAAGCCGTTTGTCTGCAGCAGAGTGTGGTTTGCTGGACACGCCATACACAAGTAACTTGGCTCGCGCAGCTAGTCCAAAACCTTCAACATGGCGGCCCAGCAAAGTATAAAAACAATTGTACTTCTCTGGTGTCCGCTCTACTGCTGGCCATGTTAACTAGCGGCTAACGGCTTTGAGATGTTGCCTTTTTTTGCTTTATGTCCAGCGTTTCTCTGATTGGTTATCATTACGCCCGTAAACTCTGCTCTTGAAATCGAATGCAAGCAACAAGGTACCAGACTAACTTCTTTGTATAGAATAGGAAAATAGTTAGCTGGTCAGGCTAGTAAATACTAGGACACATAAATGCAGAATTATACTGAGCGAATTGAAACACAAACAAATATTGGCAATAAATGTATGCTATGTTTAACAAGACAGAGATAATTGTAGGATGGCATTGTCTAACTAAACTCGGATCTATAAATTTAAGGGAGCTCCAAACTTCAAGTTGGCACAGTGTGTTAGTATTCTGTAATGGTGATTTTTTTTTTTATAGTAATGTAATGTGGGGTTGAGGGGTGGAGGTTGGGAAATAGTTTATTTTTTGTAATTCATCTTTAAAGCTACACTATGTAACTTATCAGGCTTTATACCGACAGCATGGTGGCAGTGGTTAGCACTCCTGCCTCATAGCAAGTAGGTCCTGGGTTTGATTCACAATATGAATGGATAGCTGTTAAGCTATAGTCTGGTACAAGCATCTCTCCTTCGGCTTAATGTACATTGTACGCTGTCCTTAAAATAAAAACTGGATATACTCACTAAAGCAGACAGAGGCAGGTAAAATTTAGTGATGCGTTGCAGCTGGATTCTTGTGAGATTTGTGAGTTTACAAACTCGCAAAAATCAATCTTGAACTGCTCCAAATAAAGTATTCATGGTCCAAACTCTGGCCTAACCGGCTCGTTGTGAGTATGATGTAGCAGTACTGTTATAGGTTTGAAGATGTAGCGACCGTTTTACGGTTACAAATGTAAACAACATGGAGCTGCTCTGATTTTAAAAAGTTACACTGTTGCTGAAGGTCTAACTTGTGTCTTTAGCATATTTTATTCAAACATGTTATTTACAGTCTGTATTCTGCAAATTCAAAAACCAAATTCACACCATTAAAACGATGCAGTACAGTGCACTACATGGTGACTAGGAAAAAGATTACTTTGTGTTTAGGAAAAAGTTCATAACTGAAAGCAGATAGTACCAAGACAAGACTTTTCAGTGACTGACACCAAGTCAAGATTCTGACCATGTCAGGAGAGCAACAGGTTTAGACCAAGAACATGCTTCATTAAAAAAAAAAAGTTGGAAAAATTTAATTAACCAATGACCAACTCTCCATCCAATTACAAGAATAATATTGACAAATAAACCAGGACTTGTCTAGTCTTAAATTAAAATTTTTCTTGTCTTGAGGTCCTCAATACAACAACACTACTGGAAATGTAACAAAATTCAAAGAGATGCCATAAGACCTTTATATAATGGTCTCTTATAAGCATTCTAGTATCTCCAGTCTATGGCACAATAGACTAGAAAACTGTTTTACTGAGTGTGAACAGGTTGGAGCAGACATGGTGCAGGCTTCGGGGACAGAGGAACCATCCTTCATGTTTTATCGGTGCAGATCTCTGTAGGTCACTGAGGCAGACTAAAGTCTTCCTGGGACCTGGATAATGACGGGTTTCACCCTCCTCCTCTCCTCTAAAGGTCAGCACTAATTCCCTCTATCACAGGCTCTGACACGGAGCAGGAAAAGAACCCCAGACACAGCAGGATACAAGACGACACTCTAAAACTTCATGAAAGCCCAATTAGGTATGGGTGGATTTTTATTACATAGATATGTGCACCATGTGATCAAGATAAGATAAAATAGGACTTTATTGATCCCTCAATGGGGAAATTCACTTGTGACGGCAGTTCACAGACGTGCAAAAAAGTAAAGTGCAAAAAAAGTGTAGGAATAGGAAAAAAGTGGAGGAGTACACTAAAGGCTTGGGTGCAAACATAATGCACTTATGCTGGATGGCAAAAGGTCCCAGAATGTTATTGTTTAAACCAAAATCATTTCATTTACAACATTAATGCAACATTTATTAAAGGTAACCCGACTTGGTAGAATAATAGACCTTGGGTAATAAACATTTGCGTCTGCTATAAAAAAAACATGATCTCAAAAGTACTCTAGACTGTTAATTCTTTATAAATGATGAAGTGGCAGTGGCTTATAGTGGCTTAAAATGGCTTTTACAGTTTGACTTTTACAGTTTGAGGGAAACAATTATAATTTTTTTCACAACATAACATTTCTTTCTGGTTTCAGGTCTTGTAGATATGCCTCATATTGTCAGTTCACATGGTGGATGCACGGCTGGCTGAAAAATAATAATTTGCAGTCATTCCATCAAGTGCAGTGAATACAATAAGAAATGTCTACCCGGAACCAAGTGGAATTTACAGGGTTTGCGGATGTATACAGAAGTGGCATGGATAGATTTTTAATGGTGCTATATACACTATAACACACAAATTAAATTAGCATACAAAAATGTTACTGTATGAATAAAAATTTATTCATTTTTATTCATTCATTTTCTACCGCTTTGTCCCGTTAGGGGTCGCGGGTGACTGGAGCCTATCCCAGCAGCTTTGGGCCTGAGGCGGGGTACACCCTGGACAGTGGCCAGTTAGTCGCAGGGCTGACATTTAGACATAGACAATGACAGACAACCATTCACTCTCACATTCATTCACTACAGACACTTTAGAGTTGTCAATTAACTTGTACATGCATGTCTTTGGACGTTAGGAGGAAGCCAGATTACCCGGAGAGAACCCACAGTAACACGTGGAGGACATGCAGAATCCTCACAGAAAGACCAGAGTCGGCCGAGAATGTTTGGGTCGGCCGGGTTTTGAACTCACGACCTTCTTGCTGTGAGGCAGGAGTGCTAACCACTCTGCCACGTGCACCCATGAATAAAAATACTTTGCAAAATGTGCTTTAATCAACCACCTCTATGTGTACATGCAATTATTTGAAACATGAGAACTTCTCAGAAATAATATGTAGTCTAGGTGGTCTCTCTTGCAGAGCCATTATATCTGTTTTTTGACACTCAAGTCGATGTCCTGGTTGGAATCTGACAGAGAAGAGAACATCTGCCACCATGACAATCATGTAGCTGCAGTCCTTCTTAACAGGTACTGGTCTTGCTCTGAATGACTTATGGAGACTTTGAACATGGGTTCACCAACACTCTTCTAATCTCAGTATACTGCCTGTTAAAAATATAGAAAACAGATACACAAAACAAAGGATAAATGGGAACAGTCTGATGTACAATACACAGTTACACACAGGTAGATGTACAGTGATCATACATTCACCTGTTTGTGCTGTTGTGTGGATGCACTTTGTCAGATGATCCAGGTCTTTCAAAAGCCACTTGTCTTTTACAGTTTTCACAATTGCATTGTGGGCCTCAGATCCTGGCCTTAGCCAAAGCTTACTTCTCTGGCCTGTCTCATCCAGGGCTTCATGAGCACACGCATAATAGTGCCTGTTCCCTGGCGTGCTGGTTTGTGACATGATGTATTACTGACACCCACTTCACATGTCTACATTACTCTCACAGGTTTGTATAAATGGTTATAAATAGTTTATAATGGATGGAATCCACTCTGCAGGCCCTCACATTCCTTCCTCTTAGCAGCCAATTTTTGGGACACTCCTTTTGCTACGTGCCACGGATCGAATTCATGGGATTTTTCTGGATGATAGACCCTCATTTCTTTAACAATTTGTGGATGTCTGTCAGTAAAGATAGTCTGGATCTTCACTTTATTTTCCTCTGTGTATTCAAGAGCTTCCTTAAAGCCTCTGATTTCTATGGTATTAGTGCTTGACACTTGGATGTCAATTGGGTTATTAACAGTGGCGGCTGGTGGTGATATTGGGCGGAGAGGCTAACAGATACATTGTTATATTTAGTAGGGCACACTACAGCAACAGCAGCATCACATTACTACTATTAATTATCAGTAATGAATGCAGCCAATCAGAATATTAGCTGCTGTAATCAGTCAACAACACTGAACTGCAGTGATTAGTTTGAAAAAGTTTGGTCCTGAGAAACAGCTCTAATGATTTATCTCATCCTGCACAAAATCTCAAAAATGTACACAATTGAGACAGTCGTTAATACACCCTGCCTCCCCTAGAGAAGACACGGACTGTGGCCAGTTACTAATTACGCATCTATCACCAAAACCGCTCAGGTTAACACTGGCGTTAACTAAGTTTCATTCTATTGCACATTTGTAGCTAAAAAAACAATACCATGGTAGAAGCAGATTGGCAATGACTTTTACTCTTAGGCTGCTTAAGTGAAGCTGTTTAAAACCCATTGGATGCTCACTAAGTGTCAGAGATCAGCGCAGTCCCTCCTTTAGCTGAGCTGGACTTGTCAGTCACAACCAGGACTAGTGCTTTTAACATTGCAGCCTATCGCAAATAAAATCCAGATCCACATGAATGAAAAACACATTAACACTAACAATAAATAAACCACTGTGACCATCCTGTTGTGCCCAGGGTCACTCACTGTCCCAATCACTGCCTGAAAATACTGTAGAAATCCATCTGCTGTAGTCCCTTGGCTGGTCTTTAGCAATTTAGTCTCTTCTTATAATATTCTCAGTCTTCTTACACCGCTATGATACTTACATTTCCTTACATTGTAAGGATTATTCCTAATGCTGCATTCACATCTTCTAGGAGACTTTCTGAAGGTACTTCACTCAGCCTTTGTAATCGGGTTTGGGGTTGCCGGCTGTTCAGTTTTGCCATAATCTTATCTCTTAGGTCAGTTGCTGCCTTGCTCAGATTGGTTGTACTAATTGGGGCTTCATACCCAATTTCTTGGTGAAAGTTGATGTTTATTCCGCTCTGACCTCTCGTCAGAGAGTGTCGGATGTTGAAACACTGAGCTACTACACTGTTGAATGTGGGTTACTAGAGTAGTAGCGTTCCAACAGAGTCAAGTTCTCGCATCTTGTCCATTTCTTTCTTGTTCCAGTAGCTCATTTCTCATCAAGTTGCTCTGGTTCCCCAACACCTGACGCAGACCTTGTTTGACTGAGCGACGTCTGAGCCGGTGTGTCTCGTAATTTTGTGTCTCTCATTATTATATGATGCAGAAAGTTGTGCAAAGTAATAATATAAATGTATAAACTTACTATAAACTTATATATAATATTATTGAAATTAGATGTTTATTGAAAATGACAGGAAGGGCTTAGCCCAACTAGCCAGGTGATACCAGGTTATTAATTATTATTAAATATTATTGTTATTGATTCACTTTGTTCCTTGACCCATGTATTTTCAATCACAGGAAACACAAACATCTTCCTCAGTTTAGAGCATGTATCTTCACTAATTGTTTTGAGTTTGTGTTACTACAGAATTGTTCATAGTTTAGCAATGTGAATCCCACTGAAGAACACTGATGCTGCCAGAAGAAGGTTACCTGCTCCTTTGGTCTCGCTCAGAGAAGGCTATGACTACCATCTGTAATTACAGCCATTAACACATGACAGCTCCAGTTTTAACTGTAATCCTTCATTTTGCAGTTATTTCATTTCATTTCATCCTTTTTTATAATTAAGGAGCCACATTTTAAACAGAACTTTATCAACTGTTTTAGCTGTCCCTCAATGACTAGAAAAAGTGTCAGATGGTAACCATGTTTTTCATTCACCATCTGAATCTTGTGATTCCTGAGTGCTTTGTGAGGGCTCACATGAACTTTCACTATATTAGACTGTTTTGAGGTCTGTTTTGGGGCGGACTCTCCTCCTCACTTGAGTCATCATCTGAAAGAAAGAAATCCTGTGACTGACAGTCTTCTTCTTCTTGTTTTTCCAGCTGTTTGCCCGCATAGATATGATCCATAAGGGATAATGGATATCTGCTGAGCACTGTACCGCTGCATTCGAGGTGCTGACATCTGTTTGAGTTGCAGCATCAACTAGTGTTAGTGCATCTAACACTATACTCTTACAGATGGCAGGGCGTAAAGAAACGGTGGGTCGTCAGGTTCCCCCGTGTTCAGGGTCGTGTCCGATGGTTCAGACGAGGCTGTGACAGGGAGAGCGGGTTGTTTATATCCCAGAAGAGCATTTAGTGTCTCCTCTGTCTCCCAATTTTTTGCTCGGTTTTCACTCGCCAGTCTGAACCATAAGGGCGCCTCGTGAGAGAAAACTGTTGGCATGGCATTTGGTTTCAACCTTCATTTATAACCACCAGCACAAGTTAGCTCCTTTAGCAACTGTGGTTGACAAAATGACTCAAAAGCATCAGGAGAGAAGTGTTGAGAACATAAACACAGGTCTTTAGGAAGTTGTGTTTGACTCTTTTTCACCTCTCCTCTTCTTATCAATTCGAAAGCAGTGAAGACTTATATCGCTATTTTTTTTTTTAACCAAAGACAGCATTGTTTCCACTTTTGTGCACGTGCTAGTAGTCAGGGTTCCCTTTAAGGCAATAAAAAGATTATAAGAAGAAAGCATCTGGACTGTTCTTTTACAATGTACTTTTTTTCCCTCCTAATTTAAGCCAGTTTATGTTTTTGCACACATTATGATCTGCCTAAAAGGTTCATATATGATCTGGCTATAGAAATGAATCCAGAGGAGACATGTCTAATTCTTCTAATGAGTAATTATCCTAAGAAGGCCTCATCAGAGGAGCAGGGCCGGGCTGGAGGTGGGGATGTAGCGGAGCATTCAGACAGAGCGTACAGCAGACGGCGGGTGTCTGTCTCCTCCCTGAGCTGGATAAACCTCCCTCACACAACACAGGATCCAGCGGAAGCATCATTCTCTGCTTCAGCGTTAACATCTGTTACTGTCAGATTCCTGAGAGGCCTGCTTCAGTGCGTTTAAAATAAAAACATTCATCACAAATTCAGGAAAATTTGACACAGTTGGGCTTGTGTTTCCACTGTGTAGAGTCATACCAGCACTACACAAATGAGAGGTAAATCCTATTTGAAGTGAACTTTTAAAACTTACATGGGTTAAAATAAGAGCTGGAGGTACAGCCATTTACTGCTGCAATAAACTCTATAACATATCTGGTTCATTTCTTTCAGCTTTCTAAACTTCAAACTGATTTTTTGCAGGTGTTTAGGATCCCTACTTGTCAGACTGTGAGATCAGAAAAGCCGAGTGCATTGTGCATCTGTTTCACAGAGCAAAAGAATCTGAAAAAATAGGACAAGGTGTCAGTGTTGCAAAAAGCTTACCCTTGTAGGCAAAATATACTTCAATCTTCAAGTTTGCCATTATATTATATCACCTTAACAATGAATGGACGAAAGAAAAGAAAAGTTTACAGTGAGTACTAGGTTTTTAATAAGGAGTGGACAGATTCATATTTTTTCATCCAATCAACAGCCTTGTGTCTTATTTGCCAAGAGACTCTTGCAATAGCCGCTGCCACTCTTCTACCAGACATGATACACCAGGACACAGCAGGATTCTCTTCAACTGGATCTATATGTTATGTCTAATTATTGTAGATTTAATGTTTTAACTGAATTAGGAGTGGACAGGTTTAATATTTGTACAATATTTGCCTGCCTCTTGGGCAGGTCTACAAAGAAAAAGAGATTTTATCTCAAGGGACTTCCTGTTAAAATAAAGGTAAATTAAAAAAAAAAACACTAACCAGTCATTTAAACTTGTATTAGTTTATAGATTACTGGTCTGGCCCGGATTTTAAAAACCTAGTGTGGCCCTTGAGCCAAAAGGTTTGCCCACCCCTGTACTATACACTACAACAATTGTAGCAGGATTGTCATTTTTATGTCTCACTCTTCTAAGTGAGGCACTTCAATATTCAAACTCAAACTATATTGTTAAAAAAAAGTTCTCACCCAACAATTTGTAATTTTCTACATATTCATCTTAATCTGCAGCATTCCATTCGTCTGTGAATATGAGCAGGTTATTCCATGACTTTTTAGCGTCTGTTTTTCTCTGCTTTTATAAAATGGAACCTCTCACACCTCAGAACTAAACCCCGACCCACCACCGAATGCTAAATTCAATCACAGCCGACTTCACTGTGATCACAGCGCTGCTTTCACAGTTGTTTTTGGCTCCCACTCTAAAGCTTTGAGCCCAAACCCACACCCTCCCTGTGGGCTTCTCTGCTTTTCATGTATTTTTTCTCGACGTGAGCCAGGAGCGAGAGCCCTGTGCCACAGCAATCGCTCAGAGCCCCTGCCTCTTTTACATTAGGCACATATGAACCAACACGGCTACAGTTTCTCATTATGTTACAGTGTTCATGTGATGGACCAGTTACAAAACCACACAAACCTTAAGGAGCCACAGCATTAGAGTAAATCAGTGACAGACTTACCTCAGACTGTTGATAATGAGCTGATACATCTGGGTTTTAAACACTCACTTGTCGTCAGCTTCAGTCACAACAATAGCAGTACATTTATAAAACTGCAGGGCTCTGGGAACACTCCTACAGCACAAAGGCTGCACCATATATTGCAATTTTTTTATTATCGCAGTATTATCAATAGTATTACAGTATATGTATTGCAAAGAATGAATAAGGTTACAGTTCTCCATTTATTACTTCAGCTTTTTTCCTTTCAAAATCATAATTTAAATTAAACTATGGTGCGTCCAGATGAAAAAGTCTTTGTTACGACCTGCTTCATTTCAACTTTTAGTCCTGGTTCAGGCTTTAATATTGATTTAGCTCCTGCTTTGACGACTGGAGCTCATATTGTTATCTCAACATTTAAAATAATTATTGCATGTTTTTCCAATATTGAGCAGTTCTAAAGTCAAAATTCACTTAATTGTGGATTTGCATTAAATAGTAACTTTAACTTTAGAATAATAAGCTTTATTCACTAAAGGTAGATTTTTTTTCTGCTTGTCTGGTATTATTTTACCAAAGGGTGCACTCGTAGTTACTGTTAGAGGTTTGTTGGTGTGAGGGGTACAGGTTGGGACAGCTTTCATTGACAAAAGGGGTCCAAAGCGTTTACTTTGTGTACCTTTTTACTTTTGGTTCCATTTGTGTGCTCCACTTTCACAAAGCTGCTGTTAAAACACTACAGTCTGTTACAGAAGTAGTAATTGTCCAAGAGATGTTGACATTTTGGAGTTCACTTTGGAGTTCATGTTTTTATGTTTATCTCTCATGTTGCTGTTTTTGATCTTTTACATCTATGATGTCAGTGTACAGCACTTTGGCCTGACTCTGTTGAGCATAGTGACTGGTTTTGTCATCTCAAAACCTTTTTCACCAAGTATCATCTCATAAAATATTTGTCTTTCAATGTCCTGCTTATTCTTCTGTGTTTAGTTGAAGTGAGAAGAAATGTAAGAGAAGGTGCTAAATCTACAATAGTTTAAAGTGGGCCAATATAAATATTATTTATTATTACTGTAATTGACAGAAATTTACCAACTGCACTTTATTTAAATGATCAAAACCAGTGGTTCTCAACCTTTTTGAGCCACAAGCCCCAATATAACAATTGGTGGTGTTTGCAACCAGTGTTGGGAAGGATACTTTCATTACAGAATACAGAATACAGAAATGTAATTTGGATTACTTCCACATTGAATTGCATTTGATAGTCTCATTCCTATAAGTGTAGGAATGAGGCCATCAAATCCTACTTACTAAACAAGTCTATCCTGGTGTGTTTTTCTATTCCAACTGGCTGAATGTGTCTCCATCAAAGTGCAATGTATTAGATTAGATTAGATTAGATTCAACTTTATTGTTATTACACAAGTACAGGTACAAGGCAACGAAATGCAGTTTAGGTCTAACCAGAAGTGCAATAGCAGTAAAGTGCAGGATATATACAATGGTTGCGTACGTGCAGGATATGGAGATGTACAGGATTTACAGGTAATATGTACAGTGAATATAAATATACAGATGGTTATTACTATAAAAGGTGAGTGTGTGCCATAAATATAATTACAGGTGTCTCTTCTCTATAAACAGCATTTACAGGTGAATATGTACTACACACACACACACACACATACACACACAACCATACACACATACACACACAGCCATACACACAGGGGAATTAAACCGGGAGAGCTATACACACAGACACTCACATACACACATACACACACAACCATACACACATACACACACCAACATACACATACACACACATACACACACACATACACACACAACCATACACACATACACCCAGGGGAATTAGACCGGGAGAGCTATACACACACGAACACACACTCACACACACACACACATACACACACTCCCATACACACACTCACATACACACATACACACACAACCATACACACAGGGGAATTAAACCGGGAGAGCTATACACACAGACACTCACGTACCCACATACACACACATACACACATACTCTCGCATACTCACACGCACACAAACACACACACACTCACATACACACTCACATGCACACCTACTCACACATACACACACTCACTCACATGCACACGTACACATACATACACTCACACACACTCACATACACACACTCACACACAAGCACACACACACACACACTCACACATACACACACTCACATACACACATACTCACACACACACACACATATACACATACACACACACACATATACACATACACACACGCACACAAACATACACACACACACACACACACACACACACACACGTGATATACAGATGTCTCTAACTATAAACTTAAATTTTACAGGTAGGTGTATACAATTATAATTTGTATTATAATTTGCTGTAGAGGAACGAAGACTATAAGGTATGTTTATGCAAAAGATGTTTTGCTTGGTTAAAATAGAGAAGAATTGACCAATTTTCCCTTTACTCAGCTGTTAAAAGTGTGAAAATAGACAAATAAAAATAACTGTTGGGCAGTAGCGACGGCCACGCTACAGGTAGCAACACTACCAGCTGAACTATATTCCTCAGTAGTTTGTTGGTTGTGAAGCTCTTTTGTTTATTAAGTAGTGCAGTAGCATTCGCCCAAGCTACATTTTAATTATAAAAACATTTTTTCAGTGGAAGATATATCACCAGGTCTGTAGCTGTAAGTCTGTATCTTCTATAAATATCTGCATCACAGTTTATAAAAGACACTGCTCTAGAGCCACAGTGTCTTACACCTGACTTTTATTGTTCTCTTAGTAAAAACACTGCTTTGCACACATTTGTTCACATTTGTGAGAAACAAAACGTAAGCCGTGTGGCCCATTTGCATAAACCCACAACAGCATTCACTAGCTTTTAAGGCTAATTAATAAATAGAAAGGCTGTGGTTGCGGCTGCACAAAAAGTTGATTCTGACCAGATCAAGAAACTGACTGACTCCGGGAATGACTCCTTGTAACTTTTATCGTAAAGAAAGGTGGCTATATTGGTTGTTTACAATACAATTTTGTCCAGGCCTGTTCCAAGAGTTTATTTTTTAAAATAATTCTGTTGAAGCATGGTTGAAAAGCAATGTCTGACTTTCATTGGTTAACATTCATAGAATTTTTATTTATTATTACTTTTGTCAGAATAAAGTTTTTTCTGTGACCATTGTGAGTTTTTCTTTCATTGACTGAAGGGTACCAACAATTTTGTCCACGTGTGTATATAGGGGGCCTCTAGCCACAGGCTTTGTCTAGGGCCCCATCAACTCTGTCAGAGGCCCTGTCCTTTAGTTACAGTCATATCCATCCATTCTTCATTAGGACTTCATGTAGAGAAATATATAAAACAGAGTTGAGCAGAGCAGCTGCCAGTAAATCCGTTCTCAGTGCTAGAGATGGAAAACCTTTCTGTGCCGATAGAAACATGTCCAGTCGCTCTGAACGGTTTGTGTTTGACAGAGCCAAACGGCATGTGAAAAATTATTTTGTCAATGAGCTGTGAGCATCCAAACGCTCTGGAGAAGTCTGACACAGCATCAGTCTCCTCATGAATTGTGCTCTTGTACATGGGCCCAAAGCTGCACTATTGTGCAAGACAAGACAACGCCAGTGTCAGAAAGACTGTATAGAGACAAGCCAGGGCCTTGAAATGAAACTAAAAATAGCTCACTGATGAAAACATAATTTAATGATAATAACTTTGGATTTATTGTCAAAGTTATTGCTTCTGTTCATTCATTCACTGCTTATGTGCTTTTGTGAGTGTATGGAGCCTATTGTAGCTGCTTAGGATAATATAACAGGGCCAATACTGAGAAATACACAGACAAAGATCCATTCACACTCTTTTTTTTCAAAGTTAATTTGCAATTTAACTTTGAATTTAGATTTAATCAAGTCACAGTATTCGGGGTCCTGGGATTGAACCCACCACCTTCTTTTTGTAAAGCAGGTGCGCTAACTGCCACGGAGAATGTAGCATGGACTTAGCCATACCCAAATTATCAAAGATACAACCTCAAAAGCCATTTACACAATGACACTTCACAAAAAACAGAAAGAATCTGCACTAATTTATAGAAAAACAAAGCAGTCTACAGTGAACAGAAAGCACTAATAACAACACCACAGAAATTACATCTGAAGAAGAAGAAGCTATGACACATTCTAAAATGCAGGTATGGTCCTGTTCCATGAGTTGCATGTTTCACACAGTTGACAGAGCCCACTTTAGTCTTTAGACAATTTCCACAAATACAAATGATATACTGTTCTAATTTTTACGGATGCACGTTAAGCAGCACAGTGCAGATGAGACAAACAGGAAGCAGACAATGAAACTAATAAGAATGCATAGCGAATTCTCAATTCTCAGCACAGAGTTTAAGAGCTTGTTTTTATATCAAGTTCCACGCCTCCTCAGCCCTGTCCCTTTTACACTTTTAATCACTTGAGGTGTTGCAACAGAAATCCCATGCAGCTCTAAAAACATTTTCCTGATAGACAATGCCAGTCTTCTGATCTTTTATAATCTTTTATTAGTTACTGATACTATTTTTTTATTAATATTATTATTATATATAGATTTTATATTACCCAGTGTTGAGTAATTTGTGCCTTTTCTATTTGTCCATTGTTTGTCATGGATCCAAACACATGTGAAACAGCATCTGACCTCTGTTTCGCCCTGATGCACTTCCAAAGCCCAGTTTCCCTCCTTTGATATGTGCATTTCTTTGGAGTAGAACTGCGTTTGATTTGGTGGTAGATGCAGGCCAGCTTCACAGACTGAAAGATGAGGTGTAGCGTATCAAGTCGTCTGTTGCTTGGCTTAAATAAAGATTTTTTATGACAGATGCTTCAAGAACCAAGAACTTAAGTAGCAGAATATTGTATTTGTACAGCACTTTGGGAAGCTTTGCAGGCAATTGGTTGAACACATTGACCCAAAAAAACTAGCCACTACATTGTGGCTTTAAACTGAAAGTTGTAGGTTGCGCAGTGGATCAACAATGGCAATGTCACCATGGTGCAGCAAAAGCATTGCTGCAAATACAGGTATATACTAATAACTTACCCCTTGCTCTTTTTCCACATTCTGTTTCTCTTTTGAACTTCACTCAAGTCGACAAATGCTGATGTTGCCTGTTTTTGACCACAATAGACTTGTAGCCTACAATGCACTCAGCTTCTCTAATCACAGTGTGACAGGCATTAAGACAAAGATAGTAGCTGACTGGTGTCATAATCTTATACAACTGCCGAAAAAAAAAAAAAAAAGCACAGTAAGACAAAGGCTTAAAGTGCTATCATCTGCAAAGCAGCTGAGAGTTTGTTGAATTCATTAAAGCAGTCTGGTGTAAGTTACATTTTGCATTATAGTGTGGTCTAGGCTTTTTATGCTCCGAAACACTATCATTCATGTAGTCTCTCATTTCTTATGGTCTAAATGTAGACCATCTGATATACTTAAAGATTTCCAAGCAAATGTTTGGCCACATGCCCATTCTCTCAGTTTTCACTTTCTTTCACTCGCTTTACTTCTTCAGTACTGCTTTTAAACCTTTCTATTCACTAACATAGTGTCACTTTTACAGGCAATTATTCCTGACATGGAAATGCACCACAAATGCTGAAGTTAAGAGGTTAATGCAACAAGTTGCTTCACAGACGTTTTCATTTGGTGGAGACTGGGTGACCTATTTACTCCGTGATGCTGAGTTTTTTTTTTTGTGGCAGGATCCATAAACACAAATGTTTGGCCACATTACAGTTCTCTCGGCTAGTTTAAATTTACATGCACTTTTGGTGGCTTTTATGTCATTTTGATGTCTACTAGTTATCTGAGCTTGGGGTCTTCCTTTCAAAGAGCTAGAAGTGAATACTGGAGCTATGTCTGCTTTTGTCTATGAATAAATAAAGCATTTTTTAAACATAATTATTCCAGCCTATTTTGCTTTTATTTGACAGTAGACAGACAAGCTGAGAGAGGGGAATGACATTGGGCAAATGACCGGTCTCTCAATTATGTAGTATGTACTATGTGACACACCAAGGCTGCCATAAATACAGCATTTTTTCATAGCAGCCATGTGACTGTAATAATGCAAGTCACAACAAAGTAAAAAATAAAAACAAGACTCAACAAACAACAGTGCCACATCTTCCCTCTCTGGCTGTCCAAAGCAGCCTACACACTGAATCCACTGAAGCCAACCAGCAACAATGAACAGGTCTTAGAGCTGTAGAGCGGTTTCAGTCACAGTTATCAGTCGTTAAAGCAGTGGAGTCTTTAAGAGACACAGTCTGTTTAGAACTTAGTTAAAAGTAACGTGCAATTATTCAAACAATAAAATGTAGTCAACCTTATTGACTAAGTGTTTGACTAGTTGACCAGAGGCTCTAAATTTTGCACCACAGCGTCTCCAGGAAGTGACACCAAGTGCAAACAATCTATTGAATTTTGTTTTATCAATTTAGAATTTGTTGGAACAATGGGAAATATTGTGTCTGTCCCATCTTTTCCTCAAAAACAAATAAAATAAAGACATAATATAAGTACACATAAAAATAGTTTTAACTGCAGCTCATTTCTGCCTTACTAAGATGGTTTCCAAAGACAGGGAGTGCTACCGAATATTTACTCCATAAAGAGCTGATTGTTAGCATATGAAAAGCATAATTCTCATGAGAAAATAATTAGCGGTTATTACAGTAAAAAAATGTGTTATTACAGTAAACCCACCAAATATGTTTTATGTGGGAGACAAACAAACCTTGGAGCGGTTTCAGATGTTAATATGAGGTCCTGGTACCACCCACGCAGTCGTCTGGCGTCTGTTCACCGCAGACAGAAGTTTGGATATGTCTCCTCAGCGTGTGTCAGACTGACACATGGGAACGACCAGAGACTCCCGCTGTTTGCAGCAGAAGCTCCGTGAACTCTGGCTGAACCTCGGCCTCCGACGGGTCACAGCGTATGGACCGGGGCTCTCACACTGTACGGCATACTGTACAACCCCGGGAGGCAGAGTCTACTGCAGAAGACTCTTAATTTAACCTTAGGTACTGTATATTATTACTCACTTTACGGCACGGTGGCAGAGTGGTTAGCACTCCGGCCTCACAGCAAGAAAGTCCAGGGTTCAATTCCCATCCAGGGCAGGGCTTATCTGTGTGGAGTTTGCATGTTCTCGCTGTATCTGCATAGGTTTCCTCCGGGTACTCCGGTTTCTCCTAACACTAAAAACATGTACAATATGTTAAGCGCCTCTGCTCCGGCTTACTTGTTAGCTGTCCTAAAGAAATAAACTAAACTAATAATAAAAACACAGTTTATAATGTATTAGTAAAGACAGGTATTTTAGTTTGCAGGTCAATGTTAAACAAGGCTATTTGTTGTGTTATTGCTGTGCTCGTCATTGCAGAGGTCTTACAGGGAATATGTTGTGTTGTAATTTTAAGCATTTTTACAGTTGCTTTATGTTTCCAACTAGACATCAAAATTAAAGATTTGGTCATCTTTAGTATAGATAAATCAATAGCTAATTAATCATAAGGCAATAAACAGCAATGCTTGTCTACAACAGGCTGTATCCACTAGGCTACAGTCTTTCTTTTCCTGGGGCACAGTGGAGTTAACAGTATCAAAAAAACAAGCGACAAATCTAGTGACTTTTCCTTATGTTATTATTGACTTGTTTTTACTTTTGCCAACAACCAGCGGGTGCTGCCGTGGGCCCCTTCCCTGTCTTAAAGCACTCCCAGACGGCCCAATCTGCGCAGCAGTCCTTACCAGCTGCAGTCAGAGCAGGTCACCCTTCTGCGTCCAGAGCAGGGATGTATCATTATAGTGGACTGACATTGGTTTAACATGTAGCTGGCTAGCTCTTCATGTCTCAGTCTAAACTGTAAACTTAAAATACAAAAAGGAGTGGGAATCAAACCCTGACAAGGCTGGTCTCTTGAAGATGATACAAGGGCAGACTGCCTGTACTGTATTGTAAAGCTGATTTCTATGCCAAACTTAGTAATGTGAAAAAACACATGGCAACTCAAAATCAAAACAAGTTGCCATTATGGTTTGTTATGGTCTTCTACAGTGTCCATTACAACTGCATGCACATGGCAAACTATGCAAAATCAGCAGTTTGTCATTTAGCTACTTGTAGCAACATTTAGGACAGCCACTAGCTACTTTCCTTACTGAAGAGCAACACTGTTACTGAGTACTGTCCACACTTTGTTTGTGGAGTGGCCCGGTGAGGAGAGAGACAGAGAGTGCAGCTGAGCAGCAGTACAACTCATACAGGTCAACACAAGGGTGACACACAGGTCCCCGCTAAACTCGTTGCAAGTTAAACTGAAAATATGTTGCTTCTATCACCTCTACCCACACTTCAAATTTCTAATATTTCAACACTTTCTTTTTAAATTTGCAATGTCCCGAGCTGCAGTAGCTTATAAGTGAGCAAACAACTCACACACAGCAGGTAACAGCTTTATTAGCAGATGCCGTAAAACTGCTGAAAAAACTGCAAAATCTAAATAAGCTAAATTCTATGTGATAAACAAATATTTATTACTGTATTACTCTGTCTTAAATTCATTATCTTCAGATTTAAGACCTACAGCCAATTTACAACAATTTAAGACCATAATTTGAGCAAATTATATACAAGACTTTTTAAGGACCCGCAGGTACCCTGTAATATGCAAAACAACAAATGAAAAACATTTGATTTAGAGGCTACAATTAAAATTAATTGACTAATTACAGTGTTTACTATGACTGGCAACTTAATAACACATGGTATAATTTGATCATAAATATTACCTTGAATGTGTTGAATATTTTGACATCTTTATGGATTACATTTGAAATGACTAACGGACACTAATGTTATCAGATGTTATCTCAGTAAACAGCTCGTCTAACTTACCTTGCCTCCAGCCTCCACTTTTTCTTCTTTGTGTGATCAATTATCTTCCATTCTTCTTTTTTTTTTTTGGGTAGGGTTGCTGCCCAATTGAGACGTATCTGCCGTCGTGACTGATGGTACTGGAATGTTCCGGCTGTTCACACGAGCACAGGCCGTTAGCTGCTGCTCATCACTAACGTTAGCTCATGTCGCTGCTTGCGCACAAATAACGTCTGAGCTCAAGCTGTTGTTTGCACGTTTATACTTGTTGTGAATGTATCTGGGAAAGTGATATGGGCTTGGTTTCTCAAAGGGTTGAAGATTCTGCAAGTCGAACATGAAACTGAAACTTTATTTTAATTCAGGATTTAACATTAGTATGCTTCAGAGGAAAGCTTTGTTTACACAGAAGGCTTATGTTTTTTTATCCTTTCCTTCTCTGTCTTTCCTCTTCACATAACATTTTATGTTTATTATGTGAACACTTTCATAAGAAGTTGCATAGAAAGCTTGGTACAAAGCAACCTTGTTTCTGTCTCGTGAGATGGCCTTTCGAGATTTTTGATGGGACTTTTGGCTCTGATGTACTCTAGCACTGATAAGAGTTGTTTTTTTGGTCCGTACCAGAATTTGATTTATACATTCATACCTTCCCAAACGAACCAAACTTTCCGAGCAAACATACCAGAGTTTGATTCTAGCGTACCAAACAAACTGGTGTGAATGCATCCTTAGAACAAGTCCAAGCTCATAAGGGAAGTGTTTGGTGAAGAAGAAATTTTTTTTAATTTCATTTTACAGTAAAAAAGTAATCTGAGACCAAGACAAGACCTTTACAAAACCGTCTCCAGATCGGTCTTCAGACCAAGACCTCTACCCAATGTTGCAGAGGCATGTACCCTGCCATCAGGAGCATTTTGACCACCCCAGTGACTTCGGCTTGGATGGTGGACGAGGCCACCTCTGAGTCCTCAGCCTCTGCTTCCTCGACAGAAGGCGTGATTGAAGAGATCCTCAAAGTTATTTCCTTCCCCCGTCCAACAATGTCCACACTCAGGGTCAACTTCTCCTGTACACAGTGTTGGTAGAAAACTGTTTCTACCTCCCACTTAAGATTTTCTGCCAAGAATTTCTACTCTCTGAGCTCAGTTTGTCCTTTCCCGGAGCTTGGTTCTTTCAGTTTGACCTCTTTGGGCAGAAGAAAAGTATGCTATATGATTTTACTATACATAGGTTTTAAAAATGTGTAGTAAATGCCTTATTTAATTAATTATAATTGCCTTTTGTGGGGAAATAAGGACGTGTTAGCACTCAGTGACGGCCATATGTTGCTGCTTTCGTGGAGCTGCTGTACAACCTGTTTAACACCAAGGAGAGAACTATTCCCAAGAGATACAGCCCTGTCTGGTACTGAGATAAAAAAAAAACTGGGATCATTACTGCTGCTTGACATAAATTGAAACAACCTTGTGCATTACCTACAAGTTGTAATTTTATCTGTGGCATATAAATAGACAACAATATTCCAACAAATTATTGACCAAACATAAAACATTCATTCATTTTTTTTTCATTCATTCACTCAGAACTCAGTGACAAGTTCAATTTCAATTTAATTATATTATTTAAGTTATTTGTGTTTAGAATATGTGGTTATCAAGAAACATGAGTGTGCTTCTCCTCCAGCAATATTCAGTCTTATCTGGGCTCAGTTTGTTTTCGCTGGGCTCAGTTTGTCTTCCTTCAGGCTCAGTTTGTTCTCTCTGATTTCAGTTTGTCCTCTCTAAGCTCAGTTTTTCTTCTCTGGACAGTTGTTAGGACAAACCGGATTAGACCATTGATTGATAGACCAATGTAAAATTGTTGTTTTATGTTGTTCAGCTTTATGTGTGAAAGAATTGCATAATAATAATGTAACCTAAATTAGAGAGAGCTGGTGTCCTAACATTAGGACTACATGTAAACATACTGTAATGGTTGAGTCAAAAGATTTGAACAGCTTTTGCCTGGGTTGAGAACCCACTTTTCTGGTATTAAAACCAGTTTATTACTTTTTGACCTTATCAGCCTGTTGAACGGTTTGATTGGAATAGAGGTTTGAAGAGACCTAACCGTGTATATGTGGGGAAAGAATAGATATAAAATCAAGACCAGTGTGGGTCTTCTGTCCAGTCCTAAGACACTTTTTTGTCAAACTTGTCTCTGAAATGAACTGGTACATCAACAGTGGTGGACAGTAACGAAGTACATGTAATTCGTTACTGTACTTAAGTAGTTTTTTCCAGTATCTGTACTTTACTAAGTATTTCCATTAAGGGATACTTTTTACTTTAACTTCACTACATTTCAACGTCAAATATCTTACTTTTTACTCAAGTACATTTTGCAAAATTAGTCGTTCCTTGTGTTGCCATTAAAAAATTTCGTAGAAGAAGCCCTCAAAGACGCGTCTCAGTGGGAGTGTCAGGACCGGCTCAATAGAAGCCTCATTCTCTACACGCGAGCTGATAAACATGAAAATAACAAATAAAAATACACCTGTGATAAAGCTTTGGTATTAGTAATGGCTGACTCTGATTCTGAGGGAGAACATCTACCTTTAGAGTCTTTTCAGCCGAGTGAAAGTGAGAATGAGCGAGAGTGAGTGCGTGCGTAACTTGGACAACGGCGCGCTGCTCGTGCCTTTCTCAGCGTCTCTCATAAAGCACACGCTGTTTTCCCACATTTTACCAAACATCAGTGAAAGAAACGGGAGGAAAACTAGGAAAACTACTCTGGCCGCGGTAGTGAAGGGGATGTTGAGGAAGCCGTGAGCGCATAGCACCTGCAGCTTTACCTTTAGCACAGGTGATAGAAGCCGGGGCGCGTGTACTCGCCGTGGCCGCGGGAGTGACAGGAGTTTGGGAATAATGCGGCTTCTATTGACAGCTGTTTGGGACAAATACGTGTTGGTGATGCTGACACTTTACCCAGTAGAGGAGGAGAGGCAGGTGTAAACATAGTCAGCGAGAATGCTCTAATCAAAGCAGCGATCGTAATAAAGTGATGACTGTGTGCTGTGCTTTATGAGAGGTCCACACTCTAAAAACTACTAACTATGCCACATGGAAGGATAAGAAAAGATAAAGTAACTGCAACCACACACCTACAGTACATGTGTATATTATTTCTCATAACTATTTGCATACGTTTTACTAGTTATGGTATAATGGAAGTTGTAGTTATTCTTTATTTTGGTAATGTTGCTTTTACAAATTACTGTTATATTTTTTTTTTCAGAATAAGAAAAAAAAACTATTATAATATGTTCATTAGTGTGTATGTACTGTAAATAACATAAAAATATAATGTCATGGTATGCAAATTATATGCAAATTAGATGCTTAAAATGTATGTACCTATATACTTTGGGTCATACCTGACATTTTTGTAGTTTAGAGTAGGACTCTATCTCTTATCATTTTCAAACCACAGCCTTTTGAAATTTGGATATCAAAAATCTGTATTTTTTAAAATAAACCCTGGCACCTAAAGGGGGCAAGAGACTGACAAAAACTATAAGGGCATTATAGCCTTAATAAATGATAGTACTTGGATACTTAAGTACATTTGAAGGCAAATACTTTTGTACTTTTACTCAAGTGAAAGTTAAAAGGGAGTACTTTTACTTTTACTGAAGTAATATTTTACCTAGTGTATCTGTACTTTAACTCAAGTACTTGATTTGTGTACTTCGTCCACCACTGTACATCAACAAGAATATACTGTAGCTCATGTATAGTTGAGGTTTTGAATCCTTTTAACCCTTCCTTGGTTGCATGAGTTTGTCAAAGGTCAAAGACGGATTTTTTCAAATGAATCATTTAAAGTCATGGTTTTGTCTCCATTAGTTGGTCCTAAATACATCACTCCCACTTAGTCATCTAAAATAAAAGCCCTGTATCCTAAGAGTTTGCTGTTATGAAAGGGTTGTATTCCAGGAGCGTAGAATCAAAGAACCTTAGCCATCAACCTTAACCTTCTGTGAGGAGCGAAAGTGGCAAAGGTCACTGAGATGGGATGAGTTTGGGCTTGAGACACAGTGCACGTCTGGCCATGTCTAATGCTGCTGAAGCCGAGTGTAATGGCCTTTACCTTTACCGCTGCTTTGACACGAGGCAAATACTCTTTTCACCTTGAAAACCAGGGAGAACTAATTATTTAGTATGTTGTTTTCAGATTCAAGTTCATATTCCAGCTATGATTGTAATCAATAACCTCATAAACAAGACTGTGGATTATAATTCTAACTGAATGGTTGAATAACAACAGTGTTACTGTTTAAATTCATTTAAGTCTATATTACAATACAAAAGTTTAAGTACAAATGAGGACTTTTCCCCTAAGTTTCTATGGTTTTAATTAACTATAGATTAAACATTAACATCCCTAATCAAGTGATAATAAATAAAGAATCTGCTTTGTACTTTTTTGTATTTGTCATTTCTAGTTTTGTATTTCTGTACTTGTCATTTCTAGTTTTGTAGAGAGGCGCAGCGGCTCAGTGGTAGAGCGGTCTTCCTTCAACCGGAAGGTAGGCAGTTCGATTCCCGCTGTCCCCACAGTTCATACTGTTGTTCTGTCCTTAGGCAAGACACTTAACCCCTCTTGCCTCCAGTGGTGTTCCAGCTGTAACACTGGTGAATGGAAGCTTAATGTAAGTTGCTTTGGATAAAAGTGTCTGCTAAATGAATAAATGTAAATGTAATGTAATCATCAGCTGAAATGCAAAAGTAGTATGTAAATAGTACATATGCCAATAGTATGTCATTAATGTGCCATTTTGAGGCCATGATATAGATTATACATATATTTATATATATATATATATATATATATATATATATATATATATATATATATATATATATATATATATATATATATATATATAAAGGTAGATTGAAACTAGTTATTGTCTCACGGCTCTTTTAGAGGAAAATAATTCTTATGGTGTTGTTGGCATCAAGTTAAGATCTGGACTGCTTCAGAAGTTGCTTATTAAATATAGACAAAACCAATCGCTGTCAGATCTACAATGGGACTTGGACTTTGTGTGTTAAAGTGTTATAAAGCCATAAATTTAAGTTTATAAGGAGGTCTCAGCAGGGCCAAGTGAGGTATTTTTGTATCTGAGAAGTGTCTTACACAAACCAGATGGATAGCGTTGGAAGCAGACCACACAGATCTTGACCTTTAAGAAGGGTCAAAAATTTAACTCAACACTATTTACCTCATCATCCAAATCCCTTAAATAAAAACCCAAAATTAGGGGAGCGTTCTTCACGAACTGCTAAATACATCCACTTCACACATATCTCCTTAGACATAAAAAATAATAATACGCATGCTTGACACAGAGAGCTGAAAGCAAATCTGTTTCTTGCAACTGTGTAAATGCTTCCATATGGACAACCGCTAACAGAAAGCTTTGAGGTGCACAGAGAAGCAGCGGTTTACCAAGTTCAGCTCTGGGAACAAGTGGGGAGCTTTACAGAGCTATTTTACGGCCCGGAGTTTCCCAGATTCTTCCAAGATTAGGAATAGGCTGAAAATGGAAAGACAGCTGGACTTAGACCGGATTGTTCAATTTCCTCAAAGATTATGGAATACATGTCAGTAATGTAAAGATGTCATAATAATTATTAGACCACAGCCTATTACTGGAGCTAATCATGTAGTCTATTATAATAGTTTGCCTTTTCTCCCACAATGCAGGGATAAATATGAGCATGTCTTTGTTGCTAGCTGTTGCCTGGTCAGTAAAATTAGTTTCTGTATCTTACGTTGTAATTCATAGGAAAACTGATTTAAGCAAGTGCCTAACAAAATTACTTAAACCAGAGAGATATAAGGTTGTTTAGCAGAAGCCACCATTGTTTAGCTGGCGACCTTCCTAGTAAAGTTTAATGATTAATTTTTACTTAAGAAATTTCCATAACATATTGTGTCTGAGGGAGCAAAGGAAAATGTAAAACATATTGTGAGACAATAAAAAAGTCTCCCAATTTTTGAATTTACTAGGATTGCCCATAAATATTTTATGTCCCAGTTTTTATTGTTTTGAGGACATATTTGTTGTGTGTTTTGTATTTGCTTTAACATTGGCAGCTCCCATGCTGAGTAGTGTTTATCTGAGTCTGAACACCTTTGGTCACTGTACAAATCTGCTCTTTATCCCATCTCTCTTTTGCAACTTTTCCAGACGTCTCCTAGACCCTAGATGTACAGCGTTTTGGGAAAACCTACAATGTGCCAGGCTTGTTGGATCAAAAACTATCGTCAGTAAAAGCATGTTTCCAACAGGGTGGTACAGTGCAATACCATATGACACAATAGTTTCACTGTGAAAAGTGGTATGACAGGAGAGTACCCCTCTGCTGTAGTTTTAACAGTGTAGTTTGGTGACAGGGTAACTCCAAGGTTTTAAAAGTAAAAAGTTAATGACGTTTTTCCCCATAGTGATATTTAATAAAAGTCAAACTTGCAATTATTGAAAAAGTACATATTAAGGCATAGTTTTCAATTATTATTTAGTATTATTCAAGTATTATTGAAGGGATGTTTCTTATTGTTGAGGGTGAGCTATAACTTATATAGATCACTGACAAACTTTTTCAGTTTGCATCATGAAATATAAATGTGCTGAATATATTCAATCAAAAACAAGTACAGCATGAAGGACATTAAAAAGTGGTGTCCTCAAATGCAGAAATGATTATAATCAATGGACAATGGATTCACATTATTAAGAGCAGATAGAGATGCATCAAGACTTGCATTGTATGTGAGCAGCTGATGGGGAATGTTACAGGTAAAGAGAAAATCTGATGTCAGGATGTAGAGCTGTCAGCAGTGGGATTGAGAGAGTTCTCACATGACGTCCTGGTTACTCCTAATTTACTCAGACCTAGAATTTATACGACTAAGACACGTCCCAGGTATGACTGGACGCAATGCTCCTCTAACGTTGCAGTTCTATTTTTCCTAACGAGCTACAGCAGGAAAAAACAGGAATAAGGCCCCAAGTGTCAACAAACTTCCACTACACTATCAAAATGAAAGGGTCCCTAAAAACATAATGGTGATGTAAACATCTCCCCTCGCAGCTGGACTTCAGTTGCACCAGTGACAACCAGAAGTTATTCTTGCGGTAGAGAAAGCTGCAACTTTGTTGCTTGCATTCGATTTAAAGGGTGGTGTTTACGGGCATAATGTTAACCAATTAGAGAAACATGACGGACATGACGCAAAAAAAGACTAAACCCCACAGCCGGTTTTCAACAAGGAAGCCACGTGAGCTCTGCTAGTTAACATGGCCAGCAGGAGAGCGGAAACAAAGGTAAATCACTTGTATCGTTTTTGCCTTAAAAAACGTGACATTACGAGGCCGTAGCAAGCGTGACAAGCCTGTTTTTAGAAGAATGGCTTTGGACTAGCTGCGCGAGCCGCATTACTTGTGTATGACATAGCCAGAAAACCACACCCTGCTGCAGATAAACAGCGTGTGATTGGTCCGTCCGCAAAATTGCAGAGAGAAGAGATTTGCTGTGAGAAAGGGACCAGAGCGTCCTGCTCTTGAAAAAAGTAGGCAGGGGATACCAGGCTAGGCTACAACACCAAACACTCATTTTACATAAACAATGTAAAAAAGGAGAAGCATGGGGCTCAAAAGCCACAACTTTGGGATTAGACAGTGAGTAGCCTAATTACCAACAGTAGAACAGAGGTATAAGCACGTGTCAGTAACAACAAACATAATCTGCAATAAATTAGTTATTCATTAGATAATTTCAGCGAGAATATCCATTTAAATTGTATATTGAAGATCCAAACGCGCTGCTTAACAGCAGTGACGCTGACGTCCTTGGTGTAAATTGATGCTTTTAAACAGACACAAATAAAACGTCTTCATGGGCACAACGCTCCACTTCTGTTCTTGGTTTAAATTTGGGTTTACAGTTTTTATTGAACCAAGAGCACCCGTCTCCCTGTGACATCATTAGCAGAATTGTTTCCAGGTTACAGACTCAGCATCCTGATGCCCTCTTCATTGTATCAGATGTTAGTTTAGAGACACTGGTTGAAGCAGTGGAGCAACACACACAACAGGACAGATGCTATACTGAACAACATGGACCATCCCCTGCATTGGGCTTTTGAACAACAGGGAGCAGCCAGTGGACGTCTGAGATCAGTGAGGTGCAGGACAAAACGCCACAAGAACTCTTCTTCTTGACTCTACAATTAATCAGTCTGTGGAAGATGAAGTCTGAGTAAACTAATTTAAAAAGACCTAACAACTAAATTTCTGATTGGGGATTAATAAGGTTGAGTTGATTGAATTGAAGAAATTCTCTGTTTTAGAGAAAAATAATAATTTTGCTTGATTTCTATACTTTCTTTTTAACAATAATTTTGCTTTGCTGCAAATGCAATATTTAAATACATTTAAAAAGCTAACATTTATAAAGGTAGATTTGACAACAATTACAAGTAATCATTCATAGGAAAGAATTACAACGTAAGTATAAACCTTGATTAGCAAATTGTGTTTTATGACTCCAAAATCATGAAATAAAAACTATACATCTGCTGTCTATATTGAAGGTGCAAGTACTGCATGAAGGACAGTAAAAAATGGGTTTCTCAAATGTAGAACACTGTTGTGGCTCTAGATTTTCTGTTTGGAGTTTAGAAAACTAGGAATAAACCAGGAATTGCAACTTCACACTTACACTTAGACACTTTTTTTAAAACATTTATCTTTTTTCTCAAACATTAATTATTTCTCATATAGAAAATCGTGTATTATGAAGAAAGTAGAAACATGGCCTCTGAGATATCTTGTACCATCCCATTGTCCACCATTTTTACTGTCTATAAGCATGCCTCTCCAGACAAAAGGATCATATCTCCTTCCAACCCAAAACTATATAAAATCCAGTAAAAAAAAAAGCATAAACAATGGCATCCAAAACCTGACAAAAACCCTTTTCTAATTACCCCCCGACAGTGCTGCCACTGCCACTTATCCCCCTGCCTACTGTATCTGTTACAGCCGACATGGCGCTGCATAGATCAACATAAACTGAGCGGTAAACACTCTTTAAAGAGACTCTGGCTGGACGTCTGTGATGAAGAGCCACTGCCACGGCACTGGACTCTCCCGTGCACCTGCAGCGAGTTAATTCGTCAGTGTCCAAGCGCTTATCCAGACCAGCTGTGTGGCTCCTGAACGCTCCGGAGGGTCCTCTGGAAAAGAGGCAACGCCACAAACCAGCCGCATGATGAATTAGGCCTCAACAAAGGCGTTCATTCAGCCTCGGTAAAAAAGCATATAACCAATTGCTTGTGGATGAGCGATGAGTGGGAATTATGTATCCTCCATCCGCTCTCCGCCTATAGCTTTTCACTTCAAAAATACACACAATGTGGTCGAGACATTCAGCCATTTTTAGGCTCAATCCAACAAATCCATCAAGCTAATTCTGGCTAATTCTTGTCATTAATTATCAAGTGGCTAATTGCTGCCGTTGTCACGTGTTGCAGCGGCTAGTTAACGTAATTAATTAGCCGTCTTTATATCCGAGACTCCGCCCACAACTGATTACAACCACTGCCCAGGTAATTAAAGCAAAAAAACAGTCATGTCCGTGTTAAGATGTTTCTTGCCTCTCTTATACATTTATTATTCACCAAATCAGTTTCTAGATAGAGATTGCTGCAAATGACACAAGTACCTTTGATTTACAAGCTAAATTAGATATACAGTCATGTTTAGAAGTAAATTTATCAAGGTTTCAAATGAATTCAATGATTTTGATTTAATTTTATTTTAAGACATCAGGACAAGAGCCTGAATTTCAATAACACATTGGGTTTGTTTAAGGGTTATTAAAAATGTAGCACATGCCCAGGCTTGAGCTAATCTAGCAATATTTATGCTCATCATCAAACATGCTAGCTGCCTTTGCCGGATTTCGATATTCTACAGGAAAGAAAATAATGACCATAAAATATTGGTTTGTCCCCTTCTTCATCTCAAATTTCTTATAAGGCTGGATCCACGATTCGTCATCAGACCAATCAAAGCAAAGTAGGAGGGGCTTTAACAGACTTTCCTAATCAAAGTGGGAGGGTTTCTTAACCGAGCCTTCTCTGCGGTTAGCTCAAAACTGTGCCACACTCTGCCATCCCATGTTAAACAAAGTTTTTAAGTCTCATCTTAAATATAATACAGTATTTTATTCTTTGGAAATCAGAAATCATTAATTTAGTTTTACTTTTTTTTTATATTTTAATGATTTCTCACGAGTAAAAGTTTTGTTTTAGTTTTTTTTTCTCTGTGCAGAAAAATGTGCTACATAAATAAAGTCAATTGGATTCTTAAGATTTTAAAATACAATCTAAAAATAAAAATGTGGTTTGAAATTTTCAACATGGAAACTTTATTATTTTTATAAATAGTTTTCATATTCTCGTCTGTGCTACTGTGGGTTCTCTTTGGGTTTTCCAATGTCCCTGCCTAAAACCCAAAGTAGCTGTGAATTTTAATTCTGAATGTGCTTTTATTTGTGTGTTATTTTCCACTTTTCTGTATGATTTGTAGATCATATGTTTTAAAATCACCTTCTACCTTAATATAAAAATGTGTAGATTTTATTATTTCTTTTTGTGGTGGATGCATTTAGTGAGTAAAAGGACAGCCTTGACCCCGTGTATTTGCCCTCTCAACGTTCTCAACACTTGCTCTTCACGCCTGCCACTGAGCAATGAGTCCAAAAATACGGCCGCTGACATCATGACATCCTTCTGACCCACGTCCAACTCTGGGATCTCAACTCTTCCACCGTTTTATTGCTTCTGGACTGTTGTATTTCACACCACAAATAGTTACCATACATTAGCACACACATTGGTAATTAACAACTTTTCCCTAGATTTGCATGTTTTTTGGATTCTAAATCCTAGCGTTTCGGCTCAGACAGTGAAAAGCGTGCAGACCACACATGCTGGTGTTAAAGCTGTTATCCACGCTCTGAGCCCGGCTTCATTCCCAAAATGCCTCAGTGCAGTGAAACTTAAGTCGTTCAGAGGAACATATGTGATGATGGTCCATCAGAGTAACCTCCAGCTGATTAATACAACACCAGCTTTAGATCAGAAGTTCACGCCTTAAGGAAGGGCGGATTTATGAATATGTCTGCACACAGTCTGATATTAATATTAACATTATAACTGCATTTATCAATAAGAGTCAGATTGCATTTGTTTCATAGGCCTGTCATACATCTGGATGCACTAACAAGGCTTTGATGTTAAATTAGAATTTAGCTTAAATTTCAACTTTACCAAGATTTGTTTCTAGTGAGAATACATTTATTTATGTAGCAGCAAAACTCTGAAATTAATTTGAAATTGGGATCTAGTTTCAAATTGTAAGCTATCTTTGGGGGAGGTTTGAGTATAACGCCTGACGTTTGTGCGTTGCACCAACAGGATATTAACTTGTTACAATCGTCATGTGCTGCTGTAAACGAGGCAGCATAACTACTGGTCATTTTGGTTTTACTGTACAGTATAATGGCAACAGGAGCAGTTAATGGTTTCCACCTTCTCAATGCTTGCAAAACATGTATAATTAAAATAATGAAATAATTTAAACATGGCTTCTATTCCATACCCAAACTGTTAAACTGGGCTTAATTTAACTAAACCAGTTGTATTTGTATCATGCAACACACCTCTTAGTAAGGTTAACCTGGGGGAGTTCTGCTAACCTTGCACTGCAGCTGGATTTTTGTGGCTCGTTGTGTTTAATGATGTTGCAGCACTGACAGGTCTAGAAGTGTTTAAGGTTTAAAGATGTAGCAAACATTTTAACGTTTCCAACAATAAACACTGCGCTGATTGGATAAAAGTGTGGCTGATAAATCCAATCACTGACTAGGTATTCATTTAAAGTACCTGCCCTTTGCCAACGCTTTCAACTGGGCCCTCCAGATGTTACTGTGAAACAGACGTTGTTCTGTGGAGCAGTTCTATCTGGCCAAGTCAGGTTAGAGTTCTAATAAACTTAGCACTGATTAGCAGTGATCTTTCCCCTGCGTCTGAGTAACACATTTCTACTCATAACTTGCATGAGGAAATGTTTCCTTGTAAATAAAACATCGGTTGAAAAGGGCCTATTAGAGTTTAGGTGGGTTTTATTTACTTTATTTGGGGTCATTTTACTCCTTCCTTCCTATATATATATATATATATATATATATATATATATATATATATATATATTTTATATATATATATATAGTTGTTAGACTTTGCATTATAGGCCAAAAAAAAGAGGTAGACATATTGTACTAGACTATTATTATTCCAATTGTAAGTTATAATTAACAGGTGCTCATTGCTTAATACTAATATATAAAAGAGTCTTTAAAGTAAAAAATAAAAAATCAACAGCATAAATCATGTCTGTTGTTGTCGTTCTGAACTGCATTTATTAGGTCTGTGGTTCATTGTGATGCTGATAGTGATCCTGCTCACACAGTCCATAATAACATTGTATCCACTGTAAACTATAACACTGTAACATCATATCAGCAGCAAAACCACAAGATTCACGACACACAGAGAGTCTATTCGCACCAGAGCACGAGCTGGGCTTCATTTCAGCGCTCTTATCTGCTTATATAGCTTCAGACTGACATCATACATATTTACACAGACAGTAAGACCATGAGCAGCTGAAGACCAGAGGAAAGACTGGGACCTGGACTGGTGTTTTTGCAACTCCTTATGGTCGAGACCGCAACTGAATAATTTATCTGACTTGGACCTAAACCTCTTTCTCATATCCCTATTTCCATTCTAAATCCCAGACATTATCAGATAAGCCTGGCAGGTTTTAGAGCCACCGACTGAAAGTTTATTTTATTTCATATTTAATCCCAGCTGAACGGAAATTATAGGTTTAAATCTTTGTGCAGCCGACTATAAAGTTTGAAGGTCTACAATTTGAACTTTGAACTAAAAATGTAAACATTGTTCACGCTCTGTGGCCTTAATAATGTCTCATCAGAGCTTTGATATAAAAAGACCCACATGGTGTTTGTTTCCAGGAAGCGTACACCACAAGTTTGTTCAGAAGCCATTTCCCGTAAGCCGCATCTAAACCGCTGCCATTTCATCGGTCCAATCCGACTGTAGATATAATTTGGGGAAATGCCAGCGCTGTCATTTTTATTGCTCCTTTAACCTTTGTGTAGCTGACAGTTTTACAGCGCTGATCGGAAAACAAACAAAGACACTGTGGGGTGGGGTCTTAAAGTACTATATAGTAACTTTGTTTGTTAAAGAGTTGGAAGTTAGACATTTAAAGCCAGTTGACACAGACAGTGAGTAAATTAATGTTTAGTTGTAAAATGGGTACCATGAGGTAAATGAGCATCTTCTTAATATCATAATAACCTTCAACAGAAGGTATGCCATTTTTAGAATCTTCCTTTTTTACTTTTTTTTTCTTTTTAGAGACGGCTTCTGGCCTGCACTGCTTGTCAACACCCAATCAAAAGCTGCAGAAGATACAGAGAGTGTGTCTAATCTAGCAGTAGCTACGCCTGAAACAGAACAAAAAAAGAAAAACATGTAAATATATGTAAATATTTTTTGGGATTATGCAGTCTTAAGGAAGGCAAACAAGTTTGAAAAAAACAAACATTCTTGGCATGTTGTTGACCAAATTGGGTTTTTGTAGTTTTAGTTAATGCATGCATGCATATGTGGTATGTGTGTGTGTAGTTAAGGATTTAGAAATTTAATTCTGAATTTATATATATATTTTTATTTTCCCCGTGGGCAAATTATTTGTCTGCAGCCACACCAGGGAGCGCCCAACATGTTTTTGATTTTGGTGGGGGACACCGGATTACCTGGAGGAAATCATGGGGAGAACATGCAACCTCCACTCGGAAAGGCGACCCCGGGCAGTCAAACCCTAGACCTTCTTTCTGAGAAGTCTAGGGTCCAACTAACCGTGCCAATTTAGTTGGACTATACTTAAGTTTACATGTATTTTTAAAGGTGAGGTGCATCATTTTTGTTCTATGTAGATGCTGTTGTCTATGAACAAACCCAGAGGAAAGAAGCAAAATCCATTAAGTTCATAAAAGTCCTGTACCTCCAGCACAAGAATATGTGCTCAAAAAGAAATATGAGTGTGCTTCTCCTCCAGCAGTGCTCAGTTTGTCCTCTCTGGGCACTTTGAGGAAAAGGGTGTTATGGTATTTAAGGGCTCTTTTGACCGGGTCTATGGAATTTCACATGTTTTTTTATTCCAGATAGACAAATACATATGTCCATTGTACACTTAAAGGGCTATAATAGGTACACAAGTATTTTGAAAGGTCTTTTTCTGATGTTCAATAGATTGAAAATGTATCCATCTCTGATCTAGTACCAAATATTTTACATAATGTTATTTAACGCATGAACAGTTCATTCATTCATTCATTTTCTACCGCTTAGTCCCGTTAGGGGTCGCGGGTGACTGGAGCCTATCCCAGCAGCTTTGGGCCTGAGGCAGGGTACACCCTGGACAGTGGCCAGTTAGTCGCAGGGCTAACATTTAGAGACAGACAGTGACAGACAACCATTCACTCTCACATTCATTCACTAGGGACACTTTAGAGTTGCTGATTAACCTGTACATGCATGTCTTTGGACAGCGGGAGGAAGCTGGAGTACCCGGAGAGAACCCACGGTAACACGTGGAGGACATGCAGACTCCTCACAGAAAGACCGGAGTCGGCCGAGAATCTTTGAGTCGGCTGGGATTTTAAACTCAAAAAAAAAAAAAAGTAAAAGTACTTTATGAACACATTTTCTGAAATAAACTTTTACTTGAGTAGACATAGGAGGGAAATATGTAAAGGCAACACTTGATATGATAACAACACACGATTAAGCAACGGTAGGGCATATGTTAATAAATATATAACTTGTGATAAATATAAAAATTTATAGATGTTGAATTATCATTTGTCATGGTCATGAGCTTTGGGTTAATGACCAAAAGAACAAGATCCCGGATACAGGCGGAAATGAGTTTTCTCCGCAGGGTGACGGGGCTCTCCCTTAGAGATAAGGTGAGGAGCTCAAAGTAGAGCCACTGCTCCTCCACATCGAGAGGAGCCAGCTGAGGTGGCTTGGGCATCTGTTTTGGATGCATCCTGGACGCCTCCCTAGGGAGGTGTTTCGGGCATGTTCCACCGGGAGGAGACCTCGGGGAAGACCTAGGACACGCTGGAGGGACTATGTCTCTTGGCTGGCCTGGGAACGCCTCAGTATTCCCCCGGAAGAGCTGGAGGAAGTGTCTGGGGAGAGGAAAGTCTGGGCGTCTCTGCTTAGACTGCTGCCTCAGCAACCCGGTAGAAGATGGATGGATGGATGGAATTATCATTTGAACAATACGGTTTGCATCCTGGTCATATACCCTCTCCAGGGTGCTGGAGGGTTTATGGGAGTGTGTTTTGTGTTTTGTGGATCTGGAGAAGGCATTCAACAGTGTCCCTCACAGCATCTTGTGTCGTATTGCTTTTGTCAATGAAAATTATAACTAAATATTGTTGGTAACAAACCTTTATCACGTGATGAAAATGAGACGAGACGCAGAATAAATGCTGGTCATGTGACGATAACTCTTATTACATTTATAATGCAATATTGTTGACAAATAAAAGTGAGACTAAATGTGGTTTACAAATTAAAAACTATGCTAAAATGTCTCTTCATTTTTGTTGACTAAAAAAGATGAAATAAAATGTTCTAATGTTTTTTCATCTTGTTTAGTCACGTTATTATTATTTTGCAGTATTCTTGGCGACGTCACTTTCTCAAGCCTCACTCACGGTATTATTTGGAAGACAACAAAGTTAAGTCTGGCACAGAGAAAGGGACCGATGGCTGGCTAGCAAGGGTTTGTCTTTGGGAGAAAAAAATAAAAAAACTTAATTACATAGAAGTGGAAAAGAAAAGGGAATGTGTTGAACGATGAGGAGAAATGCGGCCACAAAATCACAGGCTAAAACACCACAAACCTTAAGAGACATCTCAAGGCAAGACATTAACGTAACGTTACTTTTTTTTTATTTCAAAAAGCTCAGGCCAACTCACGAGGTTGTGATTAATGTGTCTAATTTTAACGTGAGCGTTATGCGTTAGCCACTGGAGCTGAAAACGATCAAGACAAACGTGTGTGACTAGCGTGTGTGTATATTTGTTTGTAAGAGAGTGTAAAGTGGGTGCTAAAATAAAACTTCGACTAAATGTCATCAGTTTTTGTTGACTAAAACTAGACGAAAATAGTCATGAATAATTCTGACTAAAATAAGACTAAAATGCTCAGACTTGAAACTTGACTAGACTAAAATGCCTTCTGGAAGCCTCCCTGGGAAAGTGTTCCAGGCATGTCCCACTGGTAGGAGGCCCTGGGAAAGACCTTGCTGGAGGGATTATTTCTCCCACCTGGCCTGGGAACACCTCAGTATCCCCCAGAAGAGCTGGAGAATATGTCTGTAAATGTTGAATTATTGTTGTTACAAATTCTTAAAGTTTAATAGTGAGTAGTGTAAAGGCTTATTTAGCCTCTGCGTTAGATGCACATTCAGTTTTGGATGGAGCCTTCAGTCTGTACTCTGTGCGTTCATTTGGTCTGTTTTCCCAAAGCTTGTGGATACTGATCAACAGAGCAGCGCATGCAGTGGCCTTAAGGGGCAGCAATGAGCACTTCTCTAAAGTTGAAGCAGGGAACAATGGCGCTCATTTTGATGAGCGACTGTGCGAGTTAGTCAGAAGTGTACGATGTGATTTCACTGGCAGAAAGTTGTTAAAAGCCCGCACAGACTTTTGAAAGAATTAAAAATTGTCTGAAAGGAAGAAACCAATTCCCCTCAAGACTTGATGCATTCAAAGGCCGCTCAGACTAACGCCGTTTTCCTCTCACTCTCAAGATAGACATTATCAAAAACCTCCTACAGTGTCACAATGTTGTTTGTTTGTCTTGTTTTTCTTATTATTATTATTATTATTTGTTGACTTCTTTGACTGCACCTATTGCCCCCTACAGGTCATTTAACATAAGACCGTAGTTGACGTAGGTAACGCTTAGAAGTATAGCCTGGAACAATAATAACTTTTGTAACGAACATATCTAATTGCATAAGTGATGGAAGCAGATATGTAACTTAGTACTTCAGAGTATTTCATACTTTGTTACTCTTACTCGGGCAATAATTCTGTTGACTATTTCTACTTGAATATTAATTTAGTTTCAAAAAGTTGTTGACTTTTGTGCAAGAATGTGTGCTCAAATATTTCTCCTCCAGCTCAGTTTGTCCTCTTTGGGCAGTTGTATAAACATGAAGTAAGAAAATTGGCTCCTTCTAGAGCAGGGGTGCTCAATACGTCGTTCGCGATCTACCGGTCGATCGCAAGGTAGTTTTGGTAGATCGCATGACATAAAAAAGAATTGCCATTAGGTCACTGCGCATGCGCAAACAACGGCGCTAAGTGCAGCAAAACTAACACGCTTTAGCGACTTACCTCCAACTTTTAAACCTAGTTTTTTTTCTCTTAAACTTAAGAAACGGTATAAAAAATTAGTGGGGGAGCTGGACCAAGTAAGAAGACAAAAACATATCGCTTTCATACGGAATGGGAGGAGGACTTTTTTTTACGATGACGTTTTCAAAGTGCCTTTGCCTCATCTGTCAGCAGCTACTGTCCGGACTATGTATCCCTGGCTGATTCAATTCAGTGCAAGTCATCAGAGTAAACTCAGGTAATGACAAAAATTGTACATAGTTAATTATGTTGTGTTGTGCAGTATTACGGTTTATATACATTGTACATATAAAGAATCCTAAATATATTTGTAAATAAATATATGTTTTACATTTTTGTAGATCATTTTGACTTGGTCATTTTATAAGTAGCTTGCATGCTGAAAAAGTGTGAGCACCCCTGTTCTAGAGGTACAAGACACTAAAATGCAAAAAAAAAAAAAAAAATAAATGTTATTTCAAAAATATCTGAACAACATGGACCATCCCCTGCATTGGTCTTTTGAACAACAGAGAGCAGCCAGTGGACGTCTGAGATCAGAGAGATGCAGAACAGAACGCCACAAGAACTCCAGACGGACACAAGACTGTGCAGTCAATCTGTGGAAGATAAAGTGTAAATCAACTCATTTACTTTATTATTTATTTTGAAGACTCCTAACAATTACATTTCCCCTCAGGGATTACCGTATTTTTCGGACCATAAGACGCACCCGACCATAAGACGCACCTGGTTTTTAGAGGAGAAAAATAGGAAAAAAAATATTCTGAACCAAATAGTGTAATAAAATATTTAATAAAGTATAACAGAATAATATTTGAATTATATTCCTGGAGTGAAGGGCATGCGCACTGCTGTGTACTGTAACACCGCCTACTACATGCTATCCTCCAATAGCATACGGCGGTGACACAGTACAGCAGCATCGCGCCTTCCTGCACACATCGGCTTCCGTAAGGAAGGTGAGGGAGGACCCGCTGCCGCTCTGCCACTACGGTAAGGCAAGGCGACACGGGGCGCTGCCACTCTGCCAGTATCTCAGTGGACTACTGAGAAGCCTGGACACGGGGCGGGGGAGGGATGATGCAGTTTCCAGGGACACGGAAGGTCCCGGGGGACCCGCTGCCGCTCTGCAACTCGTCTTATGGTCTTCTATTCGGACCATAAGACGCAGACACTTTTCCTCCCACTATTTGGTGAAGAAAAAGTGTGTCTTATGGTCCAAAAAATACGGTAGTTGAATTGAATTATATCTTAAACAGTGCTTTTCTTTTTTTTTTTTTTTTTTTTTTATGCTCAATGTCAGTCTTTTAAGAAAATTGTCAATTTATAAAACTTTAACCTTTATCTTCACAGCTGTATCATATGTACATTTTGACAATTAGTAAGTTCAATTTATTAAAAAAAAGCAACTTTCATAATATCTTTAATCTTGATACAAATATAACATGCAACATGCTTTAATAGAAATTTTATTTAAATTAATATTTATACTTTTAGATTTATTTTTTATCAATATTTAAAATAAAGGTTTCCTTTGCTACCTATATAGTTTTCACTTTTTTGAGCCAGAACTATTACAAATAACACTATTATATTATAAGATTATTATATATATATTGTTATGTATAATATAATTTGTTGCTGATCCCGGAGGACCAACCAACAATGGAAGCACAACTGACCAATCAGAGCACAGTTGATCTGCTGGAGGTGGAGTTTAATGGGACAGACATTAAAGCATTAAAGTGTTTTCATATAGCGTCAAATAATGTGCATTTGGAAACTGTCTTTCACAGTTGAAAACATTCAAAGCTATTTGAGAAGAACATAAAAAAGTGATATTTGTGTTTTTGAAAGAAAACAATATGGCACCCAACTTTTTTGTTTGTGTTTGTGGAATGCTCATTATAAACCATTAACAAGCCATTGGAAAATTGTTAATTCCGACTTTCACTGAGCCTGTATTTCCTTCCTGCTTTGCTTTTGTACTGTACACCTCACACGGGACTCTGCTGCTGCATTCTCTCTGTGTTTTATTGCCTTCATTTGCATCTAAATTAAACTGCAGTGTGTCTGGGGGCTTGGCTCGGACAGCGTCTGTACTCACACACACACACACACACACACACACTGATATGACATGAATCCGGCGCTGGATAATTGGCTGGGAAATGTTAATTTGTCTAATTGTTTGGAAATTTGCATCACACTCTGTAATTTCACACGGAAGGCTTTTATTATGCAATTACGCCTGAAGAGGCTCTGGAATAAATTACATTATCAGATCTGAGAGCTGCTGGCGCATTGTTACAGAGACTTGTGCAAATATAGATTTCTGTAAAGTACTTATGCGTGAAATATCAGCAATCACCAAAGGAAAAAAATATATATATTTAATGGGAAATAATATATGACAACCATATAAAATACTGCCATACAAAATATAAGTAAAGATGCCCAGTGGAACATGTGTTTTATTGGGACCTATTGTGTGGTTTAATTCTGGGTTTAGTCTTGGTAAATCCTAGTTTAGTCCTGGTTAATGCTGGTTTAGTCCTGGGTTAGCCAAATGTTTAGCCATAGATCAGAACTGGTCCTGGGTTGATTGATTGTTATTGTGTTCAGTGATAGACCCACTTTTGTCCTGTCTAGACCTAGTTTATCCCTGGGTGTAGTCACAATGTAGTCCAGCTTTAAACTTATTTTAGTTCTATGTATAGTTGTACTTGTTTAGCCTCAACCTAGGCCATTGTTTTAATCTAAGATTTAAATCAACTTTTGTTCTGAATTCAGCCTGGGTAAATCCTGGTTTAGTGCTGATTCAGGTCATGGTGTTTAGTCATATTGTATGTCCTGATTTAGTTCTAGGTGTAGACACAGTTTAATCCTGGTTCAGTCCTTTCTTCTTTGTTGAGGAATTGTGCTTCTCTGTGTCTGTGTTTTGTCTTGAAATGTTTTTTTTTAATTTATTCACCTGTTCTAATAATAGTTTGAAATACGTTTTGTAACTGTGATGTTATGTCTTGTCCATGAGCCTTTCATTTGTCCTTCTTCTTTACCAATGACCTGCCATGGGACTACAGATGAAAATTATTCCCTGTGGCTAAAACTGGCATATTTACAAGATGGACTAATGTACTCATGTTGATTAATGTGCACTGTCCCATATTTAATAAATATAAAACTGAACATAAACATATTGGTTTTGAGGTTATTTCTGGTTTGAACTTGGAGAAATCCCAACCTCAAATTGTTTAGGAAAGGTCTGAAATCCGTTTGACTGACCTGGATGTGGCCAGATCAAGACCAGACCAGGACCTATTGGTGGATTACAGCTGTTGGGCTGAATACATGCACACTGTGCTGTTCTGTGATGTTCACTGTGGACTGCCGTCTGAATGATGAAGAACAGACAAAACAAACAAAACACAAAACACACATACACATTTTATTGTGGTTTCACTAAGGTGATTTCTCTAAAATGTCCTGTTTGTAGACTTTATTAAACTCAGCACTCAGTAGAGGATAATGTGCACTTGTTGTAATCCATTTTTGGGATAAGCAGTTTTTATTAAGCCACTGTGTGTCAATATAATAATGTCCTGTTATTGCACTAGACTTAGCCCCTCTTTAACCCTAGTTCTGTCATTTAGTTTGTTTTTTTCTTGATTTAACTAAACAATTAGTCTGGGCATAGTCTTGTTTGAGATGTTAAGGTCTGTTTTAATCCTGGATTTAGTCCTAAAATGAGACAATAATATGTATAAAAAATGTAGATTTGGCCCCGATTTAATCTTGCTTTATTCCTTGTTTAGAAGAAGGTTTAATTCTTGTTTAGTCCTGTCATTCTTGGGTTAGTCTGTGGTTAACCCTTGTATGGCCCAAGGGAGGGTTCAGGATTAGTCTTGGTTTAGACTTTGCTTAGTTCTTGTTTAAATATGATAAATAATTATACAGTATATATATACACTTCTCAGGCACCCAAAGCACTTTACATTATGCTTCCTTTCACATCCGGGGCAGACAGAGGGGGGGTTACCATACACACAGCCATCTCCAACCACCATCAGACTCACCTCTATAACCACACACATTTATACACCATAGCTCTGGCACTGGAGGCAAGGAGGTTGCACGACAGCATGAATCAGGGAAAGCGGGAATCAAACTGCCAACTTTCCAGTTATAGGATGACTGCTCTACCACCTAAGCCACATAATCTTGTAAATTCTTAGTTAAATCCAGGGAAAAATTTATACCACCAGGTTTAATCTTGGTTCAGTCCCAGTTTCATCCAGGTCTAGTTTAGACCAAGATTTATTGTTTCATTTTTGGGGGAATCTTTTGTATAGTCTGATTAAGTCCCAGTTTAGTTCAAGGGAAGGTTTTAGGTTTTGTCTTGATTCCGCTGAAATAGTTTTTTGCTTCATTAAACTATTTTCTGTCCTACTCCAACTGTATTTTCCAGTAGCTACAGTATTTTTCACTGTAACAGTCTCTAAAGACTCCATTTCCTCGTGGTGAGTTCAAAACCCCCTCTTGGTCTGAAACAGGCCCAGACACGGCTCCTCATGTCACAGCGCTCACCTCAGCCTTTGACAAATTGATCAGCGCTGCTGTTTTTAGCGCGGTGACGAGGGGGCTAGCGCTTCCTATCATGGAAGTATGAGGCGGCCGATGACAGATGACCTCCAGGCTCCAGGAAATAGCCAGTTTCATCAGGAAGATGCGCACTCGATAAGCAATTTGGGCCCTAATAATTACAGCGACCACAAAAAAACCACACAGCATTTAGCATTGGAGGCACTTTCTGATCCTCCACAGGAAGAGGCAGAGTGGGTTAAATACAGCATTGGAACAAAAGTACGGTTTAAAGGGGCAGCCATGTTTTTAGGCTGAAAGCTGGCTATTGACAGATCTCGACAAGACAAATCACCATTTTCCATTTAGAGAAAGGTTTGGGGTTCCTTAGCTCTATAGCTACATTGACCTAGTTATGACACTGGATTTAATATGGTTTTAAAGCTTTGGGAAGTCCTGATGGAAATAACCAATAAGCAATAAATAGTTTGCTCTTTTAACACCAAGTATTTGAACAAATGCAACTTACATTTCTCTTTTTAGAAATTGAACAATGGTATTTGCACTTCATTGCATTGGTTTTGCACGACTATTTACTGAACGTCTGTGAGCTGGTTAAATGATGGAATTTTAAATAAAGAAATGTATATTTTTCAACAATTTCTCACTTTCTTGTTTGTTTATAACAAATTAAATCTTTTGTATCTCACATTTGGGGCACTTTCAGCATCTTTAGTTGTGTTTATGTATGTATGTATGTATGTATGTATGTATTTAACATTTTTGGGAGTTTCTTGTTTAAAATAAAAAAAAAAAAAATTCTAATGCAATCATTTCCCAGCTAGTATTTGGAAATATAAAAATAATATATATATATATATATATATATATATATATATATATATATATATATATATATATATATATATATATTTACATTTGTATTTTTATCGCGTTAAAACGTTTCTTTTGGAATAAATCCTATTAAATGAGAAGGACTCATTTAATAGGTATAGATCTGGATGAAAGTGAATCTGACGTCATGTTTATGATTTGAAAGAAATGACAGGGGACTGATGGCTGTGTTTCTGTAGGGCATTCCGCTCCTGAACACACCTTCAGTTTATTGCCAGTTCTTTACTGCCACTTCACTTTTGTTTTAAGGGAGAAAAAAAAGCTTCTAAAAAAAGAAAGCAGTTCAAATTCTTTTTCAAACTGCTGTCATGTGTAAAGAGGTCTCTGTGTTTACATTTTTGATTGGCTTTATTTCAAACCTTCCACTCTGCTACAGTATTGGCTCACAGACAAGAACGTACAGTGAAGTGTTTGCCTCAGTTGTTCCAACTAAATCCATACTCAGCTTTACTAAATCCAGTTTAAACCTGACCTTCCTGTCTCACAGAAAACCACAGCTCTTCACAGTCTTCTACATGAAATGAGTGAACAGTGAGAAGCAGAAGGTAATTTCATGCTCGGTGTTGTACACAACAGCTGATAGCATGTGGGGTGTTTGTCCTGTAATAAAACCCTTGTTAGATGTTTTGTTCTGTTAGCACTCACAGCTTGCATTGTATTTACCCCAAGGTGCTATACCGCAGATATCCACTAGGAGTATTTTTAGTTAAACCATACAACATTAAGTAAGCTTGAAAACAAAATGGTGTCCTGAATTTCAGATATAAAAGTTTATTTGGAAACATGGTTAAAATTTACATATAATTCACCACCAGCTTTCATATTCCCTTTTCATTTCTTTCTGATGTTTAATGTTACACAAACAATATATTTTCCAATGCTGTTTCTGTAAAAAGTTAGGAAGAGTTAAACCCAGAACAAAAAGATAAATTCTTACAACAATAAAAAATGCCATAACATTTCAAGGAATAGAGACAGAAATATATTTCCTCATTAATTATTTTGTTTCTTTTGGATGAATAGATTCTTAGATAATGTCCCAGTTTTTAAATGGGTCAAATCAAATACAAGGAAAAAAATATTGTTGTCCAACAAATGAATAATATTTCTGATAATATTGTAATGTTTCCAGACTACTTTCTTGGAAGGATATTACAATTTAAATTGTGCCACATCTTTAGCTTGATTTGGTGATTTTTCTTTCATCTCAGTCCAAATCAGCTGTATTTATTTAACTTCTTTAGAACATTAGTCTTTGTCTTTTAGGGGCATTTGATATCTTCTTGTCTTGATAGTTCACAGTTTGGCAATTTAAAAATTGCTTTAGAAATTGGTTTTAAAATTAAAATTTTAAACAATTTTTATTTTAATACTGTTGATTCCTTGGAGAAGAGAAGGAAATAAAATTATGGTTTAGAGATTGGGACAATGGATGAGACTTTACATCAGGTTTTAATTAAGGTTTTAATGTTTTTAGTTTTAACCACATTATATACAACCACAACACTCTGATTACATAATTATCTGTTTGCACAGGATATGTCTGGTGGTGGTTCTATATTTTAGTTCCATTTATTTGTCTCTTGACTTATTTAAATTTACTAAGTGTGGCAAATGGTGTCTGTACTCAATTTTCCTGATAAGTACAAATACACTCAAACCTGAGATGGTCTTCAATAGCCTGTCTTTGTGTGGCTCTTTTGTCAGCCTATGGCAAGAGGAAAATTATATACAGTGGATAAATTACAAAATTAGATTAATGTAGGTTGGAATATCATAAAATATTTTCAGGTGTAATTAACACAAGATATTTCAGGTTAAAACATGGTAAGGTTTGATTTAACATAACTAATTGTGTTTAAAAGTAACTTGGCCTGTCCCTTTAGTCATTGTTTCCTATCCATTCTTCTTCAGTTTGTTTTAATGTGTTGACCTGATTCAGTCAGCTTGTAAAGAATCTCTTGGTCCAAAAAAAATAAACAACAAATGGCTGGTTTTGTCACTGTTCATCCAGCGTAAAGTGAAACCTCCCCAGAAACAGCAGAGTGAGAAATCCACTCCATTTTGAGCCACTCCACCTCTTTACACTTTCCACAATCCTGTTCCATTAAAATCTTTGGTTTGATCTTGGCGTTTTTTTGAGGATCTGCTTCAGTTCACTTTGAGTTTGTTCCTCCTCACTCCAATTTAAATTAGAGATCACATATTTACAATGTACACAATGGCAACACATACCAACGAAAAGTTGAATGATTCTGCCAAACACCGTGGGGCATTGTTTTAGAGGCAAGAATATTACAGTAACTTTGTAAATAGAGCATTTGCTTTAATATGCATATGTTAACTGTCTTCTGTTAAGTGCTTTTAAAGGAAAAAAAAATCATTATCTTTTAATACTTTTTTATCTTTCTAAGATTTTGGTCAAGTAGTTTGATCTGTCAGCAGCCAAAAAGAAAGTTGTGATTTACAAAAGAACTCCAGGAACAATACCACTGTCTCAGAAAAGCACCAAGTAATGAATATGCTGCGTTTTGCAGACTTTGTAATTTGTAATTTTCCGTCATACACGGTATTTCTTTGAAGTAAAATAATTGACAAAAAAACAAACAAACGCTAATGCAATCAGTTCATGTTTTTAATTGACATAATTGTTGTTGGATTTGCTGTAAAATGAATGTATCCCGAATTTAAGTCGGAAAATATGGTCACCCTAGTTTAGACGGTAGCACATGGATTTGCAAAACCAATATCTCCTTTTGTAAGTTTGGACATAATGGTAAGCTATCCTAATATTCTGCATCCCTACCACCAGAGGTTAGCAATTATCCTCTACATAGCCATGGTGCTAAAATGTTTAGATACTTTATGTCTTTGCCTCTAAAACATTAACATCCCACATGTCATGATTTTAGACAGAAACCTCCTGCAGTCATATTTACTCTTGGCTTATAGTCCTTGGAGTCCTGCCCATTCATGCTTATCGCTATTTCCATCATTGTTTAACAGTACCTTTCCGGAAGCAATAGGTTTGGGACTGCACTCAAGTCTCAAAGTGTATCCTTGTAGTCCTCATTGTTGTTCTATAGTCCTTGTCCCAGCTCAGTGCTAGTGTGGTGTCAGCTCTTGTCCTGCCCATTGTACACTCCTGTCGGTATAGTCCTTTGTTCAAAGTCACCCCTCTTGGTGTGCCCACTTCCCAGTGCGGTTCTAGTCACTATCCTCTTTTTCGTCCTGTATAGTGGTGGTGGAGTGGTTGTACAGGCCCTGCGCCATTAGCTGTAGCGCTAGCCCGTTCTTGTAGCCGCTGGCCTTCTTGATTTTGGCCCTCTTGTTCTGGAACCAGATCTTGATTTGGGACTCGTTGAGGTTGAGCTCATGGGCGAGGCTCTGCCGGCGCTGTTCGGTGATGTAGCGGTTCAGCTGGAACTCGGTCTTCAGTCTCTGGAGCTGCTCAGCCGTAAACGCCGTTCTTGGCCGCTTGTCCTCCTTTCCGCTCTTGCTTTTCTTAAGTTTGCGAGTCCGTGGGCCTGCAGTGGGAGCGAACAGAGAAGCGGGAAAGTGAATATGCATCGCTCAAAACACTTTCTGGTCTTTATTTTCAGTGTATTTTATCAGAGTTGTAATTATTTTTGCCCCAATCCACAACCATATCTTTCCCTTCTGTTTATAGAAAAGGTCTAAGAACTGGTAAACCTCCACAGACATAACAGCTCTACAAAGGAGATCCAAGTGGAGCATTTTTCTCCTAAAGATGAAATTGACCATTGCTCCCCTATTCACCAATATTGTTCTTACCACAGGGCAATAAAATGGCGGTTACATTTTTTTTTTTTGCTTTTCGGCTTTTACTGCATAGTAAAACAATAGTTTTCAGTTAGCAAAAACGGACGTATTAATCAAAAAGAGTTGTCATGTAGTAAATTTTTACACTTGTAAAGTTGCCGTTGTATTTACGCTTTTGAAGCCTGCCCTCTGGTGGACAGATGTATATTGCTGTATATTGCTGTATGGTGGCGCCCTTACTCGAGGACCTTTTAAGGGGTTCCATAAGAGAGGCCCCCATGCCCTATCGCTAATTCCACCAGTGGCCACTTGTGGTATTTCTGAGGTTCACGTATGTAGAGTTCATTTGCAAAAGCAGATAATTTTTATGAATTGTAATTTTTTTTTATTGATTTTATTGTTTACATTTACATTTAGTCATTTAGCAGACGCTTTTATCCAAAGCGACTTACATTAAGGTTCCATTCACCAGTGTCACAGCTGGAACACCACTGGAGGCAAGGTGGGTTAAGTGTCTTGCCCAAGGACACAACGACAGAATGAACTGTGGGGAGAGTGGGAATTGAACCGCCTACCTTCCGGTTGAAAGACGACCACTCTACCACTGAGCTACTGCCGCCGCCAGTTTGCTAAAGGTGATATCAGTCAAACCAAACTTGGGTGGCAATCAGGCCCACTAATATGGAGCAGCTTTGGGCCTGAGGCTGGGTACATCCTGGACAGTGGCCAGTTAGTCACAGGGATGAAATCTAGAGACAGACAACAATTCACTCTTACATTCAGTCACTAGGGACACTTTAGAGTTGCCAATTGACCTATACATGCATGTCTTTGGACGGTGGGGGGAACACGTCCTACACGTAACACGTGGAGGACATGCAGACTCCTCACAGAAAGACCAAAGTCGGCCGAGTATGTTTGAGTCGGCCGGGTTTTGAACTCACAATCTTCTTGCTGTGAGGAACGAGTGCTAACCACTCTGCAACGTATGGATTTTGGCTTTGAAAACAGGGCTATGCAAAGAAAAAATTACAATTCTTAGTTCACTGATTTCCAAAATGACATTTATCTGTTTTTGCAAGTGAACTCTTCGTATTTTACTTAACTTTTTTCTATGTTAAAAATTCTCTAAGCAACACTGCTCTGCCCTGCCCATTGTTCATTAGATCACGCAGAACTAAAACAAAACCCAAAAACCCAATGTTTTGTTGCCACATAGAGCCCCTCTCCACTAACAGTGGCTATGACTGAGAACCAGGACTGATAAGTACATCTATGGGTCAGCGGTTTTGCAGAGCACCCAAATGCCTCACAGTTATGGATGTTCAGAGATGTCCTGCTGACCAATCAGAGTGCAGAAGGTGCCTTAAAGAGACAGACAATAAAACAGAGCAATTCCACTCACAGAGTTTGAAAAATACAATGAATTTTATTTTAAAAGTAATGTGTGTGTGTGCTTTTACACACACTTGTCGATTGTGTCTATAATGTCTATTTCATATAATTAGTTTTATCAGAGCTGAAAAGCACTATTAGTATTTACAACAAAGGAAAAACAAAAAATAAATGATTACTTATTCTTATGGAACAGTTGTCAGGGCAGTGAGAGGCAGACTAATAAGCAGACTTTATGTTATGGTCACGTATGAATAGGGACCAGTAAAATATTCTGTATTAAAATTAAGAAAAAAAGAAAAAAGAAAAGCCAAATTATTTTAGACATAAGGCCTTAGCAGCTGTATATTTTTTTGCAAATGGCTGTTTCTAGTTCTCCAAACCCAGAACCATACTAGCTTTAGGAGTACATTGTCTGTGCCACATAAGCTGTGGAATTAATCATCATGTTATAAAAAAGATCCTTAATAACTTAGGCCAGTAAATTACAATGTTTTCCATGTAGTGGTTATTGTGTACACATTATTTTTAAGTGTCTTGTGTCAGTTTTTATATGCTATCTTTAAAGTATTTCATGTGGGGATTGATTGTCTTGTGAATCATTCTAACACTAGGCTTCACAGAATAAATGCATAAAAACATTTTTTGTCAATTTTCTTTTTGATCATTACACAAAAGGTAAAAACAAAGGGACGTCGTAATTACGTCAGCACGTGACGTGACGTTGGAGGTGATCAAGGTTGCACAATATTAAGTAAGGAAATCTTTAATGAATGTATCCTCACTATTCGGTTTGATTGAAATAACTACAGAGCGTAAAAAAACCTGCTAATTCCTCTGCGTAGTCTTCATAATACATTTTATTAAATATAATCATTAAATATAATCATTGTAATGCTGGGAGTGATGCGTCAGTTTCATTTCTACCCGAACTCTACGGAAACAGAAGGAGACGGACACGGGTTTTACGCACAAGCCTCTGGAGCGCGACGACTGACAAAGAAAGGGCAGGTAACACACAGAGAGACAGGAAGGACCCAATTAAACGTGCTCCTCAGGACTCCAAACTCCATATTCTTTCCTAAAAGTCACGTTCAAATTTAACTAAAAGGAAAGGTCACCGTGACTTTAAAAGTTTTGTTTAAAAAAAGTGAGTTATGAAGCTTCATGTTGCTCGTTTTACCCACGGCTGTAAATACTCGCTCCAGTGCGTTTAGCTCGAACATAAAACACCTTCACACACACGAGCCTCTTTTCTAAACACACAAGAAAAAACAATTGTAAACCGAAAAATGCAGCCCGTAAATTGAAATAAATACTTGACTCTTCAAAAATGTGTAAAAAGCATAGACGTTTCGACGCAATAAAGTGGACTATTCAATTGAGGACTTTTTGTTATGATCAAATTATTCCACATCTCACTATAACACATTTAAATGTGTTGGAATTGCATTATGAAATAAGAAAAAACAATCAAACAAACAATCCGTAAACACGTCTTGAAAACACCTTTACGCTCCAGTAATGCGTCAAAATGCACGTCGTTTCTCTCGCTCTTGTTTCTCTTGTTGCATAAGAGCAATATGATCTAGATTGAGTCCGAAGTACCACGGGCCCAGAGTAGATGGAAAGGTTACAAAAAAGCCGTTCTTAAGAGCAGAGAAGGACAAAGGAAACAGCGGTTTATTCATCTCAGCGTGAGGTTACAGAAGAGCAGCAGGCCCAAGGCGCGAAAACATCACTGCTCTGCGCAAAAAAGGAAAAAGGGGGAGATGAACGAGACTAGATAACTCAGAACGTAGGAAGAAAAATAAATAAATAGGCTACATCATCTAAAGAGTATAGAGTATATAAAAGCAACATAGCTACTGCTAATTACAAAACTGCGTTTTCGTTTCGTTTTGAAATATTCTCTTTTATGAAAGATGCCATGTCATTCTACACTATGTTCAGTTGACAAAGACAGATATAAAAACACTAATAATTGAAGGTTTAAAGCTACAGTTGGTAAACGTGTTTAATGTTTCATACAGTACAAATATCAAATGGACGTCAGGTCCAAATGGACTTATACGCAATACATGTTCGCTCAGATCACGATGACGTCTTTAGCCAAGGCAGTCATTACATCAAAGCATTATTATTTGAGTTACCATTATTGAAAAATCGTTTCCCTTCATTATAAGGTAGGTGTTATTCTAAGTGTAAACGCTATGCTGTTGTGGTATTTTTAGGGAACTCCTGCCCTAAATATCTTTTTTTATTATTATTTGACATTTTCTCAATATATTAAAAATAAAAAAACACTCTACAATGCAGTGATTAATATCAGTTAAAGTGAATAAAAGTTTGTTTCTATTAAATTGCTGCAATGGCCCTTGTCTTCTTCCTTAACGAGATCAAAGAAAACCTTTATAACTAATGAAGTATTACATTTTTGTTAAAATCACTTCCAGACCTATGATGGATTTATACTAGACTTTTTGGATTAATTTAATAGATTAATTTTCAGTTGTTTGTTAATGAATACTAATATGCATTTCACCTATGACACTGACAAAGGATAAAACAGGGACAGAAAACTACAAATCAAGCCGTTTTATTTCATATGTTTGACTTAAAAGCTGTTTAGTGGAATCAGTGGCGAACATTCCTCAGCTTCAGAAACATTTATCTTATCTCTGATCTCACAACACCAGCACAAGCTCATATCTGTGCTGAAATATGAATTTACATTTCAGTGCAAAGAGGATTAATGTGCAGAAACCTCAGAATGAGATGGAGTATGAGAAAAAAAAAACAACAAAAACATAAATAAACAAGAAACCATTTACAGTTATGGTGCATTTGTAGATCTTTAAAGCGAATCTTAAAGTCTTAAAGTCTTAAGCGAATCTTTGTATAAATCAGTATTGTCCAAAAGTGGGGCATGTTGGTCCACCGTCATATTTGATTTGACTCAAGACATGTATATTAATATATATTAATATGCCTATAATTTTAAATGTTTTCTCTTTGAAAGTTTCAATGTGAGATGCACTTCTGCATGCCTGGACATCTTAGCTGCACTTTTTAGGGGTACCACAAGGCACCATGTTTAGACATTTAAAGTTGGCCCTCACTTGACATTTGTCAATTTTTTTCTTCAATTTCTATGAATACACACTTTTTTTTTGCTTAACCATCACATAAAAATATGGGCAACATTTACAATGAACAAGCCAAGTGCTCTGTTTTAGTTTTGTAGCGCAAATGATCATTGTCAAAAATAACATTATAAAAGACTTATAACATAAATACTATATCAGTAAAATTCATAATAAAGAACATAATCTTTCCGACAGGGAAAAAAAAAAGAGTTTTACTTTTATTATTAAAAGAAGTAATCAATAATGACAGAAAAATAATAATGACATGATGACAGAACAATGAATAAATAACTTGTATGCATTATTATGGTAGTTTTGTTAATTATACAAATACTTTATTTTTTAAAGTTTTGTAATTTATAAGCTTTTTATTAATTAAAGATGAAGCATGTAATTAGGCTACGGTTCAGGTAACTATAAGAATCTGCACTGTTTACCCGCTTTTACTCCATTAAATAGTACTGTCACTAAAGGAGTCTCTATCTGTTGCCCTTTTACATGGGGCCGTTTAACCCTTCTATATTGTGACACATACACAGTTATAAAGCATTTTATAATAAATGTAAAGTTTTGACTTTGTCCCACTTTAACCTTGACATACAGACACACAACATGGCGACATTTGGTGCAATTTCGTAGATGATTGATCTTATTATCCCATTTGTTTTTGCAGAGTATATATAATACATTTTTAAATTCTAGACAAAATTAGTCCTCATTACCATGAGAAACAGACATTATTATTGATATTACTATGATTATGGTGATGGCTGGAGAAAAGAAAATGGCCACATTCTAAAATCGACAAAGAGTTACACATTTGGTAAAAATATATTGTGCATAGAATCAACTGTTAAAATAATTAAAAAAAAAAACATTATTTTTCTTATCATAAATGTCAACATTAATAATGGTTTGTCATACTTTTTTAACGTATATTAAACCACAATAGTGTCAGTCCCATGTTTTTGGGTTGAAGGAAACCTCCACAGAAAGGCCTGCCATGATTTAAGATTGAACCCAGGCCTTTCTGGTGGTAAACTAACAATATGAGTCACTTTGTCTCTGTGCCATGTCTCAGAATTGTTGAAGTGTGAAATTAGTGTGAAATAAGGTAGCACATGTCACAGAGCTATTGACATAATAGTGCCACCCCTACATACAGTGACTGCACTTGGTGTTTACTGTATATATCTACAATTACTTTGGAGACAAATGTACTACACATGCAAAACTGTATCAGATTTTGTCATTTAATCTACATTTTACTGCTAAATATACACATAGACCTTTTTCTTGCAAAAATAGCACAGCTCAAGTGTAATATTACATCTGGTCATTTAGACAATTTCAACACACTTCTCCTCAATATCCAATCCATCTATCATATATCTGTGAATGCCTCTGCTCTGCTCCATACAGTACATTCAGGTCATAACATGCTTTTGATGTATTTGTATAGACAAATAATTAAAATAGGTTTGGGTTTGCACCAAAAGTAATCTCAAAAACATTTTCATTGTGTTGGGGCATGCACATTTAATTATATGTACCAACAGAAAAAAAAAAAAACAACTCCAACCCTAACTATTCATATAGTATGCCTATATGTTTGGGTGTTCTTTACTGAAAAAGTGTTGAAGGAGACTTTTTTTCCCTCCAAATTCAAGCCATTTTCTTTAGACTAAAAAAACAACAAAAACATCATGTTAAATGCTGGCCAATATTTTATAATTTAAAAAATTACATAAAAAAACAAGTACAATGGTTTTCACATCTCTGAACTGCCCTGACAAGCTTTTTGGACCTCTTAAAAAATAGATTATTATAAAAGATACAAATACAGTATACACACACACACACACACACACACACACACACACACACACACACACACACACACACACATATATAAGTATATATATATATATATATATATATATATATATGTATATATATATATATATATATATATATATATATATATATATATATATATATATATATATGTATATATATATATATATATTTAGCTCAATTATAAATTAAGAGACCTAGCAATCCTAGCAATCAGCATCTCTACAAATATGGAAGCCATTCCATTCCAATGTCTGTTGAATCCCAACACAGGCACACCTCATTCTTCTGAATGAGTGGAACTGTGAATACTTGGAAATCTTGGGTTTCAGCCTTACCACAGTAAATAGTAACAAATCATTCATTTTGCAGCTATTACTAATTTTTCTAGACTCTTGCTCTTTAATGGTCCTGTTATATGTTTTCTACATATTAATTAAGTTTTAACTGTTTTTGGTTTTGCTAATTCAGTGTTGAATTGTTGTTGAAAAATCAAACAATCACTATGTAAATAGTGTGTACTCTTTCATGTTACAGATGATTTAACTGAGCATTTCTAGAATCCTATAGACTGCTTTGCTCATGACATACTGATTATAGGCCTAACAGACAGTCAGCTATTGTTAAATAACCAACAAAAACTCGAAAGCAAATGTTGACAAGGTCTTATTGAGAGTGTACATCCTATCTTTGCTTTAATGCATGCATAAAAAGGTATGATAACACAGTAATTGCTTTTGTAAACTGTGCAGCTGAAAACTAGAGCAAATAGAGGCTTTAGCGTTAACAAACATGCACTGCCTTCCTCTCACATCAGGTATACCCTTCATTTACACGAAATGATTCAAGAGCGTATGGCAGGGGTTCATAAGTTTAACCACTTATGGAAGTGTAAGTCTATTTAACAATCTAAATCTGTAATAGTGTACATATCCAGACAATTGCAATCTACTATGAAAATGAAGGATTCATTCTGATGGACAGAAACACATTCAATGACAATACTCCCTAATTAGTATTGTTATCTTTTGTCACAGCTGTAACACTGTTCATTTTTAACACTGTAGTAAAAACACGAATCTAGTATTGTTTTGCTCTGTATTTATTACTGCGTAAATTAGTAACTTTGAGTCCTATGAGGGTACCAATATAAAAATGCATTATTGTTATAATAAGTCTAATTATGATTACGACTTAATACAGGTCAGAATTACAGCATTTTATTTATTTGGCTTGATATACAGGTCACGATTTTACTGTATAATTATTAGGCTATTATTAATGGCTACATGAAGGAGGGCTAGCTAAAAGGTGAGCATTAGCCTTATGTGGATTTTATTAGTCTACGTTATTTATTCCTAATTATTCAAGTAACTTGCGTCCCTCTTATATTTTATTTTAGTAGGTATGTAAAAATTATAAACATAAAGGCAACATATCCTTAACTGTTTTTATTTTTTTTACTAGTCATCTACGTTTATTTTAATTTTTTTGTCTAAAATTCATTGTAATCCTTTAGCTCGTGACATTGTAGCGCTGACGTTAAAATGTTTTTTTTTTCAACAGCGTGACGTAATGACGTTAATGTTATAAAGATTCAGAACAAGGTTTTGAGGCTCGTGTCTGTGTCTCGTTCCGATTTTTTAATGAAAACCACAGCTCGCGCGCGGCTCTGGTCAGGACACGCGCTCGGGCTCGCTTAAAACGGCTCTAGAGGTAGGCCTAAAATGGGTTTTAGATCATTCTCAGTGAATGACTTTAAATGATTTAAATAAAAATATTTTTATAACATATGAGGCTTGTGTCTATGAAAAAGATTTTTTACAGAAAACAAAAACACTGCCTAAAATAACGACGTAAACTCGAATCAATGCAACCTTTAATAAAAGTGTTAAAAGGGGAAATGTGTAAAATACTGAAACATATTTTCTTGATAAATTCAGTGCTGAGTTATTATTAACTCAGCACAGAATTTTTTATATAATAATTGCAATCTAGATCTAACTTAGATCTAGATTGCAATTATTATTTAAAAAAATCAGTGCGTCCAAAATATTAAAACGCTTTAAAAATTAATTTAACTGTTTAATGTAATTAAAACAAAGATGACTGTTTTTTTTTTTTTTTTTCTTCGGAAATAAAGGCTAGTGTGTTTAATTTTTTAACAGCAAGGAAAAAATGTTTTGATGTGTAGCATTTCATTGCTTTAATATTTCTATTTCAGATGTACGTTTTTTTCTGTTGCCATGACTTTTTCCAATAATAAAATAATCAAATCGCAATTTTTTTCTAAAGCTGCAGGTTTTCTTTGAGCGCGTCCTGTTAGTGCGTCCGGGCTCAGACGTCTCTCTTTCTCCTGTTATTATTTCTCTCTCGTGTATGGCGGCTCGTGCTCAGTGCAGTGTGCGGCTCGTGCACCTCTTACCAGATGAGGGCCGGTCCGAGTAGCGCGTGCAGTAGACCCAAGCGGGCCAAAGCAGCGGCTGGCTTTCGGGGCTGGCCCCCGCAGGGCGCGCGGTGCCTGCAGATTCCTGCGCGGCGCCGCTTGTGCGCTCCTCGGCCTTAACTCCGTCGTCGTTTGCAGCCGCGGGCTCCGGCTCCGCACGCTCCCCACCGCTCTTCCGGGGGCAAGCGGGGGAAGAATCACTGCTGCAGCTCGAGCTTGAGTCTCTGCATGGTGTTCCGGGTGCGTGTAGGTGCAGGGTAACGCGGCCGGAACCGTGCGGCCGCGCGGCATCCTTCCTGCCGAAGTCCGGCCTCAGGATGTCGTCGATGAAGAAGTTAGTGACGCGGTGATGCGGCGGCGACGCGCTGTCCTCGCCGCTGTCCGAGGCGCTCGCGCCGCGCCGCTCCTCCATGTCCCGCCTCAGAGTCAGGTACTGGTCCAAAGCTGGTCCCGGTCTGGTCCTGCTCTAACACATGTCCTGGCGGGCTGCGGGTCGCGTGCAGCTCGCTCCGCTCCGCGTCATGGTGAGTGGCTGCGCTCAGCGCGACCTCACACCTCATCACACACACGCACGCGCACATGTAGCGCGCGGTGCTAGACGGCCAATCAGAGCGCGCGACACGTTTAGACTCGAGGTGACGACGTCCAATAATGTCAGGGCTGGCGCGTGAAACCAAACAAGAGATTATCACGTCCCCCTCACGCGCTCACTCTGTTGCACTAGACTGGGGTTTTCAACGGGCCCTGAACGCACCACACTCTGGAGCCAGTCATCCAGTACTGCACCCTAAGCAGTCCTGAAGATGGTCCCTCAGACCAGGTCCAGGTTTAGTCTCTGTAGAGCCTCAGTGTGATGAAGGCTCGGTTCAGTTGAAGGTCGAACCACAGTTCCACAGGCTTTGTGTATCTGCAACAATACCACTGTCTTATAAAATATCCACAGTTAGGGGAGACCAGGAATGAAAGTAACGCTTTTTGTTTGAGCATCTTTAACTAGGTCCACCTGGAGCTCTGTGGCATATTCCCATTTCCAGTGAGTTAGGGTCAAATTCAAAGAGTTCATTCGTTACACCTCACCTCGCCTGAGTGAGTTAATGGTTCAGAAGATCAGATTTATTACATGACAAATCAAAACCATTTGGAATATACAGTATATTTTTAACAACCTTTTCCGTAACAAAAAAGCCTTATGTGCAGAAATTGCCCAGATGCTGTCCTGGGGACTAATGCTTCTTGGGATGGCAGAGTGAAACACAGACCTCCCGCCTGCCACAGAGTCCATTCAGAAGGTGGATGTGCACAATACCAGCTCAATTTTTGACTTTGACAATTGAAATAGTGATTTAAATCCTTTTTAGCAAAAGGCGTTCACTCGCTCACTGTCTTTGTCTCTCCGCTGGTGAGCTAAAGAGCTGTTAGGTCTTAGCTAAAGTTAACAATAACTAATTATTCATTTATTCAATTTCTACCGCTTAGTCCTTTATGGGTCGTGGGTGACTGGAGCCTATCCCAGCAGCTTTGGGCCTGAGGCGGGATACACCCTGGACGATGACCAGTTAGTCGCAGGGCTGACATTTCGAGACAGACCAAAAAAAGAACAACCCAAAAAAGCAAATTAAACAGTGTATGCATGTAATTAGAGCTCATTTAGGTTTAAGTTTATTAATATTATTGAACAAATATTAGCCTGTATTTCAAATAAATATGGGGATAGTTGAAATTCACTTCAGGACAGTTGGAACTGGATTTCGGGACGGTGAAGAAAAATGTTAGTCTGGAGCATTATCAAAATCATAAAACATGAGGAGTAAAAGTTTTCAGTCAAAAAAGAAGAACAAGAAAAGATATTTAACAGTGAAGAAATCTAACAAAATGAAAAAAGCAAAGGTATGTATTTATTTATATATTTTAGTTTGTCCCTCCAGCAAATTTAGTTGATGACCCCTGTTTTACACTATTTATGTTCCATTTTGTTTAAAATAAAAACCACATTTGACACAATACAGCCTTTTTATTATGTTGTATAAATGCTGCATTTTCACAAATTTGAGTAGGAAGCCTTTCTCCTCTGGTGCCACCGTGAGTTCAGTTGCAGTACATTCCCTTCCTTTTATTAAACAACATTCTGTATAATTTCTTATTAGGCCCTGGCTACACGTACACAAGTATTTTTATAAAATGTATATTTTTCTATGTATTTGTCCGCAAAACGGATATTTTTTAAAAATCCTCCCAAAGTATTTTCAAAACTCCGGATGCAATAGAGACGTGGAGAAACATAACGGAGATGTAAGTATCTGCGCTGAAGTCACGGTTGTTGATGTGTGTATTGAGCATGTGTGTAACAACAATTACAGCAACTGTGAACTGGGTCTATTACAACTTACATATCACTGCAGAACACATTACAGGTGAAACCAGGAATTAACCAGGTCTAAACCTGGACTAAACCAGGATGAAACCACGTCTAAGCCAGGCCTACACCAGGTATAAACCAGGTCTAAACCAGGCCTAAACCAAGACTAGACCAGGTCTAAACCTGGATTAAACCAGGACTAAGCCAGGCCTACACCAAGTCTCAAACAGGCCTAACAAGGACTAAACCAGGTCTACACTAGGGCTAAACCAGGTCTAAACCAGACCCAAACCAGGACTAAACCAGGTCTAAACCAGGCCCAAACCAGGACTAAACCATGTCCAATTCAGGTCTAAACCAGGTCTAAACCAGGATTAAACCAAGTCTAAACCAGGGATATACCAGGTCTACCTCAGGTCTAAACCAAGTCGAAAACCAGGACTATACCAGTTCAATATCAGGTCTAAACCCGGCCTCTTGAAACATGAGACCAGATCTCCATCTAGTGGCCAAAAATAGACTCTCAAGCTCAAAGGAAAAGGGATCAAGTTATAACTATAAGAGGAAGGAGATTTATCTGTCACATGCAGTTGAACATAATGTGAAGTGAAATGTACTGACCATATTTATAGAAGCTGAAAAAAGCATATAAACATAATTTATATTTAAGACTCACCAAAAAAAAAAAAACTCACAGCGAGAGCAATGTACCTTCTGTTTACCCTCGTTTTGAGAGACCAGTGAGCAGGCCGTTACAGTAATCTACTGGAGATAAAAGCAAGGATAAGTCTCTCTATGTCTGGTTTAAACATATAGCCTTCTTCAATAACAAAATTGAGAATATCTCCAGCCACCTCACAGCCTCTCCAGCCCTCCCCCCTCCGTCCTTTTGTCCGCCTTCAACCTGCCCCCTTTCTTACACCCTCATGGAGGGTATGAAAACATCCACCTGTCTCCTTGATCCTGCCCTGTCCTCCTTTGTCAAAGCCTGTCTACCTGCTCTTTCCCCACTCATCACTTCCATCATTAATTCCTCCCTGCCTACTGGCTCAGTCCCATTCACACTCAACCTCACATTCAGTTATACCAATCCACCAAATCCATTACTCCTGCCACTCTCTCCACCCCCACCACCTGCATCTCTGAAATAAAATCTTGGTTACAAATCAACTTCCTCCAACTCAACTGCAACAGAACAGCAATAATCCTAATCGGTCTCAAAACACTCACCAAAACCTGCAATAATTTCACCCTCTCCATCGAAGGCTCTATGGTTCCTTCCTCACCTCACCTCCATAACCTTGGCATCATCTTTGACCAGACCCTCTCATTCAAACACCACAATAAACACCTCACCAAGACCACCTCTGGAACTTTACACTTTTGCCTTCTAAACTTCTCCATAAACTCATGCAGAACTGGAGTTCACCTCCCGTGAACATGTCATCCCTGTCCTCAAAGACCTCCACTGGATCCTCATCCCTCAGCTCCAGTTCAAGCTCCAGATCAGCCGACGATGCCAACCTCCTGTCCCCCTCCACCCATACTAAACTCAAGACCTGAGGAGACAGGGCTTTCTCCACTGCTGCGCCCACCCTCTGGAACTCCCTGCCCAAACACATCAGTGACTGCTCCACATTTACCTCCTTTACGACAACCCTCAAAACCCACCTTTTCAAAACTGCCTCCTCATATTTGTATTTTTTTTTTTTTGTATTTTTTTTTTTTTTGCTTTGTCCTGTCCTTTCTGTAAAGTGTTTCTGTAAGATATTAGGCTAGGATTTGTTCTGTGGAAAGTGACAGGTTAGTTGCATCAGTTAAATAACTTATTCCAGTTATTGTTTGACTGTTCCCCCCCTTTGAGGTTTAGTACTGTTCACATCTGTGGCAACTGGCTGCGTAATAACTGGCAATAACTGTAATTTACTGGGTGCACGTGGCAGAGTGGTTAGCACTCCCTCACTGCAAGAAGGTCGTGAGTTCAAAACCCGGCCGACTCAAAACATTCTCGGCCGACTCAGGTCTTTCTGTGAGGAGTCTGCATGTCCTCCCCGTGTTACCGTGGGTTCTCTCCGGGTACTCGCTTCCTCCCATCATCCAAAGACATGCATGTATAGGTTAATTGACAACTCTAAAGTGTCCCTAGTGAATGAATGTGAGAGTGAATGGTTGTATGTCACTGTCTATGTCTAAATGTCAGCCCCTGTGACTAACTGTCCAGGGTGTACCCCGCCTCAGGCCCAAAGCTGCTGGGATAGGCTCCAGTCACCCGTGACCCCTAATGGGACTAAGCGGTAGGAAATGAATGAATGTTTACTTGACATCAAACATGAAAGTTTATTCCTGGTTTAAACAGACTTGATAACTTTTTTTCTTGCATTATATTCCTTTTTAATTAGCTCATGGCATATGAAAATAGGAATCATCAGCACATACCAGAAGATTTGGCTAATTACATGGTACCATGAGTAGCAAGGAAAAAATGACTACTGATGTTACAGAGAGTGCCTAGTGCTGGATACTTCAACACGTGCAAAGCGCACAAAAAGCAAACAAACTGAAATAGAAATAGAAAAAGCAAAGTGAAACACACATAAATAATGGCTATTGGTTTATGCTGTGTTTAGTGAGATAATTGTGGGATCTGTTATGGAAATTAGTGAGGTGAGATTTCTATTGATTGAGAGAAATATAGCTCTGCTGGTTTTATTTCATGCAAGAAAGGTCAAACAGTTGTCTAGAGTACATAGTACTCTGCAGAGTGTGAAACAAAGAGTGCAGTCAAGATTGAGTTTTTTATATGGATATTGATGGAGAATTTTAGTCTTCTCCTTTCTTATGGCCTAAATATGAAGTTGTCACAGACTAGTCAGGACAGCTTCTTCCTGCTACGTCAAGGCCATTGCTGCACAGATAACTCGTATCCTATCTTTGATATGGCATTATGTCCACATTGATCTACTAATAGGCTTTATATTCTCAGTCCATGGAAGCATGGACAGACTGGTTGTTAATACTATACTGTGTTTAGTGTCCACTTTCTGCGGGGTCCCGTATTGATGGTCAATAAACCTCTCCTGCCTAAGACATCCTGAAAGTCTCCAGCCTGTCTTTCTTGCATGACTCCAGCTCTCATCAGCTCCAAGGACAACTAAATATTCCCTAACACATACGGATGTGAGAACAGGGCACAGGGAGTAGTTTCAGGACCAAGGTCAGGAGGAGCGTAAGAGATAACATGTTACACAACAAGTTACACACAGACCGTTCTGTGCTACAAAATAGTTACACAGAAGAACACAAAGCAAAAATGGCTTCCTTCACATTTTTGTTAAAATGACAAACAGACAGCACACACAGAAGTCATAACTTTGTCCAGGCCCAGGCAGAGATGAGGAAGGTGGATAATAGCAGCACCAAGTACAAAGTATTTTTATGCTCCAAACACAGAACCAAGCTCTTGATCAGCTGTGTCCTGGTGAGTTTCCTGTGTTCTGATTTTAAAGCCCTGCTTTCTCCTTGTTTAAGCCAGTTTTTACTCTTTCTCCACCTCAATCATAATGTATATATGCCACAGCCATGCTCTGTCCTGACTGTAGCATAATGATTTTCTTTAAAGCTAACCAGTGCTTTTGTGCTTCCATAAAGCTGTGGTTGCAAAAAAGTTGGTAGATTAGTCATTTGTTTCAGGATACAAGCCCAAATTATTTGGTGCGTCAGGCTCAAGATAGCAAATATACCACCGTTTTGATTACCGCAAGGCCCAATATAAAAAGCTAATACTTAGAAACATATAATGACAGACAACCATTCATTTACATTTACATTTATTCATTTAGCTGACGCTTTTATCCAAAGCGACTTACATTGTTCTAATGTAATTACCAGTGTTACAGTCACTGGAGGCAAGGTGGGTTAAGTGTCTTGCCCAAGGACACAACAACAGTATGAACTGTGGGAAGAGTAGGAATCGACCCGCCTACCTTCCGGTTGAAAGACGACTGCTCTACCCACTGAGCTACTGCCGCCCCAGATATTCTCTCACTCTCACATTTATTTCCATAGGATGCTGTGGGAGCAGATAAAAAATAAATTTAATTTTATTGTAATGTTTGTTCCTTTACTGTCCACTTTTGAAAAGCTGGAAGAATATGTTGTCTTTGCTTTGGTTTTTGCTTCAACAGAATAACAGCATGTGACGAGGTTTCATTACTATGGAAGCCGGTTTCCGCCACTTGAAAAATAAAATAAGCCCCACAGAAAGTCATAATTACGAGTTTTAAAGTCATAATTATGAGTTTTAAAGTCCAAATTACGAGTTTTAAAGTCAAAATTACGAGTTTTAAAGTCATAATTATGAGTTTTAAAGTCATAATTACGAGTTTCAAAGTCCAAATTACGAGTTTTAAAGTCATAATTACGAGTTTTAAAGTCATAATTACGAGTTTCAAAGTCATAATTACGAGTTTTAAAGTCATAATTATGAGATTCAAACTGCAGCAGCTTGAACCCCTAGCTGAAAAACCATGAGCCGACCGTGAGTCTTGTAGACTAATGCTAGCTGCAACGGGTTTATAAAGGCAAGTAATGCACCTCTATTGAAAATGTATATGCTATATGTTTGATATAGTTTGAGAAATCTCTTGTTTGACCAATTTAAACTAAAAGTCTGAAACAAAACGTTAGGGCGCGGTAGCCTAGCCTAGCTTCCTGTCTTTGTTGTTAATGTAACGTTTTAATCCCGTGAGCTGATCTAATGTGGCCAGTTTTTGATAATACTTACTTTGTACATTTTACATAAGATCAATACCAAAATATGTAAATATTTATACAAGACATCACCTCCTTAAAGCACAGCGCAATTAACTAATATCTAAGTAGACTAAACTGCATGTTAAATACATTCATGCCTTCATCTGGGGCAATGACAGGACCAAATGTTCTAAGTTTTTGGTCACAAAAATGTCAATAGTTTTTAAAGTAGGCCTATTGGCTACTGTGCAGTTGTTGACTAGGTTTTATTTCACTCCCCTTCAGTACAACAAAGACCATAAAATGGATGATCTTGGTGAATACTTAAGATCAAGACATGTGCCTGAGGAAGCCATCCTGCGAATGGAACAGGACAAGGTAATATAATCTCTAATTTGAATGCAACTGTATCTGCACAGACTTTGCTTTTATTTAATTGATTTTTTTATCATCTTTAGATTGATCCTACTGTAATAAAGTTTATGACGGATGAAGAATTAATCCATCATATGGTGATCGTGTAGCTGTTTTTGGCCACTGCCGACGCAAAGAACAAGAACACTCCACTCGGAAGTCCAGACTCTTTGAGAGGCTGAAAGGAAAACTTGGAAGAAACCCAAAAGACAATGTTTCAACCAAAGAGCACCCAAATGGAAAAAATGCTCAGAAAAGTGAAAGAAAGATTGAGCTCGGTTGGCTAAATTTTAGAGAAAAAGACAGTTCATATGTGCATGTGCGCACAAAAAAAGGGGGTGGAACCAGAAAAGAGAGTGTGTCTAAGAACTATAAAAAGAAAGATTTGATAGAAAAGGGTCTCCAGCTGTTTTTCCCAGAAGGGAAAAGTTCAGAAGGTAATAGTTCAGATTTTGAAATAGATTGAACTGACTTCCAGAAAAATTCTTTAGCTGATGATATCACTGTTGGGGAACTGTATGAAAAAAACAAGCTGCCTGTCTTGCGTTTTTATTTAAAAACTAAAAAGAGACAAACTGACACAGCAATAAATGTTGAGGATACCAGCGTAGAATCTGTAAATTTAATTGATCATGCTGATGTGCCTCCCCAACCTTCAAGTAGTTACAATACTAGTGTTTTGGAGCTAAATAATTTGGATGTTATTTATATTGGAGCTTTTGGTAGCACTGAGTATCTTCATGCTGGTGGCAGCCCAGATAACATTTTGCAAGGACAAGAAACAACACTTGATGCATGCAACTTGGAGGATAGTGAGATTGTGAATTTCCGCACTGAAGGACCTGCTGCAATGGAACCATTGACCACCAGTCTCCTTGAAGACACTTTGCCTCTTACTGAGGAAGTCCCATTGCCTGCTTTTATGGATGCGCCTAAAATAAAGAAAACTCTTGTTGTGGTTCATCGAGGACAGATTGTTAGAGAGCTAATTAAAGTGTTTTCAGAAGAAGACATTATCAACAATGACATCAGCTTTAAAGTAATTCTTCCGGATGGCAAAGTGGAAAAAGCCATAGATGATGGCGGTGTTTTAAGGGATGTGCTATCAGAGTTTTGGAATGACTTTTATGAGCAGTGTACAATGGGTAGTGACTTTAAAGTGCCATACTTGCGACACGACTTTGGGAAAAAGGAATGGGAAAGTGTCGGTCGAATCATTGCATTTGGCTGGAAAAGAGAGAGGCACCTACCTATTAAACTTGCACCTGTTATTCTTGAGCAAGCAGTTATTGGTGTTGTTGAAAGTGACCTTTTGGATATTTTTCTCAAGTATGTGTCACACTCAGAGCGAGCAATGTTTGAGTCTTGCTGTTCAGATTTTGAAAGTATTGACAAAGATGAGTTATTGGAAGTTCTTGACTTGCACAACTGTCGTAGGCATCCAACAGCAAACAACATAGAACACATCTTAAGAGAGCTTGCTCACCAAAAACTTATTCAAGAGCCAGCCTTTGTAATTGAGCAGTGGAATAATGTACTTGCAGTTGTGAAGTCAGAGCTGAAGGGGATTGCAGCAGCATATGATGCACTTCAGCCAACATCGCGCAAAATTATAAATTCACTCTCTTACCCTACTAGCCCAAAGGCCATTGAGAAACAAATTGTCAAATACTTGAATGCATTTCTTCGAGAGAGTGACACCATTCATCTTAGCAGTTTTCTCAGATTTTCAACAGGATCAGATCTATTTACAGGAAAAAAACATTACTGTGTCCTTCACAGAGGTTCAGGGCTTTCAGAGAAGACCTATCGCTCACACTTGTGGTTGTTACTTAGAGTTGCCAGTCACCTATGAAAGCTACCCTGATTTTAGACATGAAATGAACAAAGTGTTGGAAAGCAACATCTGGGTTATGGATATTGCTTGATTTTAGCCAAAAGTAAACCAAAACAACACAACAAAAAACTACAAAGTTCTTTCAGTTTGGTCTATAATGGTGCACAAATATTTGAAATTAATTTTTTCTTTGTACTTCTTACATTTGTTAAATGCGTTTTATATGTGATCTTGTGGCTTCCTCTGTTTCTGAGTTAAATTTATTGCACTAGTTCACCACATGTATTGTTTTTACCGCACCCATTTGCAATAACATGCACTAAAGTAATTGGTACAGTTCTTGCCCATGGCACCTTAACCAGTGTTTTGTTTTGTTAGTCACATTGGCAGAGGTCTACTGTTGGTGTTAGTGTTTTTTATAATAGCTGGTCTGTTTTTATAGCAAACAAATGTTGTTGAGGTCCAACTGTACAAAAGTATAGTAGATTGATTAAACTGCTTAAATTGTGCAAATGTTTGAATAAATGAGTCACTGACTGTTCAAATAAGTCACAGTACATGTTTTTTTTTATGTGTGTCTTAGTAAGAAAGAACACCTAAATTATTATTTTATATTTATAAATCACACATTTTAATTCCACTCTGATAATAATGACTTGATTTGTTTTGAAAGCACACTATTCTATATGGAAGTCAATTGCATTCCAACCAACCAATAAACAAAGCAATGACAATTAGAATACATAATTTCACTCATTAAGTGAAAACCTGTATGTGTACATAATGTACAGTGTGTGATCTGGATGTATGATCACTGCAGTAATTCATTATTAATAAGCTCTCTTAAACGAATATAGATGTCAACTGTTTTGTACACATCATTTGAAAAATATAAATTATACTCAGACATTAAGTCTACACAGATTTTGAACACATCTTCATCGCATGGGAAATCTTTGAATGTACACTCCTCAAGGCAGAGAGAAACCTTGTCCAGGGATACAGAGTGCAAATAGTCTCTACTTCCATACAGGTGTGGAACAGCATATAAAATGGAGGGACGTCCATGGGGTGATCTTGAATTGTGGACTTGACGGACTCGGTGGGTGTTCCAAGTTAAAACAACTTCATTAAGTTCATCCTAGGATACAATAATAAAAGAAAAAAATCTGCATTTAGCATACAGCTGTTCTTCACAGTACCGTTAGATGGCACTGTTGTATTTCTAATAAAATAGTCTATTAATAATACTGCAATACCTAACATCTTCAAACCGAAGAAATGCTACATGCAATGTTGCGTTGGCTACATTATCATGTCACAATGTCTAAACCTAGGCTATGTGGACAAGTAGGCCTATTGTGCGTTGATTTCCAGGAGTTTCTTGACCTTGGAAAACACCAGTTCTTAACCCAAGCGGAAGGGCAAACAACTCCGAATAAAAAATACTGCATTTGTTTGTTGATTTTTGGGATAGGCTATAATATAAAATAGCCACGCCTAGCTGTTTATATAAGCTTACTTGTATTGTTTTCAGAAAGCAGATTTGGATTAAAGACTTATCCAGAAAGTTGTCTGAAAAGTGTCCATCTTCTCTCAATTTGTCAAAGAGGTCCATCCAAAATTGAACACACTCACTTCGCAGGATGAGCCACCATCGCTCAATACGCTGGTTTCCCGTGCTTGGTCCGAAGGATGCGGGGTCTGTCCCAGCTTGGTTTCCGGAGAAATGTAAAAAACGCTGTACTTCTGCAATGTGGCCATTCTCTGTTCCTAAGTCAAGTCGGACTCTGGCTGGACATTCACCTGCAGTGATCACAGCATCCATGAAGTAACCGCGATAACCTTTGAGTCGTTGTTTGTTTTATAAGCCTCGAGCCATATCATTTTTCTCGAGAAACCGTCAATGCATCCACTGATTGCAATTCCGAACGGCTTAATCTTGTCATAACCATCTATGTGCCAGACATAGTTTGGCCCACGGCTGTGGTATATACGTCTCCGCAGCCTGTTTCTTGACCTCAGATCAACCCCCTCACTGTCCAATAACCTTAGTAAAATTCGAACAGTCTCTCTGTCAGTCACAATACCATTTACCCAACATTTTTGGTACATCCATCTATAACCGTGGTACTGCCCGGACGTCTCTAATTGTCGCTCAATAAAAGCTGCAACCTCGGCCACATCTGTTTTATTTTTACGACGCCAGAGACCCTTTTTGCTTAAAATCCGTTCAAGAGTACGTTTACTCAAAATGATTCCATGTGAATTTTCAAGTAAATCCAGAATTTCATTTGTTGTAAATCCATCTCCAAAGTATTTCACTATCAACTCACACGCATTTTTTGATAATGACCATGAAGGCTTGGCTACATTACAATTCATAAATATGACTTTAAAACTCGTAATTATGAGTTTTAATCTCATATTTATGAGTTTTAATCTCATAATTATGACTTTTTAATCTCATAATTATGACTTTAAAACTCGTAATTATGACTTTAAAACTCGTAATTTTGACTTTAAAACTCGTAATCATGACTTTAAAACTCGTAATTATGACTTTAAAACTCATAATTATGACTTTAAAACTCGTAACTATGACTTTAAAACTCATAATTATGACTTTAAAACTCGTAATTTTGACTTTAAAACTCGTAATTTTGACTTTAAAACTCATAATTATGACTTTAAAACTCGTAATTATGACTTTCTGTGGGGCTCATTTTTTTTTTCAAGTGGCGGAAACCGGCTTCCATACATCTCAGGGTGTTTCGAGGCATGAGGCTAAAAGTTCCACCCTCAGCTATATTGCTTTTTTCCCTCAAAACAAAATTGTATTCTAAAAGTAAATGGTTCTTTTTTGTGTTTATTATAAGCAGTTTAATAATGTTTAATTTTTTTTTATTAATATCTATGAGTAGATAATCCCAAGTTAAGACATGTTAATTAAGAACAAATATAAAACAACAAAAAACTGAGCAGATCAAAAAAAAAAAATGTGGGCTGAATGATTATTTTCTCAAAGGGATATTTTTCATGTATTTCAATAATATTGGCTACTCCTTTTTTTTACAAAAGCTCTAAGGGATATGAATGTGTAATTTATGAAAGGCCAGATAATCATCTTACCTCATATTTTACACATTCATTTACAGCTTTAAACTCTGTGCACAATTATTAGGCAAGTGATTATTTCGATCATATCATCATTTTATCCTTAATTTCCAACTCCAAGCTGTATGAACCTGAATCCTTATTGGATTTAATGCATATCAGGCGATGTGTATTTGTGTAAGGAGGGAGGGTGTGGCCTAAGGAGATCAACACCCTATATCAAAGTGTGCATAATTATTAGGCAGATTCTTCTCCATAGGGAAAATGGGCCAAAAAGAAATTAACCCTTTAACCCCGAGCCTGTTTTTTGGTGTGTCTGCTCGAAAAGAACATGTTCACAGTAAACTGACTATATCTCTGCAACTACAAAGTGTATTTCAATAATTCTGGTGTCAAAATGAAGGGGGCACTTGTGAGATACGGATCACTTAACCCTGGAAAAACTAACACATAAACCTGACTACATTGAAATATGGGCACAATTTATAAACTTTTTTGAGAACTGTTCCCTTCTTACAATATGGAAAATTTAAAAGAAAGAAACTATATATACATATAAACAAAATATAACAGAATAAAACACAGATTCAATACAAATGACAACATTAGACTTAACAACATTTACATTTAGTAATTTAGCTGACGCTTTTATCCAAAGCGACTTACATTAAGGTTCCATTCACCAGTGTTACAGCTGGAAAGTGTCTTGCCCAAGGACACAACGACAGTATGAACTGTGGGGAGAGCGGGAATCGAACCGCCTACCTTACGGTTGAAGGACAACCCCTCTACCACTGAGGCACTATATCCATTTCGGATATAATGCTCACAGACCTGGTTCCTCTTGAGCCAACATTTCAGGTTTGTCTTAAATGTGTTTATTATCTGACTGTCTCTGATCACAGCTGGGATGCTCTTCCAAATTTCTGTGCCTTTGACTGACAGCACTTGTTGACTGAAGGCTGTACGTCTCAAAGGAACTGCACAGTCACCTCGAGTAGAGGCTCTGGTCACTCTGTCACTTGTCTCAGATCTGAATAAACTCATTCAGAGGCAGTGGTGGAAGACCATGTAGACTTTTATAAATTGAACAAGCTAATAAAATTGTCATAACTTAAATACTTATATTTCTGAAGTATCAGGCAATGATGATATAAATAAGGTTTTTTATCAAATATTTGAAGGCTCTTTTGTATAGCAATTCAATTGGTATTAAGGTAGACTGGTTTGTCATTGACCAATTTGTAATGCAATATTCAATGTGTGAAAAAATCATAGAGTGAAGAAACATTTTAGCAGCATTTTCTGGCAATAATAATCTAATTTGTTAAAAATTACAAATATTAAAATTTACTTTGTTTTTTAAAAGACAAAGTTGAGTCCAAAGTCACACCGAGATATTTAAATTCGTCTACAATTTCAATCTCCTCCCCTTTTAAAATTACATGTGAACTTGGCTTTGCTGTTGGGCGTTTGGAAAATACCATATAAACAGTCTTTTTAGAATTTAACAGAAAACATGATTTTCTGAGCCACTCGTCAATTCAAGTCATAGCTTCTGTCAATTTTTCAGAGTTCAACATCAGACTTTGCCTTTGTAAAAATTTCAGCATTGTCTAGCTAACGTATAGCTGAGAATTAATGTGTGGGCAGACATTTGGCAAATTATTAAAATATAATGAAAATATTAAAGCCGCAAGCGGCGATAAAGGCCCTCGCCTCCCTTGAGACCGCGAGGACACATGTACTCGGAGGATTGCATTTCGTGCTTTAAAGCGTAAACTTCACGGTAATGTCAAATAACTGGGCCTGTGCTACTGCTGGGGCCTGATACACCACCTTGTAATTTAGAGTTAAAGGTCTCCACAATCCCTGGTTTTCCTGGGAGTTGTCTGAACCTTTGAAAATAATAGATTATGCTTGGGCTAAGGCGAGAAAAACAAAGTACTGGCTGGAGATTTGAGATGACTCAGGAATCACTGCACCACCCTGTTTAAAGAGGCAAAATGTAAATATTACTTGTCTAAAAGTACAAGTTTACAAGTTCCAAAGGATTCTGAGGAGTTTTCTAAGACTCTAGCCTTGGCTCTGGAGGGGCCTCCTCCAAAGGAAGGATCCTGGCAATTGGGAAATGGCATTTATTTCCCAAAGAAATGGCTGCCTCTTCACAGACTCATTATGACCACAGCCACAAATGGATCAAAAAACAAATTGATAACTTTTTTGTTACACGTGTCTAGATGATACTCACCAAATTTGGAGCTGTTTAGATGAAAAGCCTTTAGCACAAGGAGTGCGATTTAGGTGGTCACGCATTACACCCAACATAGTAGATTTCCTGTTGATTTTATGGTATGGCTGTAATAAACTTTTCTGTTTGCCCTGAGATGTCCTATGGATGTACCAAGTTTTTTATTTCTACATTGGAAAAATTTACTTTCATTTTCCATAGGCCCAATGTATTTTGACTTTTCTAGGGGTCGCCACTGAGACATTTTTCAGATTTTTTTGGACTTCAATATACCAGCCTTTCCGTGTGTGATAGGGTGTGGTTCCCATTGGCTTTTTTGTTAATAAGCCCATACTGGATGTGTGTACCAAGGTGTAATTTGCCTACGACAAACTAAAAATTTCACTACCTATTGACTTTTTCCACATATTTGGGACGTTGCTATGGCAACACATTTATAGATAGGGGGTGGTTGGTAATGGCTTTTATGCTCGTCATGACATAAGATATGTGTGTACCAAATTTCATGTCTCTATAACAAACTAAATTCTTGGGTCCCATTATAAGTTTGTAGGGGGCGCTGGAGAGCCATTTCTAAAGATAACCCTTTTATTTACATATCTTTGTGTTCAGGTCATGAATGTGCACAAACGCCTTTTTGGGTCCAACTCGATTCGAGAAGGCGTTTGAGAGTTAAGAGACATTTTATTTTCACAAAAATGGCCACCTCGTTACAGGCTTACCACACCCATACCCGATAAGATATCAAAAACAAAGTCATAACTTTGGTTGGCACACGTGTCTAGATGATACTCACCAAATATGGGGCCATTTAGATTAAAACACAATGATTTGCATCTTTTTGCGCAAGGGGTGCGATTTTAGTGGCCGTGCGTTTCACCCCACATGGCGGACTTCCTGTTGAGTTTAGGGTGTGGCTGTCATTGACTTTTCTGTTTGTCCTGAGGTGTTCTATGGATGTACCACTTTCCATAGGCCCAATGTATTTTGACTTTTCTAGGGCCACTGAGTCATTTTTCGTATTTATAGACTTCAAATACATAAATTTTTCACCGAGCTTGAAGTCTGGAACCAATAAAAATGACTTTTCGTGCATGTTCAATGGGTCAAATTTAGGATCATTTTGCAGAAAAAAAATAAAAATAAAATAATCCGAGCAAAAACAATAGGCCCTCCCGGTCATCACCGGCTCGGGCCTAATAATAATAATCCGAGCAAAAACAATAGGCCCTCCCAGTCATCACCGGCTCGGGCCTAATAATCCGAGCAAAAACAATAGGCCCTCCCGGTCATCACCGGCTCGGGCCTAATAATAATAATCCGAGCAAAAACAATAGGCCCTCCCGGTCATCACCGGCTCGGGCCTAATAAAATAATCCGAGCTAAAACAATAGGCCCTCCCGGTCATCACCGGCTCGTGCCCAAAAATGGGCCCAAGTATAGAACCTTGAGGTACTCCAACTTGACAACCTAGATATAGAGATTTAATACTGCTGATTGAGACACAATGGATTCGGTCTGATAAGTAAGATTTCATCCAAGAAATAGCTTGTTCTGAGGACAAAGATGAACACAAAGGAGGGGCCCTTAGACAAAGAGGCGGTCCTCTTTGTCTAAGGGCAAACAGAGTTTCATACATAAAATATGTTTATACTGAAGTTAACAAGATGAATGTGTTGAAATGTGTTTTATAGTAAGTTTAGACAGCAGCTGTTTTGACATGATTTGTGTATATTTTAGTGTTATGTCCAGATAAGGATGCAGCTAAATATAGTGAGGTCACAGATGGGTATTCCTGTATATTGCAGTGTTGTATTGCATTTAAAGTGACTTGCACAAGGTAGATTTAACTTAATAGGATGATGTATGGGAAATTAAAGTTATCAAGAACTATTTACTGATGGAAACATGTATTATTACGGACAAAATAAACTTTTATTGAACACTAAAAATGTCAAAACAACTGCTCTATATTCTGTCTAAACTTACTATAAAACCATCTTGTTAACTTCAGTATAAACATATTTTATGGACAAGTATTAAACTCTGTGTCCTTTTATACAATTTTACACAACCATACATGTTTATAACTGTTGCAGAATTAATAAAACATTTACGGGTACCTTTATAACCCTTTACATTTCTACCATATAATGCAAATAACCCTGTTACCGCGCTACTTGCAGTAGTTCAACCATGTGTTCGCGCGGGATTTCCCGCACGTGGCCGTCAGAACCACGACGCTTAGCAAACCGTTTAAACAGTTATCTCAACAAACTCCTACACTGAACCAGAAACAAGGCATGGCTTCACAAAGTTACTTTTAGGAAGTTTTCACCGTGTACTAACCTGAAAACACAACAGATCAGGCAAGAGCAATGAACACATGGAGTAATGTCGTTCATGTCCAGATTGCGTTTGAGGAGACAGGTAATCCGTACGCTAAGTGCAACCTGGGGGTGACTACTCCCTGAACAAAGATTTCACTTCACTTTTAATGCTCTCTGCCCACAATAAAATCAGGAAAGCACTGGAAAATGAAATTGTAAAATGTCTGGTTATTAAAGTGTTGCAATACAGGTAAACTGTATGAATAAAATATAAATCTGGCCAAAAAAAATAATCTGGCTAAAATAATACAGTAAATAAAACAATGTGGTAGCACATTTTAGGTGTACCACATAACCACTTCCTCAGTGGTGATTTTTAGTCCTCTTTGCTGTAAATCAGTCCAATGTGGCCCACGCAGCAGTGGATGTGGCCCACGCAGCAGTGGATGTGGCCCACGCAGCAGTGAATGTGGCCCACGCAGCTGTGGATGTGGCCCACGCAGCAGTGGATGTGGCCCACGCAGCAGTGGATGTAGCCCACGCAACAGTGGATGTAGCCCATGTAGCAGTGGATGTGGCCCTGTTAAACCTGTTGAGTTAGCTGTGATTGTGTAGCATCCATGTGGTCCATATTCAAAGACGGGGGACCAGGATTTATTTCTACATTCCCAGCTAGGAGCAATATCATCAAAAGGTGAGCAGTTCCCAAGTAAGGTTTAAGTGATTGTCCCTTTGTACCTGTGGAGGGCCTTGCATGGCCATCATCCAGTACGGCAGCCATCTTTCTTTTCTTTCATTTAAACTTTTTATTAGCTAATGTTTAACACTGCACTTTGTTTTTTATCAATATAAATTGATATAACGTAAAGGAACAGTCCTTTTGGTTTTTGTGCTGGTTGTGTCTTATGTCTGAGACAGGGACTGAGGAAACTGCAGCTGATACTGTTCAGAGCAAGACTCACGTCAAAATACTTACAACTGTTCATACACTGTATAATGATGACGGATGCGGATATATTATTAGACCTCATTTTAATCTTATTTTGTGTATAGTCGTTAGACAATAGGGATTGAGCCTAAGAGAGACTTCTCTAGTCTGTTGAAGTTCTTCATAAACAAAACATGAGAGATGCTTGTTGAGCAATGAGTGGGTGGGGTTTTCTCCTCTGTCAGGAGTTTGACTTCCACGTAGGAAGCGCCGGTGTATCCACGCTTATGCCTCGTCTCAGAAGCCTCCTCCATCTCCCCTCCTCACTCCTTGGAGCAGTGCAAAGAGCTTTGGGACAGCACTAAAGATGGCACATGGTGCAAGCAGTCAGAAAGGAGGATAAATAAGGTCAAAGGTAGTCTGTAAAGCTACTGTCAAGCTTTAAAAACTTTCACAACAATTATAACCTAAAATGAACATGCAGCAAAAAAGGTTCTGAGGCATGTTTGTACTTTTTTTTTAATTTTTTTTTTTTAAGAAAATAATACCATTTGGATCTCGCTGTGGTGTCTGCCTTTCAGTCACAGCCACGGCCAATTAATTTCATTATTAAAGCATAAATTTTAACAAACTAGACCATCTACTATGAAAAAGTCTTGACCATGTTTTGTGTGAAAAGCTTTGTTTCTTGTCACTTTCCCTCTATTTCACAAGTTCTTATTTCAAGTTTTCAAGTTACAGTGAACTTCCCCAAATAATCTGGTTTTGTCCACATCAGCTTCACTTAAGTTCCTTCCTCTGCTTTGACTTAGCTGGTGTTGCAAACTGGGGACTGCCCTCTCAGAGCTGACTGATAGAGTTAGTAAGCCCGACCCAGGAGGGAGCCTTCAGTCCGGACCATGGAGACGCATGTGGACAGAGAAGATGTGTCCTACACTCACACCAACCCTCTGTTCGAGATGTCCCTCAGCAGATCTGACTTTAACAGCTTCCAGCAAGATGGTCAGTAGTGTTTCCATTCGTTTGATTTTTAAAACAGACAAAGAATGGTACATGAAATGGTCACGAAATGACAAAATAACAAAATTCCTTTAAACGTTTAAGAAATTATCCTTGTTTTTTCAAGGTTTAGACCTAAAGGTAGTATGACAGTTAATCAAAGATATATACACATAAATTAAACAATTATAGGCTATTTATTTGTATTTTTATTTGATGGACTATATGTAAACTATTTTATAGTGAAGAAAATTACAAAACGAAGATATTTAACCTTCATACATTGTTTAGAAAATTGTTATATTGTTACCATTCAAATGCAATAAAAACAATATATTTTGTTTTAGTATCTTTTTCAACCTTTTTTTTTTTACATTAATCTCTTACTGCAATTTAGTCCTGATTGATACCAAATATTTAAATAATTTCTTGGAGTAGCAGAGTGGTAAGCACTCCTGCCTCCCAGCAAGAAGGTTGTGAGTTCAAACCCCAGTCGACTCAAACATTCATGTGTTACTGTGGGTTCTCTCCGGGTACTCCGGCTTCCTCCCACTGCCCAAACACATGCATGTATAGGTCAATTGGCAACTCTAAAGCAGTGATCATCAACTGGTAGTCCGGAGGCCACATCCGGCCTCCCACCAGGACTCAAAACTAACTAACAGGGTCTGTCAATGTTACAGAGTCAGTTCAGTAGGTGGATGTGCAAAATACCCCTACAATTTTAAACTCTGCCCAAGGGAAGTGGTGATTTAAATCCACTTTAGCCAAAGGCATTCACTTACTCACCGTCTGTTTCTCACCTGCTGCACAGACCGGTTCCGGGCCGAGTCGGCACTGCGCAAATTTAACAAGCGAGGCTTAACGATCGCAACAAAAACAAGTCTGTGTCAGAGGCTGAGCATTACTCTCTCCATGTTCCATGAACATATTGCATGTTACACTCCTATGTAGCAATAGTAGTGGCGGAGCCAGACATTTATTCTCAGGGTGGCCTGATTGAGGCTGCTGCTCACACAAGAGTGGCACAGAAACTGATATTATCTCATAATTTTTTTGTGGCAATTTACTGTAGATCTAGTTTTGCTCACAGTGACCGACACAGAAGTACATTACACAATAAACATTATTACATTAATGTAAAGCCAGCTTTAACATCAATGACAGCTTGACGTGGTAATTTAATTAAATTAATTTATTTATTTGATTGGGACAGTAAATGTTAATGAACATATATGAGACACAACCACATGAATGTAAACATGCCCGATTGTAGCTGTAGGCTAATTTCCATCTGTTGTCCCAACTTTCTCACACCATTCACCAGAGCAACAATCACACACATTCATACACCAGTGCTGTGTCACTGAAGGCAAGGAGGCTTAAGTGTCTTGCCCAAAGACACAACGAAAGTATGAACTGTGGGGAGAGCGGGAAGGAACCTTCCGGTTGAAGGACGACCAGTCTACCACTGAGCCACTGCCGTAGTTGTGGATTAGGCTTTTTATTTTCTCAGATGGTAAAGCTGTCCATTCTTCTTGGCCTCCAGTTTCTAAAAATTCTTGGGCTGTCTTGCATGAACTGCACATTTGAGATCTACCCAGAGTGGCTCAATGATATTGAGGTCAGGAGACTGAGATGGTCAGTCTAGAACCTTTACTTTATGCTGCTGTAGCCAATGACAGGTCGACTTGGCCTTGTGCTTTGGATTGTTGTCATGTTGGAACATCCAACGTCATTATGATTTAAAATGAGTAAACACAGTTGTTAACAATACAATAAATACTCAACAATAATGACTTCACCCAAGCACTAACTACAGTCAGGTCCATAAATTTTGGGACATTGACACAATTCTAATCTTTTTGGCTCCATACACCACCACAATGGATTTGAAATGAAACAAACAAGATGTGTTTTAACTGCAGACTTTTAGCTTTAATTTGAGGGTACATCCAAATCAGGTGAATGGTGTAGGAATTACAACAGTTTATGTATGTTCCTCCCACTTTTTAAGGGACCAAAAGTAACGGGCTAATTGGCTGCTCAGCTGTGTGTGTTTTTCCTCATTATCACATTTACAAGGAGCAGATAAAAGTTTCAGATTTCATTTCAAGTGTGCTGTTTGCATTTGGAAACTGTTGCTGTCAACTCTCAATATGAGACTTAAAGAGCTGTCACTATCAGTGAAGCAAGCCATCATTAGGCTACAAAAAAAAAAAAAAAACCCATCAGAGAGATAGCAAAAACTTTAGGTGTGGCCAAATTAACTGTTTGGAACATCCTTAAAAAGGAAGAACGCATCGGTGAGCTCAGCAACACCAAAAGACCCGGAAGACCACGGAAAACAACTGTGGTGGATGATCAAATAATTATTTCCCTGGTGAAGAAAACACCCTTCACAACAGTTTTCCAGATCAAGAACACTCTCCAGGAGGTAGGTGTATGTGTGTCAAAGTCAACACTCAAGAGAAGACTTCACCAGAGTGAACACAGAGGGTTCACCACAAGATGTAAACCATTGGTGAGCCTCAGAAACAGGAAGGCCAGATTAGAGTTTGCCAAACAACATCTAAAAAAGCCTTCACAGTTCTGGAACAACATCCTATGGACCGATGAGACCAAGATCAACTTGTACCAGAGTGATAGGAAGAGAAAAGTATGGAGAACAAAAGGAACTGCTCATGATTCAAAGCATAGCACCTCATCAGTGAAGCATGTGGTTGGTTCTCTTGTATTTATTGATGATGTGACTGCTTACAAAAGCAGCAGTATGAATTCTGAGGTGTTTCGGGCAATATTATCTGCTCATATTCAGCCAAATGCTTCAGAATTCATTGGACGGCGCTTCAAAGTGCAGATGGACAATGACCTGAAGCATACTGCGAAAGAAATCAGAGTTTTTTAAGGGAAAGAAGTGGAATGTTCTGCAATAGTCAAGTCAATCACCTGACCTGAATCTGATTGAGCATGCATTTCACTTGCTGAAGACAAGACTGAAGGGAAAATGGGATGAAACCCACCGTCTGGTGATGTCTATGCGTTCCAGACTTCAGGCTGTAATTGACTGCAAAGGATTTGCAACCAAGTATTAAAAAGTGAAAGTTTGATTTATGATTGTTAATCTGTCCTATTACTTTTGAAACCCTTAAAAAGTGGGAGGCACATATACAAATTTTTGTAATTTCTACGTATCCCTAATTTGGATGTAAATACCCTCAAATTAAAGCTTAAAGTCTACAGTTAAAGCACATCGTGTTTGTTTCATTCCAAATCCATTGTGGTGGTGTATAGAGCCAAACAGATTAGAATTGTGTCAATGTCCCAATATTTATGGACCTGACTGTATGAGTGAAAGATAGATTTTTGTGTTATCACTTTTATTTTCTGATAAATGGCCAAACAATCACACATTTCTCCTGTGTATGTTAACTTATGAGCACAACTGTATAAGCATGTCTCGGTTTGTCTTATCTAGCAACAGTCAAGCCCCAACTGTGCCGTATATCTTGTTCAGTTGTAATTTATGTGGGTGTTTAATTGTTAATTCACTTCTATACGATGAAGTTTAAAGCATGAAGTTGTTTGTTTAAAGCAGACGCGAGTAATATGCAACCCTCGCAAGACGGTTTTGGTGTGAATTGGGGACCCTGATGATTGAGAGGATTATAGTCACAACGCTGTGAGAGAAAAAAGGGGAGGGGCCAGGGAAGCACATTACAGGGACATTATTGGTCTACTGTAATTTAAACGAGCTTAGTTTCTTAATCATAGCGTCTCCCCTACTCTCTCTTTTCTCTTGGTTGCGCTTCTTCCAGCAGTGTATGTTTATGCTAGAGCTGAATGGATAAAAGCTCCAGCATTAACATACAGTCATCCCCTCTCAGAAGGAGAGGCTGTTGAGGGATTTGTGGTGTAGTCAGATTGTTCTGCTTTCTCTTCTTCCTGTCCTGGCTACTTTCCGGTGAGTGTGGAGAGGACACAAAGGATCTTGCAACAGCATGGACTTCAAAAATTGGGCAAGTTTTTTTTTTTTGCTGAAAACAAACAACAACAGTGACATAACTAGTGTTACCGACAATAACAAAAAAAAATACCTTTAATATTGAAAAGGCCTATTGCAAGAAGAGATACTTTTTTAAATTTTATCACAAATTAATCTATAAATGTAAAAAAAATGTTGCTGTACTTCTTTTTACATTATGCTTGCTTTCTTTAATAGCATTATTGTGTTTGCCTCTGAATCAATTAAATTACAATAAATAAAAAATAAACAATGGTGGGACTGTATTTTGTTGAGCACTGGCCTAGAGCCTTCCCTGGTTCTTAAGAGTTTATTACATAAACAGATGACTCACAAATGTATGAAGAGGGTAAGCTTATTTCTTTAACAAACAAAATTCTACTTAAAGCTCCAGTACCTGATTTTCTGTTGTCATCCCTGTCTCGGACTCCACTCTCCCCCAAAAGCAGCCTAGGCACCTCTTCTGCTTCTCTTTTATTAAAAAAATAAAACCAGACCAATTTCTCCTCCACAAAATACTAATACATTTTTACCAAACTGAGGTTTAGCACTTAGCATTAGCTTAGTGTGCGACTTTAGCATCAGGACGGCAGTTGTGTTAAAAGTTTGGACAACTTATGCCCTCTTACATCTAGACCAGCCCGTACATCCTCGTCTGCCCCCTGGTTATCCGATGTTCTACGCGAGCACTGCGCCAGCCTCCGCTCAGCCGAGAGAAAATGGCGCAAGTCAAAAGATCCTACTAACCTCTGTATCTACCAGTCTCTCCTCTCTACTTTCTCCGCTAATGTCACCTCTGCAAAAACTGTCTACTACAATTCTAGGTTATTCAACTCACCTGACTCGCGCACTGTCTTTAAAACCTTTTCTGTCCTCCTTAGTCCGCCTGCTCCCCCACCTTCATCGGATTTAACAGCTGATGATTTCGCGTCTTTCTTTGTAAAGAAAACGACCGCCATCAGCAGTCAGTTCTCTGCGCCACCACCTGTCGAGCTCATTCAGACCCCTGATATGTGTTTGCTCACTTCCTTCTCTCCTCTAACTGAAGCAGATAATTCCAAGGTCATTAGTTCTAACCACCTTACTACCTGCCCGCTGGATCCCATCCCCACTCATCTCCTTCAGGCCATCTCTCCATCTGTCGTGCCTGCTCTCACCCACATCATCAACTCATCTCTCTCCACTGGGTCATTCCCCACAGCTTTCAAAGAGGCCCGCATCACACCACTATTGAAGAAACCCACACTTAACCCTACACTGCTAGAAAACTACAGACCGGTTTCCGTCCTTCCCTTCATTGCCAAAGCTCTGGAGCGAGTTGTGTTTACTCAGCTCTCATCCTTTCTCACACGGAATAACCTCCTGGACCAGAACCAGTCTAGGTTCAAGAGCGGACATTCCACCGAAACTGCCCTGCTCTCAGTCATCGAAGCTCTGAGACTGGCAAAGGCAACATCCAAGTCATCTGTACTCATCTTACTGGATCTGTCTGATGCTTTTGACACTGTTAATCATCACATCCTCCTGTCTTCTCTCAGGGCGATGGGTGTCCCTTGAATGGCGTTGCAATGGTTCAAGTCTTACCTCTCGGATAGGTCATTCAGAGTTTCCTGGAGAAACGAGGTCTCTGAGTCCCAACATCTCAATACAGGGGTGCCACAGGGCTCAGTGCTTGGACCGCTACTCTTTTCCATATACATGACATCCCTTGGCTCTGTCATCCAGAAGCATGGTTTTTCCTATCCACCTGTCATTTCAACCTGACAATCCGGCGGTCTCTGCTCACGTCTCGGCATGTCTGAGTGACATCTCACTTTGGATGAAGGACCATCAACTGCAGCTGAACCTTGCAAAAACAGAACTGCTTGTGATTCCGGCCAATCCAAAGACCCACCACAACCTCTCCATCAACCATTGCACCGTCCAGCACTGCCAGAAATCTGGGAGTGGTAATTGATGATCAGCTAAACTTCACAAGTCATGTCGCCAGCACCACCCGGTCCTGTAGATTCATCCTCTACAACATTAGGAAAATTAGACCTTTCCTATCAGAGCACTCTACGCAAATTCTAGTCCAGGCTCTTGTCTTGTCCAAACTGGATTATTACAATGCTCTACTGGCTGGACTCCCTGCCTGCACAATCAAACCTCTGCAACTGATCCAGAATGCAGCGGCAAGAGTGGTCTTTAATGAACCGAAGAGAGCGCACGTAACTCCTCTATTCATTAGGTTACACTGGCTCCCGGTTGACTCCCGCATCAAGTTCAAAGCTATGCTCTTGGCCTACAAGACCACTACTGGTTCTGCACCCTCATATCTTCACTCACTAATACAGACCTACGTTCCTACCAGATTCCTGCGCGCTGCAAATGAACAATGTCTGGTGGTACCGTCCCAAAAAGGTAAAAAATCACTCTCGCGTACCTTCTCTGGATCTGTTCCACATTAGTGGAATGATCTACCTGCTGCTACATGATCAGCAGATTCTGTAGCTATTTTTAAAAAACGCCTGAAAACACATCTCTTCCGTCAACACCTGACTGACAAACACTGAGTTCTACTTCCTTTCTATCGATTCCTTTCTTAAAAAAAAAAAAAAAAAAAAAACATTCTCTTATCCCTAGCTTTGTATACTGCGCTGGGTTTAAACTGACTAGTTTTTTGTGCACTTATGCTTTTTGTACCTTGTGTTGTTAAAATTGCTTCCATTGTTTTTCCTCACTTGTAAGTCGCTTTGGATAAAAGCGTCTGCTAAATGACTAAATGTAAATGTAAATGTAAAAGACATATTCAGTTCTGAAAATACACTTTATTGGCAGCTATTACACTCCCTGGAACGTCAGATCACAAGCTGGTGTTGACCAATAGGGGTGCTCCTTTTTTGAGCATACGGTTTGCTTGCGTGTGATGGGCCAAATTCTTCTGTCTCTGTATAACTTATTCAATCCCCTATAATAAACAGTAGATGGGATCATTAAGCCTGTTTTTTTTTTTTTTGATTGTTTCTACAATATACTATTTGGGGTTTAAACCATTTTCCCCAACTAGAACAAAAAAATATCAGGTAAAGGATCTTTAAGCCCTTAAGAGGATTTTTGGCATCCACCAATACAGGGACGGCTGGGATCAATTAGTGGGCTAAAGCCTCCATGCCATTTTCAATAAAAATCAGCAGAGTGGTTATCACTCCTGCCTCACAGCAAGAAGGTTGTGAGTTCAAAACCCGGCCGACTCAAACATTCTCGTCCGACCCCAGTCTTTCTGTGAGGAGTCTGCATGTCCTCCACTTGTTACCATGGGTACTCTGGCTTCCTCCCACTGTCCAAACACATGCATGTGTAGGTTAATTGGCAAATCTAAAGTGTCACTAGTGAATAATTGTGAGAGTGAATGGTTGTATGTCACTGTCTGTCTCTTAAATCTCAGCCCTGCGACTAACTGACCATTGTCCAGTCTGTACCTTTACGGCCAAAGTTCCGTGTGGCTGTGTTAAAAATGGAGGTGGAGAACATGGTCAACTCGGGCTCCAGCCTCCCTTGGAATCTGGACGAAGCTCTGCCGGAGGTGGGAGTTGAAGATCTCTCTGACAGGGGACTCAGCCAAACGTTCCCAACAGACCCTCACAGTACGTGTGGGTCTGCCAAGTCTGTCCAGCTTTCTCCCCCGCCATCGGATCCAACTCACCACCAGGTGGTGATCAGTTGACAGCTCCGCCCCTCTCTTCACCCGAATGTCCAAAACATACAGACGGAGGTCAGATGAAACATCTACAAAGTCATTCATCGACCTCCGGCCTAGGGTGTCCTGGTGCCATGTGCACTGGTGGACACCCTTATGCCTGAACATGGTGTTTGTTTTGGACAAACCGTGACTAGCACAGAAGTCCAATAACAGAACATCGCTCGGGTATAGATCCGGGGGCCATTCTGCCCAATCACGCCCCTCCAGGTGTCACTGTCGCTGCCCACGTGAGTGTTGAAGTCCCCCAGTACAAAAACGCAGTCCCCGGTCACAGCACTTTCCAGCACCCCTCCCAGAGACTCCAAGAAGGCCGGGTACTCTGCACTGCCATGTGTTTGCCTGTCAAAAGTGAGAGACTTATCCCCCAAACGAAGGTGCAGTGAAGCGACCCTCTCGTTTACCGGGGTAAACTCCAACTGCCTCTATGTGCCTGGTGCCGACTCCTTTCTCTGCCTGTCCTCAGTGAAGTAGGTGGGGCAAGGGAGTAATAGACTCCCTCACCTCCTCAACAACACTGCAGACAGAAAAGGTAAGACATAAATATAGAACACTATATATATATATATATATATATATATACATATATATATATACACTAATTTATAACTAGACCTAAATCTAAAACTATCAGTAAAACTAAATCTCAAGAGTATGGTCTGGACATGCTCTAACTGTGATTTGGCACTTTAAACAAGTGCATTTGAATAGGATATAAAAATGACTGACAATTTTGTCAGTGGCATTATATCACATATACTTTCAACACAACACATATGAAGTTACACGTATTATTAGCCGAATTACGCACGAGAACAATAAAACAATGAACATTTTGTGCTACTTTTCTCCAACTCAAACTCAAACATGTCATGAAATAGATACTTAAATGTCATAAAAGCGATCTATTCCTTCTATTCCTTCAGTGAAGTGGGGTTATTTATAACTGTCAGCACTATATAACTGTCAGCACCTCCACCTCAAAGAGAAAGGGCATTCCTTTGAGGACAGCAATGTCCGAATTTTGGCCAGAGAGGCCAGATGGTTTGAGAGAGGTCTGAAGGAAGCCTTTTTTGTGAAAATGGAAAAGCCTTTTTTAAACAGCCTCAGATTCATGTTGACTAGTATTTATAACAGTGTTTTGAAACCTAAAACAAAAGTGTTGCACCCGAGAACAACAAACCCAGCACCTGAATGGAGCAGTGGAACTAACGACTCTCCTGAGCCTTCATGACTCTCACACTGTCCTTTCATAACCTACGACCATTAGACCAGATCAACCTGGTTGGTCCTTCAGGTTTGGTTTCAGGGGAAACTCCTCCCTCTAGAGATATAAGCTCAGCTCTCTTACCAGTTGATCTCAGAATTGATAAAGTCTCTTGGAATTAGAGACGAAACATCTTCACCTTGAAAACTGAGTCCAGATGCTTTTACTTCAAACTTTTTTCTCAAAATGTCCTGGATGACTGAGAGCCTTCACAGACATGGACTATGATGTTTGCAGATTTAGAGAGGCCAGGTTGAGATGGTTTGGACATGTTCAGAGGATGGAGAGTGAATATATTGGTAAAAGGATGCTGAGGTTAGAGCTGCCAGGCAAGAGGCAGAGAGGAAGACCAAAGAGGAGGTTTATGGATGTGGTGAAGGAGGACATGAAGGTTGTCTGAGAGAAGAGGATGCAGGGGATGGGGCTAGATGGAGGCAGATGATTCGCTGTGGCAACCCCTGAAGGAAACAGCCAAAAGGAAAAGAAGAAGAAGAAGACACGTCAACAGTTGACTGTAGTAGTGTTTCTAATAGGCACGGATTAATAGCACTCGCTCTGCCCAGCATCAGAGCGAGTGTGCTGATCTCCGACAGTTAGCTGCTTCATAGAAATAGTTACAGTTTCAACTTGTTCACGCTCAGTGTGATCTGATTTGTCTTTCAGCTATAAATGCTAATAGAATTAACTTAGTAAACACTGGTGATAATGTGACCACTTGTGGTGGTCCGTGTCTTCTCCAGGTTGAGGCAGGGTGTGTCAGGTCTTTTTGTGATTTTTTTTTAATGCAGGATGAGATAAATAATTAGAGCTGTTGTGTAAATACTATGCAATAGAAATATTTATATTATAACACTACATGACTAAACAAAAAAAAAGCTATTTGAATATCGACCTCTCTCCTGTCTGCAGTGATAGTGCATGTCTTGTGGGTTAATTGTCTCACCGGTCTGGTCTTGTTAGCTGTTTTAACACCTGTAGTTCCAACCTTTTCCTTTCCTTTTCTTGTTTTAAAAAAAATCTCAGTGTCATCTCTTTGTTTTGATGTAGCTCCTAAATTTTGCAGACTTCTCACTCTAGTGTGTTTAAAGTAGATAAATGACAGTTGCGCTTTTTAATGTCATGCTCTAATGGGTTAAACCATTTTCTGAGCGGGCAGGATCTGGACCCTGGCACGCTAATTGGGAATCACTGGTTTAGAATTTCAACAGACATTCCTTGAGCTCAGTTCAAAACTTGTGTTTTAATGGAGAAAAGCTCAAGTATTATTTGCAAAAGCTTTTATGTAATGGTTCGATGCTGAGAAGGTCTGTTGATCTGTGCTGAAGTCTTGATTCTTGGGGTGACAGCTTTAGAAATATTTGCATTTATTGTAACTTTATAGGGTCTGTGCCTGAATGTCTGGCTGCACTGTATGACCAGCAGTGACCACAGAGTGGCACCATTGTTGCATGCAGTCTCTATTGTATGGTACAAACAACTTATTGTCTTTTTAAAAAATATTTTCTTACAGCTAAACCTATAACTAATGTTTAAGTCTCCTCAAACATTGTGGTTTGGGTCCTTGGTTTTTTTTACAATTTCTTGTGTTTTCCTTGGTTCAATTCAGGTCTTAATTTGGTTTAGTGAGGTTAAGCTTGGTTTATTCCTGATTTACTTAAAAACATTATTCAGGCCTGGGCTTAGTCTGTTTAGTCTCTTAGGGTGCACTCACACCAGCAAATCCCTTTAAAGGCTTCTTTGACTGGTGGGAGAGCTCACAGTTGTGCTGTGGTTTGGCCCAAGTGTAAGAGTAAGGCCCCCAGCCCAGACATGGCAAGAGAAATATGCTACTCAGTTCCGTTCACCCGAACAATCCCGTTTTTACTCCTCCTTGTCAACAACAATTCGTTTGTTGTTGCTGATTGGTCACTGGGCCATGTTTCTATCCTTTTTCGAGCAGTTTAGTCATTCAGTGTAAGATTCCATTAAGATCTACCTCAAGAGGAAGTGAACCAGCTTTGTGATACTGAAAACCCTGGGTTAACCCTGAACTTGCCTGGCTAACCTTCTAATTCAGTTTTATACCGTGCTCAGGACTAAAGCCAGAACTAAAACTGTAGCCTACCAGGCCAATCCCGGTGTATGCACACTGGATAAAAAAGTACATATTTAATGCGTTAAATTAAAAGTGTAAATGTTATAATATTGTAGTGACCAGAACGCAGGTCCCAGTCATAAACCGCATCCCCCACGGTCAACTGGAGTTTGCAGCACTAAATTGTCAAATCCCGGCAATTTAAGCGGTAACCCGTCTTCTCCAGACCCAGGAAATGTTTTCTTTTGCCAGCCAAAAGGACTTTTAAAACAGACCCAGATGGCACCCTGTCATCCCAATTGTAAATCCTTGAGATAAAAATGTTTATCCAGCTCTCCAGAGAAACTTTTTTATGACTGTTTCGTTTGAACATTGGAATGCTTTGAAATTCAAACAAAGACTCGACACAATACTGCCCCCCAGCGACAGCATGGAGGAACTATGCTGAATTCTTTCTCAATCAAAACTGACTTTTTAATTCCTCTGTAAACGGAAAGTTTACAAAACGGACTCGGACATTTCAGAAATAAAACATTTGTGTTTAATAAAAAGAAAATGTTTAAATGATGAATTAATGCTTTTCCCCCCACAGGATTTAGAGTCACGACGAAGAATCCTTTCTTACATCAGTTTTACAAGCTTACAGTTAATGAAATGATTGAATGAATTTATACTTGTTACAACCTGTTCAAAATGCATTCTATCGATATCAATCTGCAGTATCAAATTTAAATGTATGCTTATGACTGTGTGAAGGCTAACTATTCATTAAATCTTGTGGAGGAATAGTTTGTTTGAATTACGAACTAGGCGTTCCCCCAGAAAAAGGAAAACGCCCCAAAGCACACCCCCTGCGAGCCAAACAAAACTCTCGAGCACGCAGGAAGTTCTTCCTCTTGAGCCTTTCACCACTTTTGCTGAAGCACCCTTACGCTTCGGAAGTTTTTCTCTTGTAGGCCCAAGGCCTCGTTTTTCCGTTGTCCCGAGCAATCCCCGCTTGCGGACTCTTCTCTCTAGACACATCTTGTCTTCAAGTTTGGACCGTTTTTACCGGCCGGTAAAAACGTGATTTTATTTTTAAAGCTGCACATTGCCTTTTTGTTTGACGTCATCTCCGGAGACGCACGGAAAATCTGTAGTTCTGCAAAGGACACAGATCTACGCTAAAACCCTCACAGCCGTTTTTACGCCAGAGAAAACGACTCCTGAGAGAACCTTTTCCAGCCAGATCCAGTGATATTTTTCAAAGACTCTGTTTCTCGTCTAATGCCAACGGCAACGTACAGAGACTTTCACGGCTTATACAGTTGACGCCTTCCACGACTCTATTTCCCGACAAGCCGCGCGACCAGCCAGCGGCCTCCGCTAGTCAAGTAGCAGACATCTTGTGGACGCGGGCTCTTCAAATCCAGTCGCCCGCTACAGAAAATCGGAGCAAACCTTCGGAGCTCTGGCGCACTCGTACTGGACAGCACCAGCGACCCAAAAGTAAGCCGCACTTGACATAAAAAGAGTCTGGCGTTAACTGTATTTAATAAGCTCAAATCAATTCACCAATCCTTTCCCAAAGCCCCTTCCTAATAACTTAGCCGAGTTTTAATTAAACAAAATATCATCCTCCACAAGTCTAGTCAATAACTTTGTTGTTTTTCATTTTGTTTGATCATTATTCCCCTTATATGTCAATAATTCATCCTTTGTGTCCTTTCCTATCCATCATTTTAATTTTGTATAATTTTTAATAAAACCCCATAAACGTTAAAGATTTGATGTGGTTTTCTTTTGATTATTTCAGAATTATATCCGAAAACAGGTTTAGAATTCTCTTCCTTCAGATTAATTGAGACTTAATCAGTATAATCAGTTTCCCAGAATAATCTGGGTGGTGCCCCTTTTAACGAGACAATTTTGATAATAAAGATATTAATTGATAATTTACCCAAATTAATAAATTAATATTCCTTATTACATCATATCATAGCTCATACACTACAATATAATGAGTACTATTTTAAGTTCTAATAATGATAACTCCTGAACAACATAGGACTGATATAGAGCCGGAGCCTTCAACTGTTCCCTACACACAGCGGCAGCTGTCTGTGCTACGATTCAGCCTCTGTGAGTCAGCGAGGTGTGCCTGCAGAGACCTTATTGATACTTATTTTAATGAGTATGAATGGTGAACGGTTTTGCTTTTTGTTTCTATTAGAGAAGAGAAAATATAAACCGCTCATTTTCCAGAGTAGCCTTTTGCTTTAGGTTTGAGCAAACATTGGATCAGGACAGTTTTCACAACACACTGACAGACACACTTGTAACACTGTCCCTGCCTCACGGCTCTGGGATGAGGGGGTGTGGAGCACGGCGCTCGGTAAGTGGCCACTGCGCTTTAAATTAAAGGTTAAACTTGTCTTTCTCCGAGTTGTCTAACGACGACATGATATTTCGTTAAAACTTAAATCAACCACAACTGACAGTTTACTTCACATTACTTTGACACTGGAGTGTTTTGAGAGTATTGTAAAAACACAGAGAGATTACCTGCTCACGCTGCACCCTGTGGACGGTGAGATATTTTTATGAGTGAACATTATTAGAACGTGAGGCACAAGAGAAATCACATTAAAGATAGGTTCAATATTGTGATGTACACGTACAATAGTGCACACTCTGAGTGCTATGAGCGCAGTTTGGACTCAGGTTTCAATTAAAAAACACAAAGAAATTAGCAGCATGTCTAACATGAAATATTTCTAAAGTGACATTGCATTGTCTGTTATAATGGTTTTGCTGCGCAGCTCAGTGCTGACTTCAAACTTGTACACCAGCCCCTGACCTACATGGCATGTTCATAATGATAAATTCCAAAGATTGTGTGAAAATGGTTGTACACCCAGTTTTCTGCCATAGGTAGGCCTACCTTATATAAACCAGAGTATGTCCTCAATCAACATTTCCCTTAGTGTGAGACTGTGATGCCATCTGCACCGAGTTAACCTGCAGGTGTCTCCCTCTTCTTGACACATTTAAATGGAGTCTGTTTTACAATTGTACTGCTATCACAATAGGCCTAAATATTAAATAATTGTATTTAAACTTTTACGGTTTAACATTTATATGTGCTACTAGACTGCTAAAGTGCCCCTCCACATATTGTTGATATGTATCTGAAAACACTTTTAATGCCAGTTAGTAATGCAGCCTCTCACCACATCACAGCACATGCACCTGGACATATATTGTCATTTGTTGATAGTGGCACACTGATGAACTACATATTTTCAAAAGGCACTTCATAACAAAAAAGTTGTTGACCCTTGGAGTATAGTTTTGTTGTACTCAGGCACTGGTCCTAAACCAAGAGTGTGCCTTTAGGTTTAGTTAAGGTATAGTCCTTGTTTATTCCTGCATTATGTTCCAGACTGATAAAGTCTTCCAAACACTGAGAATATCTTAAGATTTTCTGCTTTGGGTGTGAGTCAAAGTGGGTCTAGTCTGGTGTCAGTGTCGTGACCTCTGCTTCACCTCTCGGTTTTCTCATGGCTCCTCATTTTGATTGACAGCCGACACTTGTCCAAATTTGAAATATCTGCTCTCTGTCTCAGACAATGACACATGATGATTTATCTCTGTTTCAGAGCTGAAACCCACTCGGCCCTGGAGACGGTGGTGTTTTAAAGCGCTGGTAGTCTACCTAATTCTGCAGACGGCTCTCAACGGTTTTCTCCTTTATAAAGGTACAACAGTTATATTCAGTTATGGCAAGGGTGTCCAAACCTGAAAAGTCATGAAAATGGTCTTGTAAAGAGATGTTTTTATAGACTATTTGTAATTTGAGACTGACGTTAATATTTAAGGCAGAACAAAAAGTCTTCCATACCTGGGAGGTGAACTGGGGCCCTCGATCGGACATGATATTGGAGGGAATGCCATGCAGACGAAACAGATGTTGTACTAATAGATCCGCGGTCTCCCTGGCGGAAGGTAGTTTAGGCAGAGGAATGAAATGAGCAGCCTTGGAAAAATGGTCCACAATAGTCAGAATTACTGTGTCCCTTGGACGGCGGAAGGCCCGTCACAAAGTCCAGAGCAACATGGGACCATGGTCGACTGGGACTAGGTAGGGGTCGTAACAGTCCTGCAGGAGATCTGTTGGAGGTCTTATTCTGGGAACAGATAGGGCAGGCTGAAACAAAGTCTCTGGTGTCCCTGTCTATGGTGGCCAACCAAAACTTGCCCCGCAGGACGGCCAGAGTGCGGCTAATACCCGGATGGCAGGTGAGGTGGGTACAATGGGCCCACTGCAGAACCTCAGAACGCACCTCGTATGGGACAAACAGAGTATTAGGAGGGCCTGTCCCCAGGTCAGGGTGCGCGAGCCTGACCCGAGACTCGATCTCCCAGGTGAGTGTAGCCACAATACGGGACTTGGGAGGGATAGTCTCTTCCTCTGGAGCTGGCAGGCCCGTGGCAAAGACGCGGGACTAGGCGTCTGGCTTCAGATTCTTTGAGCCTGGACAATACGCAAGAGTGAAATTAAATCGATCAAAAAACAATGCCCACCTGGCTTGCCTGGAGTTTAGCTGTCTCGCCTTCTGGATATATGTCAGGTTCTTGTGGTCCAACCAGACGACAAACGGGTGGACGGAACCCTCCAGCCAGTGGCGCCACTCCTCCAAGGCTAACTTCACGGCCAGGAGTTTCCGGTTGCCCACATCGTAATTTCTCTCAGCGGGGGAGAGCCTGCGTGAAAAGTAGGCGCAGGGATGCAACTTCTGATCGGTGGAAGAACGCTGCCCCCACCCCTGTCTCCGACGCATCAACCTCCACCACAAACTGCAACTCCGGATTAGGCTGGATGAGAACCGGGGCAGAGGTGAATCGCAGTTTTAGTTCCCGAAAGGCCGATTCCGCCTCCTGAGTCCAGACGAAAGGGTGAGCGGTGGAGGTTAGAGACGTTAGCGGAGCTGCAATGCGGCTGAAGTTGCTAATGAATCGCCTATAAAAATTGGCAAACCCCAAGAACCTCTGTACCTCCCTACGGCTGGAGGGCGACGGCCACTCCCGTACCGCCGTGAGCTTTTCGGGGTCCATCTGGATCTGACCCTGGGCGATAATGTATCCTAGGAAGGAAACAGCATGAAACTCACAATTTTCAGCCTTAACAGCTTGTTCCCCAGGAGTCTTCAAGAACTCTCCGAACATGGTGAGTCTCCACATCCTTGGAAAATATCAGGATGTCATCCAGATAAACGAAGACAAACCTACCAATCATGTCCCGGAGGTCATCATTAACTAGGTTTTGGAAAACAGCAGGGGCGTTAGTTAATCCAAACGGCATTACCAGATAGTCAAAATGTCTTAGCGGAGTGTTGAAGGCCGTCTTCCACTCGTCCCCTTCTCTAATGCGCACGAGGTGATATTGTAGTGTCAAAACTGGCCTCTCAGTCTTTGCCACTATTGTATGGAATAAGTTATGAACGCAACACCAGATCCAATGCCATAGAGTCTTTCTTGTTCACAACCAACACAATAAACGACCCGAGTAGGCTCCCCAGCTCTACTGGTCACTGAACAGTAGACATAAGCTTTTATACAGTTTTGATATCAGTGAAGTAAAAACTCTTTCCTGTAAAGCCTTAAAGTTCATTATTAACTTTCTGATATCATTGTGCAAAGGCCCTGGGATTCTCCTCATTAACTCCCTGATGTCATTTCTGTCTGGCCTTGAGGGCTACTCCTTAGACTCTGTCTCCTTAGACTCTGTGCGTCTGACATTAGGATTTGTCTTTTATATTAATATGTTTAAATGAATAACTAACTGGGTCTACATAGTTTAAAACACATAACATAAAATATTACACCACAATATGCATTACGAAGATCAAGCTTGGTAAAAACCATGGAACCGCAGAGAGGAGTAAAGACAGAGCTAATCAAAGGAAGCAGGTACTTGTTCTTTATAGTGATCTTATTCAGGCACCGAAAGTCAATGCATGGTCTCAGTAACTCGTCTTTTTTATCAACAAAGAAAAACCCTGCACCCACCGGGGAGGAAGATGGTCGGATTATGCCTGCCGCCAACAACTCCTGAATATATCTCTTCATTGCCTCGTTCTCCGGGCGTAAAAGGGTGTAGAGACAACTACTGGGCAGAGGCGCTCCAGGGAGAAGATCAATGGCGCAGTCATACGGTCGGTGGGGTGGAAGAGACAGGGCCTGGTGCTTACTGAACACCGCACCAAGATCATGATAAACCGGCGGTACAGAAGACAGGTCAGGTGGTTCTGGAACCGGGACGGACCTGGAACAAACAGGGGGTAAAGCAGACTGCAAACAATGCGAGTAACAAAAGGAACTCCAGGACAATATTCGGCAGGCAGCCCAGTCAACATGAGGGTTGTGTAGTTTTAACCAAGGTAATCCTAGAACTATCGGAGTGGAAGAACAGTCAAGAATGTGGAAACTGATAGTCTCTTTATGATTACCAGAGAGGTGAAAAAGGACTGGAAGTGTTCGTTCCGATATCTGGTCCAGAACCTCTCCATTTAAGGCCTTGGCTTCCAACGGATGGTCCAAAGGTTGAGTCCTTATGCCCAGCTCTTTAACCACCTCCCGGTCCAAAAAGATTTCATCAGCTCCAGAGTCAATAAGCACCGGAAGGGTTAATGTCCGGTCAGGTAAAATAATAGCCCCCGTCCAGATTCGGTCGGGAGGGAGATGAACAGCTAGTTGGGCTCAACAGTACCTCTCCCATTACTGTCGAGCCTCCTCTCTTAACTGGCCGAACAGGACAGGTAAGGCGAAGGTGTCCGAACTGTCCGCAGTAGAGAACTCCCAGTGTTAATCCGGCGTTGCTTCTCTTCTATGGTCAAGTGGGCACGGCCAAGCTGCATTGGTTCAGGCTCCACCATCGGGTCAAGCTCCACCGAAGGCTGGGGAGGAACCGGAGCAGAGACTGGGAAGTCAGGAGACAAGGGGGGACAAAACGTTGACAACAAGCACTTACCGGCTCTCTCCCGCCGGCGCTCACGGAGGCGGTTGTCGATGCGAATGGCTAATCCAATGAGGTCATTAAGGCTAATGGGAGAGTTCTGAGAAGCCAGCTCGTCCTTGAGGTCCTCCGACAAAGCGTTCGAAAGTATTCACCGACAGTGAATTAGGCACGTAATGTAGAGCGCTAGCCGTAGCACTAACTGGAGATAGGTTTACGATCTGGCGTCGAGGAACTGGAAACGGCTCTCTTTGTACTCAGCTGATTATTAACGGGGCGCAGCTGGGCTGGGTCTGCCGGCGCTCCCGCACACCTGTCCTCACTCAGCGAACCTGCAGGGGAGGGGGAGCAGGAGGAGGATACTCCCGGATTAGGAGGCGAGGGCTGTGCTGTAGCACGAGCCGTCTTGACACTATTAGGGCCACTTGACCCGTTCCTGCGGGCCCAGACACACACTTAACTTGAGGCAGATAAGGCATATTATAATGGACTTTAATTTTCAGTAAATGCATAATAAAACAATCTTATAAAAATGTGATTCAGCTCCAGTAATGAGGCAATTGACTGTGGCCTTACAGAATAAATGAGCTATTAAAGCTAAACTGTGTTTGTTGTGCAGTTTTCTCGTTGGAGTGGTCTCTGTACAGTCCTCCGTCGGCCAATCATCTGAAGAGTTCATTTAAAGTGGACGGGACACAGAGTAGACCTGATTTACAAACTCTAGTCCAGAACAACACTCAGGAGACAATGACTCTCCAAGGGCACTTGTGGGCCCTGCAGAACCAGGTCAGACCCCTACTCTCTACACTTACACTGTTAACCTGAAGCAGAACAGTCCTGATTATGTTGGATTTTTTTTTTTACTCAGGACTATATACTTAGATCTAAGATAATTATGCACTTATTCAACTATAGCTACAGGGCTCAGGTTACTGTGATATGGTTTATGGTTCAATATAATAATAAAACTCATCACCCATTATAACCGATGGGAATGATGACAGTCGTTGACTGTAACGCCAACAACTATGAGGCCATGAACAGTCTGGTCCGGTCAGGTTTGGTTTCAGGGGAAACTCCTCCCTCTAGAGATATAAGCTCAGCTCTGCTACCAGTTGATCTCAGAATTGACAAAGTCTCTTGGAATTAGAGATGAAACGTCTTCACCACTGAGAACCTTCACAGACATATCCATCAAATAATGGACTGTATTGTGTCAGCAGTATCACTTACTCACTGGGTTACTAACATAGGTCACTTAGCTTTGGTGCCCCAATGGAGGGGTATATGAAATAGCAGTGTGTAACCTTTTACAACAGAAATGTAAATAACAGGTACTGTATATACTTCTTGATTATAAAAATGTTTCTGTTCCAACAGGTGACCAGTCTGTGTGGTGCTGAGGGTGAGCTACAGAAGCTGCAGAGTGACGTGGTTGTATTGAACACCAGCACTAACAATCTCGATTCCAAACTGAAAGCCATCAGCGTCAGACCAGGTCCAACACTGAACTGACAACAACACCCTCTGAAACACATCTATTTGTTATATAATATGTGTTCATCTGTAGGACCCCCGGGGGCCGTAGGGATACCAGGACGGCCAGGACAACCAGGGCCCAAAGGTCAGTCAGTGTTAATACAATCATGTCAAGGCAGGATAAAAATAATATATTATTGTTTTGTTTTATAAAGAAAAAAGCCATAACACAAAAAACATGCTTGGCTTCAGATCTTTTAATGTCCATTTTATTTCAAAAACTTTGAAAAAAGATTGTATTATGTTCCATCAACTGAAAACTCACAAATTGGACACTGGGTTTAACCTTATGTATACTGTGTTGGTCTACAATTTAAAGCCACTAATACTATGACATACCGTAGATTGCTAATGCTGATTAAACATAATTTACAAAACAGTGTCTCATTAACTGTTGAGGTCATATCATAATATTCAGTCAAACTGACTTTAGGTCACGTTTAATAGTCTAGTAACACCAGTGCAACCAGAGAAAAAACAAGTTTAAAGCCCTGCAAGAATAGCAATTGTTTATTTGCAGGAACTCTGTTTGTATATGACACATAATCACAACTTTTGCCTTTGTCAAAATTACAAGCATTCAAATCACAATACTGTGATACTGTCATACGCTGATATTTTATTTTATCAGAATCTCTTATTGAATGAATGAATGAAAATTAATATAGTACATGATAATATCAGCAGGAACAGTTCATCCGAAGAATGGTGCGTTCACACCAACATGTGGTGTACATGAAACTGGGGTTAGGGGGGATTCATGTTTAGGATGCGATCATAGATGAGCAACATCAGTAACTGTGAAACTACCGGTAAGAATGGTTTGGGGCTATGCTCAGATGATTGTGAGAGCAGTGGAGACATTCGCTTTCCGAGTCCGGCTCTCCGATGATGGTAGTACTGATGAACCTGTCGCCTCATGCCATTCTCTGATGAGGAGCAGCTGATAGATGAGAAACTCAGAGTGTGCTCTGACATTTCTCTGTGAAGGCTCTATCACACACATTGTTTCCGATAGGTCAGACCCAGAACGGCCCTCTCACATTCATCACATGGACTTATTCATGATCGCAGAGAAATTTTGTTATTGCCTATTTGTTATGTATTCTATCCACTATCAAAATAATGCACCAATAAAATGACACTTTTTACCAGGTGACAGAGGTGATGCTGGACCTATAGGGCAAAAAGGAGAGCCGGGACAAACTGGAGAACCTGGACCTGCAGGTGAGTTTAGACCCCAACACACACACAGTTTAATTGGTTAATTTTAGGCCACCAAAGCAAATAAGAATTGTAGAATAACCCTAATGCCTTCAAGTTTGATCAAGAAGGACATTGCACTGAGTTTAAGATTATTTCACAATCAATAATTAAATAATTTGTGACAGACCCAGTTTTATTTTTTCATGTCATGTTTAACCATCACCGGGAATTATCCTGACTTTGTTAACTGTACAGGTTTGCAACATCAGAAAACACACTGCTTTCTATATTCTCTAAAGGGCCAGGTGACGGGCCTTAATGTCTGTGTATTTGTGGGAGTTTCCATTTCACAGCACAAAGACTACTTTTTAAAATGAGACACGCAGCTAAATTTACCAAGGTTTGGGACTTGCAAAATCAGCAAATAGTGTCAGAATATTACGCCAAAAGGAAACTCGTCTTAACTGTTTGCGTCTGGCTTCAACCAGGTTGAGGAGCTAAAATAACTGCAGTGTCAGGAACAGGCAAAATGACTCATGATGCAGATCCCACAAAAGACAGATGTTTCACAATGATTTATTTCCAAGGTAAAAGTACAAGGGCTGAAATCCAAAAGACGTGGTCAAAAACAAGGCGAATGTTAATTATTTGAATTGTAATTAACATGCTCACAAGTACTGTATCTGCAATGATCTGATATTACTTAATTCCAATAAATTAACTTGCTTGTATGTTCAACTCAATTATTTAAACAATTCAGTGTTTTCTGGGCTTTACATTTGAAGGTTAATTAGCTGCTAAAATTTATAATTATTTATCAGTAATTTAAAATCTAATTCATTACACACGTTAGGGCTGAAATAACAGAACATTAGTCAGTTTAGGCTTTGTCTATGCAAAGAGAGTTTCCTTCTCTGCTCCTCTGAGTTGTTGACAAAGTTCAGAGCAGACGACACAATCTTGTTTGGATTAGCTCGTTTTCATATTAATGAAAAATGCACAATGAACTACTCGTAGCTTAATTACATTTAACATTACAGTATACATTCATGGAAGGAATTTAAACTCACATAGATCGAGCTTAACATTTTAAACCTTTTCATTACAGCCTTGTTTCCACTTGAGCGATACGGGATGTTCTGGCAATATTCCATTACCAAAAGTGTTCTAAAGGGTCCCCAAAAAGCAGACCATACCACTTTGGGGTCGGCCTGGGGTCCCAGTGGATCCAGCTTTGTGGTCTGCTTTAAAAAGATGGAGCTAAACACTGCAGTCAGTTGATTGGACAATGAATATTTCTCACCTAAATTGAAAACGAGAAGCGAAAGGACAAAAAGACACAGAGAGAGTTTATAATCAGCAGAAATTTTTAACTGTCAGCAATCTACGACTTTTGCTTCAGGAAAATAAACACTGTATTTATCATCTACACTGCAGTAAACACAAGCAGAAGCTAGCCCCTGAATTATAGGACATTGACACAGCTCTATAAATTTCTTCATGTTCTAGAAGCTGTGAATAAACCGGCAACAGTCAGAGGTTAACTACAGCAACACACAACTGTACCTAGTACTAAGGGTGTATTTGCAGCTACACAACCAAATTTATTCTCTTTTTATATTAATTATTAACAGTGTACCCAGTATAAAAAGTCTGCTTTAAATATGATTTATATCTCAAATAGAGACAGAATTTTTGTAGCACTTTCTGTAACAGACGCCATACCGTACCCACAGTGGAAACAAGGCTTAAGAGGAAAGTAAACATAAATAACAAATACACAAGTGTATTACAAAAGTGTATAAACATAAGCAATGTCAATTTGTACGTCTAAAAACTTCTCTCAATTGAGTCCAGCTCCAGTCATGCAGCAGTAGCTTTAGTTCATTTGTAGATGTGTGAAATTGAAATGATTATGTTTTTTGTCATTTTAACAATCCACTTTCATTCAGTTTAAAAGTTCAAGCATAAAAATCTTGATGTGCACTCGGTTAATGGGAGCAAAGGTTGTGGGCATAAAGGTTATACTGTGCAGTGTGACAGTTAGCTTAAACATTATACAAGTGTATAATGAAACTAGATTATCACAAACATAGCTTTAGTGTTAGCGTTGACTCATGAATCCAAGAAGTCACTGACTCAAAGTCACATTTCACTAAAACATGCATGTATGAAGGTCAGATGGAAAATATCCCAGAGATGGAGATTACAAAAAGTTTCTGTTCCTTGTTCCAGAGAGCTGACTCTGTTGGTTCACAGTTTATTTAGCTTACTCACATCTGCTGGCCTTGCATTTATGAAATTCTGTAAATCACATTGTTTGTTATGCAACTTTGAGTTTTTTTTATTTGATTTTTCAGGTCAGACCGGTCCACCTGGAGATCAGGGACCAGGAGCAAAGGGAGAGAAAGGAGATCCAGGTCCAGCAGGTAGAGTTTATAACACTTACATAAAATGAGAGCTACTAATTGCTTCCCAAATATTTAAAGGGAAAGACAATAGAACCAGTCAAAAAGGATGAAACATGGAGCATAATGATTTCAAATGTCAAATACACATAGACTATAATATTTAGCCACTTCTAGGTATATATGTAATCTACAAACTCTTTATCTTTATCAAAAATCAAACAGGCACAAAAAAAATGAATAGACAGAACAGCAATAAAAAATTTAACAACTTCAAATTCACATTTCTATGTGATTTTTTTAGTATTTAAATTCATTTATTTATATCCCTATTACTTTTACCCTAGAGCCAGCTAATCTTCATTGGGGTCCATATATAATTCAGTGTAACAAACTACAAAATATCAAACACAATTCAACACAAGTAAAAGCATTTAAAGATTACGTTCAAGAGTATCCACATATTTTATACATCTGCATTCAATACAAACACAACAAGCATTTACATACTACATACTGTACCATCAGTGCTTTCAAGAAACAAAATGTAAAATACAAAATTACATTACTACACCTTTCCACCTAATATGAGGTTTCTAGAAACATTTTAATTGTAACACAAAAAATTTGAAACACAAAAAATTGCTAAGTCTTTTAATTTAGTTAAAAACAGTGCATTCCATGCTCTCATAGCTCTGCATATTACTGTGTTTTTAAAAAAATTGGTTTTGGCTTGTGGGGTGTTGCCTCTTGTAGCATAGACATGTGTAAGTAAGTAAGTATTGAATGTGCTTATTATAAAAAAATAATCATTACACTTACACATACAGCACTGGATAGAAACAACTGGAACAAGTACAACTAATAGAACAATGGAACAAGTACAACTAATAGAACAAAAGAAAAATTAACTTTTTACAGTAACAGGGATTTCTTCCCCTAGAATTTGCAGTTTTGAGGTATTGTGGTTCAGAGTTTTGACATAAATGGCAACATAAACAAACAATGGACTGAATTTTCAAAGCTATCAAAGCACTTTACAGAATCCATTATTCATTCACTCCACAGTCACACACTGGTGGTGGAGACGTGGTAGCCTTTTTGCGCTGAGGTGGGTTAATGGTCTCAGTAAGAATAAGAATAATTGACTCATTAATTCTGACAAAAATACATACAGTCTAGAATTTAACATACTTTAAGAAGGAGATAGGGGGTTAACTAATATTTGTTTTATTCTAGTGGTTATTTTATTGTTCAAACCCGAAATAGTATATTGTAAAAGCATTAATTAGTGAAAAAATCAAGCTTGATTCCATCTACTGTTCCATCTACTATTATAGTTACTCAGGAAATCAAATCAGTTTGGTGTAATGTATTAGTATTTTGTAGAGAAAAAATTGGTTTTGCGTGTGAGTGGAATCTGAGACAGGGACGGCAACAGAAAATTAGGTAGTGGAGCTTTAAGTGGACAATATAAAATGTACTGCCCTCAAACAACAACAGGATCTAAAAGTGGGTTGCAGTTAAAAAAAATATCTGATGAAAATTTGAACAGGACAAAAATGACAAAAGAGAAAATGACATAATTAAAAAAATAATTAAAATGACCCAAATTGATGCCCAAACCCAAAAGCAAAGGTATGATTCTAATTATAAAATAACATCAAAGCTCATCAAAAAGGAAGATTGATGACATGGCTGTAAAATTTTCTCCCTGGGTATTATCTGCAGGTCCTCCAGGAGAGAAAGGTGACACAGGTGTCCCAGGACAGACAGGTATGTGGATGTGCTCCAACTGTTAGTAAACTATTCTCCTGTAGATCCTTGTGTTTTTACGGTGGGTCATTTGCAGGTAGTGTTGGAGACCCAGGACCCAAAGGAGAGAAGGGTGACACTGGAGACGCAGGTCCACCTGGAGCTACAGGTAACACATCTGAATACAACTTAACAATGGGTTCAACATGTTTAGGCAACGGAAATTAGCAGACCAGGGGCCTCATTTATAGAAGGTTGCCTCTGCACGCCTCCATTCAACCAAAGAAGGACAAGCAAAGAGGCTCATGCATGTGGATGATATTTAAATGAGGTGGTCAGCTTAATATTTTTCTTTATTGCAACAATGGCGAGTAGAAAGTGAAACTTCTCTGAGACCAAGGTGGATATGCTAATTCAGGAGGTTAATGTTTAAAAGGACATGTTGTTTGGGAGCCGCTTTAGTGGCATATCAAACAAAAGAAAGTGTCATGACTATGACCAAGTGGCACAAGCTTTAAGTGCCGTCAGTGGGACTCACTGGATCGTGCCAGAAATTAATAAAAAAGTGTTCTGATCTGGCTGAAGTGGCTGCAGAAGCTGCAGAGCAGGTCAGCCACTGGTGGGGGGCAGAGGACACCGCAGCTCTCTCAGCTTAAAACAGGAATGGCCTCAAAAACATAGACAAGCTACTGGCTTAGCTTACAGGTAAGTGTCTGTATACACAGTATAGGGTAGAAGTAGGCTACACAAGTTTGTACGTTCCCTTTTTGAGCACTTTAGAATGGCTAATAATTTGATATAGGCTTACAGCAAATTTATAACCAACATTTACTCCTACAACTGTGTAACTGGACTTTTATAGATCCCATATTTTACAGGGAAGGTGGTGTACGCACGTTTTTTGGTGCGTAAGCAAGCTTTATAAATGAGGCCCCTGAATACACTTTCAATGGACAAAAGGGCATTAACCACCAGAACTGTGTGAGAAGGAAACGGGTGGAATACAGCTGGAGTGTACTCTGCTCCAAAGGTCCCTCTGTTTAAAAATAAGGCATGTGCATAAGAGGTTACAATTTGCCAAATAACACATCAATTGGCCTAAAGAGAAATGGAGGAACATTTTGTGGACTGACAAGAGTAAAATTGTTATTTTTGGGTCCAAGGGCCACAGACAGTTTGTGAGACGACCCCCAAACTCTGAATTCAAGCCACATTACACAGTAAAGACAGTGAAGCAAGCATCATAATATGGGCATGTTTCTCCTACAATGGTGTTGGGCCTATTTATCACAAAGCAGGGATCATGGCAGAGTTTGCATTTGTCAAAATACTTGAAGAGGTCATGTTGCCTTATGCTGAAGAGGACATGCCCTTGAAATGTTTGTTTCAACAAGACAATGACTCCAAACACACGAGTAAACAAGCAAAGTCATGGTTCCAAACCAACAAAATTAATGTTATGGAGTGGCCAGCCCGATCCCCGGACCTTAATCCAATCGAGAAACTGTTTCTGAAGCAAAACCAAGAAATGTAAATGAATTGTGGAATGTTGTTAAAGAATCAAGGAGTGGAATAACAGCCGAGAGGTGCCACAGGTTGGTGCCACACAGATGTGATGCAGTTTTAAAAACTGTGGTCATACAACTAAATATTAGTTTAGTGATTCACAGATTTTGCTAAATCCTAGAAACAAAAACCTTTGTACAAAATAGTTTTGAGTTTGTAAAGTCAACGGCAGACACTGCTATTTTTTTTAACACACCCGGGCGGCAGTAGCTCAGTGGATAGAGCGGTCGTCCTTTAACCGGAAGGTAGGCGTTTCGATTCCCGCTCTCCCCACAGTTCATACTGTCGTTGTGTCCTTGGGCAAGACACTTAACCCACCTTGCCTCCAGTGGCTGTTACACTGGTAATTACATTAGAACAATGTAAGTCGCTTTGGATAAAAGTGTCAGCTAAATGAATAAATGTAAATGTAAATGCACACCCCTGTGCAATTGCCCAATTGCACAGCCTTAAGAGCGTGCCTATCATGAATGCTGGGTCTTGTTTGTTTTCTGAGAATCTACTGCACCTACTGGTAACTTGTTTGTCACTTAGCAATAAAAAAATTACTAAAAACCTGGATTATTCTGGTTAGTCACATTGTACTGCTATTATTTTATTGAACAATACTGTAAGTTTTACTGTGTAATAGTATTATTCTTTTTTTAATTACAGATTTACTTATTTCAACAGCCAGGGAAGGCAAGCCACAGGAGCATTCAGCCTTTGTTTATAGTATTAAAAATGTTTAATGAAAAAAAGTTTAAGTTTTTTTTTCTATTTTAGCTTTTGGATGCACAAGGAGAAATGGTGAATTGTAATTTACATTGACAGAGTTAACATTTACATTTAGTTAACAGATGCAATTTTGTTTTGCAGGCCCCCCTGGAGAAAAAGGAGAGAAAGCAGATGTGGCTCAACGTGATTGTGAGTGACTACATTTAAATGCACTGCTGAGTTAGATTAGTTCTGGATTAAATCTGGAATTAAAATAGTACCCCTTATGCCTAACTTGGCCAGGTCACGGGTACTATCATCCACTTTGTGTCAAACTTGTTACTGTGACCATTCACCTGCCGCTTCCTGAAAATAAAGATCTTTATCCTCAAAACTAACTAAACACTTAGAAACAGCCACACTATATCAGCTAATATTTACTGAAACCACAGGTCATAAAACCACAGGTCTAAAAAATGTGCTCCTGCTAAAAAAAAGCTCTAATATTGATAATACTGATCTGACATTAACAGCATTAGGCAATATAAACTTAATATCAGACAACATTTATGGTTGTGGCCAAAAAGTACAATTTTGGTCTCATGACTGTAAATTACTTTTTTCCAGAAGTTTTAAAGCTTGTCTCTGTGCTGTTTGGCGTATTGTAAGCGGGATGCTTTGTGGCATTTGTGTAGTAATGGTTTTCCTCTGGCAATTTCACCATGCAGCCAATTTTTCTTCAAGTGCTTCCTTTTTGTGCATCATGAAACAGTCCCACCACACCAGTGCAGCACTAGATGCATGGGTCTGTCAGGAGCCCAGAAACTCACTGACCTTTTATACACACACTGATTCCAAGCAAAAAGATCACAGGTGACAATGGTTACCTTTTGTAGCTTTGTTACTGTATGTATTTTAAATTTGACTTTTATTTCTGTAAAGCACTTTGAATAACCAAGTGGATAAGTTGCCTTTCCTTGCCTATTTATATGAGCAATGTTAAAGCTGCAAACCGGAAAATTCTCCCGGAAAAATCTCCATGTACACCATGCACAACATAGCAAACTTTCCTGCTTTTATTTCTAAAGTAGTAAGTCTCAAACTTTTCGTATTGTATTTGTCTCCAGTGAAAGTGCGCCTGGTTCCTGGCCCGAGCCGGGGTCGAGTGGAGGTCCTGCACAACAACGTTTGGGGGACTGTGTGTGATGATCATTTTGACTATGTGGATGCAAGGGTCATCTGTAAAATGCTGGGCTACAAGGGGGCACTGACCACCTTCACTCCAACTCCAGGTAACACTTCTTAATCGGTTTAGCAATCTTTTTTTCTTCAGAAAAGTTAAGGTGAGGAAAAATGTTCAAAACCTGCTCAGGGAAGAAAAGGTAAAGCAGTTACATAATGTTCTTTGTATAATAATCTTTGTGAAGTGTCTATTGGGGGCCACAGTGTGCTTCGTACTCAAGCCCAACACATGCTTTAGGAACACCTGACTGTATCAGGTCTCACTGTTGATCTGTTCCTCAGGCACCGGGCGGATCTGGCTGGACGAGTTAAAATGCACAGGGACAGAGACAGACATCTTCAACTGTCCAAGCGCTGGCATCGGCATCAACAACTGCCAGCACAATGAGGACGTGGGCGTGCAATGTATCTGAGACCAGATACTGTTCTGCTTTTTAACTTGCCATGTTTTTTTTGTTTTTTTTGTGTGTGTTGGTTTGGTTTTCAAGTAATTGTCGAGTTTTGGTCAGTTCATAATGTCCTGCAGATGACTGACAGGTGTCTTGCTGAGGACAAAGCTACACTAATGATGTTCATTGCTGGTTCTCTTCACACTTACTAAAGGAATGCATTGTTCTGTTCATACAAAAAGACATAAATAGAATAAAATCAGAGAATTAACTGATTGATTACAAGTTTTTATTTTACTTTTTTACTTGTTTGAGCTTTAAAGATGTCTTCCTGGTACATAATGAGGTAGTTATGTAACAGACTAGCCTCTATCCAGAAGATTGGAGGCAAAGGGAAGGGCTTAAAGACACAGATGACTGCAGGCGAGCATGCTGAGTAAAACAATTATTATTATTATTATAGGCCTGTAATTTTCGGCAAAATGCACAAGCCATAAAATATAAAGGTTTCTAAATGTGTACATACCTGCAGCAAATTTCTATTTTTAAAATGCCACCTGGAGTAAATATGTGCACAGGTAATTGTGGCTCACGTCACATACACATGAATGATTTTGGCCTTTATTTTTATTTCAGGCATATTGAAAGTAAAGAGAGACACGTGCTGGTCCGTTCAGCTTTGCGGCAATGAGCCCGCTGTGGTGTGTGTGTGTGTGTGTGTGTGTGTGTGTGTGTGTGTGTGTGTGTGTGTGTGTGTGTGTGTGTGTGTGTGTGTGTGTGTGTGTGTGTGTGTGTGTGTGTGTGTGTGTGTGTGAGTGTGAGTGAGTGAGTGTGTGTGTGTGTTTCTGTGTGTGTGTGTGTGTGTGTGTTGTCAGTTGTCAGTTTTCATACTGTAACAAATAATGTATTTTAATGTTAAATATATAGTTTAACTAGAGACATAAAATTAAATAAAATGACCTCCTCTTTTGGGTGATCTCCTAAATGAACAGGCACTCATGTTGTTCGTTCGCAGGTTTTATGAATGAGGCCATAAAACTGCTGCTGTATCATAATACTAAAAATACTGTGTGAGACATAAAGCTTCTGTGAGCTGTCTGCCGTGCTTTAGGTGGGTCACTGTACAGTCCGTTATTCCACTCCAGAGTTCCCTTGACCCCTCGCAGAAAGTGCAACAGTTGTTTTGAGGATATTACAGGCCAGTGAAATAAAGTTTTAGCTGCTGTGTTTCATTTGATTACACCTTTACATACAAAAAAGACACAAAAAAGCTGTAAAGTTGGTTGGGCTATTCTGTGTCAGAAATAACATTACATTTAGGTAATAATGAGCGGTCACCTTTGACCTCTGATAATGGCAAGTGGGACCAGTCTGATTACAGCAGCAGACCTTATATTAAAGATGAAACTGATTGATTTACGACTTCTGAGAGGGAGATAAGATGAAAGATGAATCAAACGAAACGCGGGTTTTAATCAGCGACAGTGGAGCTCAGACTAATGAGGACGGTGCATTAGGATTCACCGCCACACTTTAATCTCAGGACGGAGTAAAGAGAGGCTCCGGTTTGAGGAGGACACAGAGCAGAAACAGGAGGAGTGGGCACAACTATGGAAGTATGGTTACAAATGTGTCTTTTATTATTAAGAAAGTAAACTTAAGAAAGTAAGTCCTTTCATAAGTTATAAATTCGGTGAAACCTGGAGGGCTACCAAGGTTGTTCACATGCTCTATAAAGGGAGGTGCAGAATTATATAATCTGCACTTTCACCACCAGATGTAAAAACTAAATTTTATTTCTGTTTGTTGCAGGATGGACAACTAAACCCTAGCTAAACCAGAATAAGCTATTTCCAGTCATGTAAAAAATTAAGCTATGAACTCTTACTCATTAATGCACATTTTACGATGATAAGAGCAAAAAATGTATATAAAGGCAGCTTGTAGTTATGCATGATCTCAGTAATATTGTGTCTGTCAAGGAGTAGTATAAAATAAATGGTGATGTAAGTCCAAGAAAAATGCCAGGAACCATCAAGAACTTCAAATACAATCTTAAAGGGTTTTCCCAGCATAGAATGCTCTGGAGTCTCTCAGATATAGTTTATGTTCTTGTTCTATTTCAACCCGTCCATGAAAAAGTAAATGTAAACGGAGTAAAGACAGCTGTGATTGTGTAACGTGTCACTGTGTCTCGTTTGTTGCTGCATTTTATTGAAGGCAGGAAAAGGCCAAACAGGACACGAGGACAAGAAGCAGGATATGGAGAGAGATGGAAAGAGTTGGCCATTTAGGAAACAAAAGTCCTATTCACACAGGATTAGTAATACCCCTAGACCTCTGTAATTGAGAAATTGAGTCTGTGTTTTTAGTGACGCATTTGTACGGGATCAACTACGTCTGTCATGTACTCGGTTTTACTGACTTTATCACCAGATATCACAACCTTGTATTTACTGTAGAAAGTAGTTGAGAAGGAAAACAGCCACACTTGAAAGTCTGCACCAAGGTCAGCACTAAGAACTCACAAATACAAAGTAGCCTTTCTGTTTGGTTTTCTAACTTTTGCCTTCAGACTTCAGTCTTTAAACGCAGACCGTCACACTTCATTGACGCTGTGTTTACTGCCGTCATGCAGCGGGGGTCTGCTGTTCGAGGCTTTACTGTGGTGAATGTGTATCTTCAGTGGCTCATTTTACATTTTAACTGGAGAAATGCAATAATAAGACTGCAGAGACATGTTATTATTAACAACAGAAAAAGAAACTTCAAAAGCACTACATGTTTTAAATCGCTGTAACACTCAATTTAAAATCAGTCAGCTGAGAATTGTAATTTATTCTTTGCATAGCGCAGTTTTCAAAACCCAAATCCATTTTAGTGGTCCTAATTGGTCACAGCCACTCAGTTCGGTTTGACTGATATCACCTTTGGCAAATAATAGAAAAAAATTTGTTTGTGACAATTTTAAAAATGGGGTTATCTACTTTTGCAAATTAACTCTTCACTTTTACCTGGTCTTGTTCTTGCCAAGCTTGAAAGCATGGACACAGGGGTTAGACATGTTTTTTATTCATTATAGAAACATCTAAAACATGCTAGGCGCCCCCTGGTGACGGGTGCCAACTATGCATTTCCCCACTGGGATAGTAAGGATAAAAAAAAAAATACAGAAGAATGAGCTGACAAATTCTGTACACAAGTGACATTTTTTTCTTTGTGAATTCCAACATATCTGTTAAAGTCAGCAAGCAACAGACTTCATAGGTTACCAATACACAAATGCTCTCCATACACTATTTTCCGCTCCAGGCGGTGTTTCACTAAGAATGTGACATCATGTGAAAACTATTGAGTCGTTTATCTTTTCTAGTAAACAGCCAATTTATAACTGAGACACACATTTGAAATTGAAAATGAACAGTAATTGTCTGTATGACACTTAATGGTGAGCTAATATTTTATACTCATGACAGGACTTTTTTTTTTGTCGGTCCCGGTGTCACTGGGGAAAACAGCAGCAGACGCCGCATATTAAAACGACTCAGTGCTCATTACCATTCGGCGTTTCTCTGGGGCTCCCTCTGGGGCTCCCTCTGCTCGCGTGAACGGTGGAAATAAACATGAGGGGGGTCTTTGCACTCCACGTTCATTATCCCATCCCAAACGGGTCACACGGCAGCACTCTCTGGCCCCACCTCGACACAGGTAAGTGACGTTAAATAAATGATGGACTCTTAATGAGCTGCCCTGACCGAACCTCTCACCCTAGTGAACATGGCTCTGCTGTTCTGGGATATTCATGAAGTGTAATGCAGCGTCAGTGGAGTCACTCTGAGTCACTCGGAGTTTAACAGCTCTCTTTAGCCTCCATTATGGGGCGAATTCAGCAGTGGATGTGTGCCAGTTCTTTTAAGTTTGGTATATGTTTAAATCTTACCCTCTCAAAAAGGTGAATACAGTAGCTCTAAAGGCAAAGTCACAATAATAAATACCACCAATAAAACACCACAACCAAGGAAAAACAGAAAATATGTAACTGAATCCCTTTCAGTTTTTGCATTACATTTTAAATTGAAACAGCATATAGTACCATACAGCAGCCACATGCGCAGTATAGCATCTACACTACCTAATACTGTGCACTGATGTATGTATAAAAGTGTCCTTTAACTAAACATTTGTTTAGTTGTGTGTGAGCATGCGGTGACAAGCACTTTTTCTGTCTGTAAAAGAAACAGTGCAACCGTGACACTGACATATAAACGTGTTATCACAGTTACTAGTAATAGTACTGGTTCAGTGTGGTTCAGATCATGGGTGGCTGAAGTCTATGCTTCAGACATAAAATAGGACGCATCGCAGACATACTTCAGACATTATCTGTCTGTATCTAGAGGCGCTGCATGAATGCACACAATCCACTCTCTTTTCTCCTGGTGGGGACCAGGAATAACCTACGATGATTGGATCACATACTGATGTTACTGACTAAGCGGAGTGTACAGAATGTAGTAGCCTCCTACTCTCAACTACTTTTCCTTGAGTGCACATTTTATCAATAGCTCATGGGCACCAGTCTTCTGGTTTGATTGTACAGGTCAAGGGACACCTACCACTAAACATGTACAATAGTCCCCGCCCACACACACATTGGGACAGGACTTCCCCTGCAAAAGAGATTTTTAAACGCAGTGAAACTATTCTCGATAACTAGTTAAAGAAATAAAGGTTAAATAAACTTGCAGCACTTGCGTGGATCAATTTATTTGCCCATTCTTTCAAACTCTTATTAGTAATATACTCTATACTATGTATACTATCTATATTACACTATTTATATTACGCTCATCTAAAGCCTGTAGCCATGGAAAACTTGTCTCCTGTTTAATGTGGTTTAGTGTTGTTGTTCTGTCAGAATTTGATGGGTTTGGCTCTAAACGTTTTGACCCTGGCTCGTCTCAGTGTGAGCCGCAATGATCGATGGTTTGTCAAATCAACGGCGCGGAACGCAGCACGAGCATCCAGCTGGCCTCCCTCCCACGAACACAGCTCTGTCACCTGCTCAGCTGTTACCACAGTGACCTCACCTGTCCCATGCGCTTGGCTGTTACCATCGCAACCACACCTGTCCCACAGCAAACCCCTCGGAAGAGGGTGAGCGGAATGCCCTTCAGCTGAGACTCGGCTGTGGAGTTAAACAGAGATGTGCTTTTGAACTCAGCTGGCTCGAGAGGAGTCAGCTGAGGTGGCTCGGGCATCTGTTTTGTCTGGGGAGAGGGAAGTCTGGACATCTCTGCTTAGACTGCTGCCCCCGCGAACCGGATTTATTTATTATTTATTATTTGATATTTGAAACGTGTGGAATATAATGTAAAATCCCCTCAATATTATCAGACACATAAGGAAAGAAGGAAAACACAATTGGCTCACTTTTAGGGCTCCCAACACACAGGTGAATAAAGCATTTTATTTCAAAAGTAGCCCTGCGACTAACTGGCCACTGTCCAGGGTGTACCCCGCCTCAGGCCCAAAGCTGCTGGGATAGGCTCCAGTCACCCGCGACCCCTAACGGGACTAAGCGGTAGAAAATGAATGAACTTAATGAAAGTAAGTCAGTGTTTAAACGTTAATAACAAAATTAAGTGCTCTCAATAAACAAAGTTATTACCGGAGGACTGCAGCCAAACTTACAAACATTAACAAAAGCACACAATATTTATCAGACAATCAAGCAATTTCTTCTTGTATAGTCCCATTATAGTCCCGTTAGTCTTTACAGTATGGACAAAACTTGTTTTTATAAAGGATGTTTTTTGTGTGCAAAAATTCAATAAATAAAAATAAATAGTTTCTTATTAACTTTTGCAGAGACTTGAAACCTCTTTAGCTCAAACCCAATAATAAACACTGGTCTCATGTGTTTCCCTAAAACAGTAGAACATTTACTATTTATTAATTTAGCTGACTCTTTTATCCAAAGCGACTTACATTGTTCTAATGTAATTACCAGTGTTACAGCCACTGGAGGCAAGGTGGGTTAAGGGTCTTGCCCAAGGACACAACGACAGTATGAACTGTGGGGAGAGCGGGAACTGAACCGCCTACTTTCCGGTTGAAATATAACCGCTCTACCACTGAGCTACTGCCGCCCCTAGAACTTCATCAAAACAACTTATTCGTTTAACTGTTACCTTTTTATGCACCTATTATTTATTTGTAATAATTAGCTGCTGGCTTACTTATATTTTAAAGTACGTTTGCTTGCTTGGTGTCAATGTATTTGTCAGCTTCTCTAGTTTAATTTGAGGTCTGGCACGAGTTTGTTGGTTGAAGTAGTGGCCAGCTGTTTGCAGAAATGTAGTGAGTTGAGTAGGTGTTGCACTTCACACCTTGGCCTCTTGTCTTTTGTTGGCTTGCTGTTTGGTCTGTGTTTGAAGTAGCTGTATGTGGTTTACATGTCCGTTTAGCGGAGTTTCCTCTGAGTAATTTGATATGCGGCATGCTCATATAAGGCTTGGGGGCGAAAAGTGTATCTGCTGCTGTGTTTACAACGTCACGTAGCCCCCCAAATGGAGGGCTCTCGGGCTTAGCCCCACTTGTTGAGTCTGATTCAGATCAAGAGATCAGAGTGGCAGCTCTACTTTATTGACCATACATGCATAGGCTTTATATAGGCAGATTTAGCATCAATACATTTTTTTTTATCATGCATGTTTTATGGCAGTTGATATTGTAATTATTGTGACAGTAATGCCATTAATGTTCAAGTCCAATCTGAAAACACTTCTGTTTAACAGTGTATTTGACAAATCCAGACATCCCAAGTCTCCCGGAAGTTGCGGGAGTCTCCCGCATATTGAAAGCGGCTCCCTGATGCCTGCAAATTAATTAAAATCTCCCGGAATCTAGAGCGAGTGAGCAAGAGCGCGCATGCGAGAGTGTTTCAAATCGTGTAGTGCACGCACGGCAGAGAGGGAGAGGGAGCGAGAGACCTTGCGTGTGTGTTCTTCGGGATACCTCCCTGAAATGACTTTTGGGATGTCTGCAATTCAAAGTATTTTATCTTTCACTCTGCACTCTTCTTTTTTATTTTAATTTATTCATTTAATCTTTTTTTTGATAATTGTATTTGTGTTTTAAACCTGCCTCTCTTCTTTTTGTAAAGCACATTGAATTGCTGTTGTATGAATTGTGCTATATAAAAAAACTTGCCTTGCCTTGCCATTTGCCTAAAAACATTAATTTATGTAAAAAGTCCAGAAACTTCCTGAAGGCAAAAGCCTTTATAGTATTTATGGAAAACAAGAGCTGGATCTCCTGCTATTTTTTAGCTATATGCCAGCCTTATGTTTTTTTTTTAGTTTGGTTTTTTTACAGTTTTTAAAGAAGATGCTTTTATCAGAGTGGTCCACCACTTTAAAGCAGATGTTGAGAGTCTATGAGGTCTTGAGTTGGACTGAGAGGCCACAGAGTCAGTCCGAGCCTCTGTATGGTAGCTGATAAAAACTGTGGTAGACTGGCCATAGCCATTTCTTGCTAATACAAACTATGCAAATAATATACTGTGGAAATAGAAGAATATTAAATAACATAAAATAATGTAAATATAGAGCCACCAGGGGGCCCCAAAGCTGCATGTTTAGCCTCATCTGAGGAGAATGCGGCCTCTACACATATATATTCTATGGTTACAGACACTAGAGCAAGGATAATTGCTCAGCTTTGCTAGATTAAAGAGTTTATCTAAAAAATATATTTAAAAAGCTGTACCTCAGGGTCCATTTGCGTTGAAATGGCAAATAATTACTGACATCACTGACGTTATGGACAAAGAGGGAACTTTTATTTTTATCAGAAGTGAGAAATGGCCCTCCTTCTAGCCCCAAGAGATTGCAGTCTCCTCAGAAAGTGGCTCCTCTGTTGGACTTTGCTGCAGATATAGTCCTCTTGCTGTGTCCAGGAGAGGGCCCTGTCCACATATACCCCCACATAGATTAAAAAGAAACAGACATTAATATTGTTATTGTAAATGTTGACTGGAGCTAGAGTCTGTTGTAAAAGTCCAAAGATGACTTCTTCTGCTTTAGATGAATTTATTATGAGGTAATCTGGTCGCATCACAGAAACCAAACTATTCACACTCTCATTAAACAGATCTAGCTTCTGTTTTTCTGTTTTTCAACAGTGTCAAAGTGGCAAAGCTGTGTCATCTGTGATGAGATGTAGGTTGGGTGTCTTGGCTGGTGTAGATAAATAATAAAGCATTGCATGTCTGACAATATTATTAAACAGCATTATTTTCAGAGGAGTGCATCACTCTGTTTTTGGGATTTGTTCTTCCAAAAAACGTATTTCAGTGAAGAAAACACCAAGTAGGGTTTAAGTAGAAATTTCTACTTAAGAAGCTGAGTTATGCTGAATCCACAGAGTAAAAGCTGTGACACCAACTGTAAAACCGGTCAAACAGACATGCAACATGGAAAAGCCAGCACTGGAGGCAAAAAGCGCGTCTGCCAATGCGAACGGTCATGAAGCTGCACATGACGAGAGAATAAATAAATCAGTGTGACACTCTCAGCGCGAGGCCGGGAGCTGTCAGCGTGGCTCCTCCAGCGACTGCACAGATAGACTTCCCTCAGCGCTTTCAGACACACACAGAAATAAAGAGCTGCAAATAACCAGTGCCAGCATGCTCACGTGGGTCAACGCAAATGCCTTTGACAAGAGCATTTACAGGAAGATGCAAGAAAGAAGTTGAAGTTCTGTTGTTACTTTAAGATAAAAAAATTCCACAGCAGGGGTTTTATAGTCAGGTGCTTGCAAGTAATATGTTAAAATACTAGTTTGTACTTGGATGTTCTGACACTTTTATGTAGTGTTTAAAATCGAGTACTTCTAAACATCAAGTTGAGATTAGGGAGTCTGCATCTCCTCCCCTTTTACCATGGGTTCTCTCAGGCTTCTCCAACCGCCCAAAGACATGTATACAGTGGGGATCAAAAGTTTGGTAAAAAATGTTATTAATGTGCATAAATAGGCATCAAATGACAGATTAGACATCCTCAAAATAAGTCAAAAAAGTTAGATTTAATTTCCATCATTTGCAGTTTCAAAATAACAGAAAACAAAAAAAGGGTGTCTGCAAAAGTTTGGGCACCCTGCAGAGTTAATACCTTGTACTGCCCCCTTTGGCAAGCTAGGACCTGACAGTGTCATGGATTGTTCTCAATCATTGTCTGGATAGACCAGGTGATGTCAATCTCAAAGGTTTTAAATGCTCAGACTCATCTGACCTTGCCCCAACAATCAGCACCATGGGTTCTTCTAAGCAGTTGTCTAGAAAACTGAAACTGAAAATAGTTGACGCTCACAAAGCAGAAGGCTATAAAAAGATAGTAAAGCGTTTTCAGATGCCAATATTCAGAATGTATTTAAGAAATGGCAGTCATCAGGAACAGTGGAAGTTAAAGCAAGATCTGGAAGACCAAGAAAAATATCAGACAGAACGGCTCGCAGGATTGTGAGAAAAGTAAGTCAAAACCCACGTTTGACTGCACGATCCCTCCAGAAAGATCTGGCAGACACTGGAGTTGTGGTACACTATTCCACTATAAAGAGATACTTGTACAACTATGGACTTCATGGAAGAGTTATCAGAAGAAAACCTCTTCTACGTCCTTAACATAAAAATCAGCGTTTGAAGTTTGCAAATGAACATATAGCCAAGCCTGATGCATTTTGGAAACAAGTTCTGTGGACCGATGAGGTTAAAATAGAACTTTTTGGCCGGAATGAGCAAAGGTATGTTTGGAGAAGAAAGGGCACAGAATTTAATTCAAAGAACCTCTGTCCAACTGTTAAGTATTGGGGTGGAGTGATCATGTTTTGGGGTTGTATTGCAGCCAGTGGCACAGGGAACATTTCACGAGTAGAAGGAAAAATGGATTCAATAACATTTCAGCAAATTTTGGATGCTAACTTGATGCCATCTGTGAAAAAGCTGAAGTTAAAGAGAGGATGGCTTCTACAAATGGATAATGATCCTAAACACACCTCAAAATCCTCAGTGGATTACATCAAGAGGCATAAACTAAAGGTTTTGCCATGGCCTTCACAATCTCCTGACCTCAACATAATTGAAAATCTATGGATAGACCTTAAAAGAGCAGTGCGTGACAGACAGCCCAGAAATCTCAAAGAACTGGAAGACTTTTGTAAGGAAGAATGGGCAAAGATAGTTCTTGGCTAGTTACAAAAAGTGTTTACAAGCTGTGATACTTGCCAAAGGGGGCAGTACAAGGTATTAACTCTGCAGGGTGCTCTAACTTTTTTTGACTTATTATAAGGATGTCTAATCTGTCATTTGATGCCTTTTGGAGATTTTTCCATCTTTTCTTGCCGTCTTAATGCACATTAATAAAAAAATTACCTGGGGTGCCCAAACTTTCGATCCCCACTGTAGTTTCCAAACCCCTGTTAAGCCAAACAGGATCAACAGTGGAATGTAAAAGAATGAATTATTTTGATGCTAAATGGGAATGTTAATTAGACAACAAGCTTCAAAACTGCTGGCTCTGATGCTGCCAGCACTCGTAGTTTGTGACCAGTCCTAATGTACTTCAATATGATTGACACTGGTGAGAATGATAACCCCCACTCTTAAAATCCAGTCAAATGCAACTAAAATCATCCCAAATAATGTGCACCCAAAACTATGGTTAATTATAGTTAGTGTTTGTTTTTGATTTACTGTTTACTACAGAACAAGACACACCATAGCATCATCCATCTTCATCTGTGGTGTATACACAAAGGGAATCCCAGTGTGTCAGCATATACTGTATATCTAATGGTGGACCTCCTGACTGTGTTGGCATTACGTAAGTCTCAATTAATTATGAAATTACTGCAGGACTACTGTCACTCATGAGTCCTGAGGGCACACAACAGGGCTTTTTTCAGTTCTCCATCCACCAAACCACCAATCAGATTGGTTCATAAGGCACTCACATCCTCAAAATCTATTATTTACATTTTATGAAACCTAATAGGAACGTGTGCTGAAATGATCTGTGGAAGAATGTATTTTCATCAAGAAGTGCGTTAACATGCAGATAAGATCTACAGTGTTTTTGTTTTACCATAGATCCATGTAAACCGATTGTGTCAGCTGTGGTCTGTTAAGCAAAAACAATGACTGCAATGATTTTAGAAGAAACTGAATTATTATTGAATTATTAATTAAGTCTTTTTATGTTCTTCACCAAACACTGACCTCCATAAGTCTGGACCTGGTCTAAAACTGGACTGTATCTATTTCAGTGTATCATGCATGGGTTTTGGTCTTGACTCGGTCTTGCCCGGACATTTTATTGCTCTCGGTCTGAACTCGGACATGACCTGGTCTCCAGAAATGCAGTCTTAACTACAACACCGGTCAAGTCCACAAACATTAATATGGCTGCTGAACCCAAGGGACAGGTGTTCTGTTAATGGACAAAAAAAACCTTGTATTATTCACAATTATTTATAATGCATTAAATGTTAGTGTTAGATGGATTTCTATTAATCAAGGTTGAATGTCCAAAAACTGATTCAGGAACAAGCAAGATTTGGCCAAAACCACAAATAAAAGCAAACATGGTAAAATAATAATGCACCATTTACAGGTTTCTTTTGGGTAAGTAACACAAAAATGTGAAATGTATTTCTTTGTGTCTTCTAAGGACATAAATATCACTGTAGAATCACCCATATACTGTACTTCTTTCTGGGGCTTCTCTGCACTCTTTCTCCATAGAACTCAACAGCTGAAGGCCATGACTGTTGAAAGACTCTAAATTTAGTGATTTTAATTAGCCCGCTCTTATAACTAAATGTATAATACCTCCTCCTTTGATTACGTTGTTTGTGGAAGGAACTATGTAAATTCTTTTGGAATCCACACCTTCCAAAGTTCAACCTGAGTGTGAGGTTGAGTTACGACCAGACACTGAATAATATCTATATTCTGTCACTGACCAGGGCCAGCTCTTTCTGCGTGGTGCCTAACAGAATTACCTACTGATTTGTGAGAGCCCTCTGTCAGTCCACGGCTCTCACTCAGGGGCAGGTGAATTACATTTGCCATCTATAGTAACCCAGTGGAGTATAAAAGACATATTTCCATTTGGGGCTTTGTGCACGGTGGCTCCTGTATGACCCCTTCTCTTCTTGTGAAACGTGCTGGATGACACAGGATGAATCAATCTCTTTTGGTTAAGGTTATTTATTTTTTGTTTTTTTTATTTTTCTTCTACTGTGAATCAGACATTAAACATTGTATTTTATCTTATAAGACTTTATTTATTCGCATGATTAATTGTCCAGTCTTGTGTCAGTCGGGAAGAAGAGTTCTTGTGGTGTTCTGTCCTACGGCGTAGTGATCTCAGACGTCCACTGGCTGCTCAAACAAATGGGTTGCCTCTTACACTTCTGTTGTTTATTCATTCAGTTCAAAAATAATTGAGGCTCATTTGGAGACTATATACTGTGCTGTGTTTGTAGTTAAAGAATGGCTCTTTAACTACAAAGGTTGCCAAGCCCTGGGTTAGCAGTCTTTTTCGCAGAATATTTGTCAAAAAAAGGTGGTAGCAAACGTATTGGACCTCAATACAGGTGATTTATAATCTCCAAATGCCTCAATAACCATACCTACATAAATTGTTGTTCATAAAATGGTATAAAAAAGACTATTCTACATAAAAAACTACATAATTTGTTATAAAAATAGTATTACATTAATCATAACATTTATATATAACAGAAAGCCTCCCAGGGTTAGAGAGCACACAGGTTTTCAGCTGTTTGAGTGTGTTTGTGTGAATGTATTGTAATGAAGCTACACTGTAGTATTGAGTGTATTTATGTATGAGCTCACTTTTAATCAGCACTGTCATAGCTATCTGTTTTAGCTACTTTTGCATAAAAAATATAATGTGCCTAAATGGGCATTAACTTGTGGACTCTTTGACCGTGTCTGGAACCTCTAATAGTGCATTTTCTGGCCGCTACATCTTCAAACTTTAACCAAGGCTGATTTTGCCTTGTCATAAATAACTGCAGAGCTTATGCTGACTATCTTATAGCTTGATTAAACCCTATCAGTGGGACTTCTCACATTGTCAGAATTTAAATTAACAGAGAGAGAATTGAAGTTCTGTAACCAACGCTCCACTCAGACTGATGCTTAGGTGGTCTTTTTACTTCACAGCATTAAGCCTTTGTTAAAAAGACAAAAGAAGCTAACCTTAAACCTAAATAGTTTGTAGTGATTACTGATTTGCTCAGTAATCAGAATTATGTATTAATATCAACAGTAACACACCAACGGTGCCGCCCGAAAGCACTTAAACACATCATAAGCTACAGTACACTACACAGTACAGTTTCTTTCTTTTTTACAACATGAGCAAACAGGAGCCAGTGGCAACATGTCCACATACAGTTGTGGTCATAAGTTTTCATACATAGAAATTGTGAAACTTTTTTTTTCACTCATAGTTAATGGTTGTATTGTCAAACAACTGTGTTCATTATTTTTTAATCATAATGACAACAGAAACTACCCAAATGACACCGATCAAAAGTTTACATACCCCCCCCCCAAAAAAAAAGCCTCCAGTTTTTGTAAATTCTGTCTTGCATAAACCGCATGTTTGAGATTTCCCCAGAGTTGCTCAATGATATTGAGATCAGGAAACTGAGATGGCCAGTCCAGAACCTTCACTTTATGCTGCTTTAGCCAATGACAGGTCGACTTGGCCTTGTGCTTTGGATTGTTGTCATCCTAGAACGTCCCATGCGCAGCTTCCGAGCTAATGAGTGCAAATTCTCCTTTTGACTTTGTGGTTCACAAATCCCCAAAACATCAGCGACCTCCTCCATGTTTCACAGTAGGAATGGTGTTCCTTTCATCATAGGCCTTGTTGACTCCTCTCCAAATGTAATGTTTATGGTTGTGGCCAAGGCTTGTGTCTGTGCTGTCTAGCGTATTATAAGCAAGATGCTTTGTGGCATTTGCATAGTAATGGCTTTCTTGTCCATGCAGCCCATTTTTCTTCAAGTGCCTCCTGCATCTTGAAACAGCCACACCCCCTTTTTTCAGAAAGTCCTGTATTTCAGCTAAAATTATTTGTGTTTTTTTTTCTGCACCCTGAACGTTTTTCCTGGCAGCTGGGGCTGACATTTTTGTTAGTCCAGCTGAGCTTTTCTTTTTCCACTTCTTAATTAGAGTTTGAACACTGCTGAACACTTGCCATTCTTAATTCCTTGGATATCTTTTTATATCCCTTACCTGTTTAGTACAGTTTATTTACCTTTTCCCGCAGATCCGCAGACAATTCTTATTATACACACACTAATTACAAGCAAACAGATCACAGGTGAGGATGATTACCTTTGGTAACCTTTCAAACCGTTTGTGTCACTTATGTTCATGTTATCAGGCCAAAATAACCAGGGTTTGTAAACTTTTAATCAAGTTCATTTGGGTAGTTTCTGTTGTCATTATGATTTAAAAAGATGTGACACAATTGTTTAACAATAAATGGCTTTACCCAACCATTAACTATAAAAAGGTTTTTGTGTTATTATTCAGAACTGCTTGTGGTTCCGGCCAATCCAAAGACCCACCACAACCTCTCCACTCAACTAGGCCCATTAACCATTACACCGTCCAGCACTGCCAGAAATCTGGAAGTGGTAATTGATGATCAGCTAAACTTCACAAGTCATGTTGCCACCACCACCCGGTCCTGTAGATTCATCCTCTACAACATTAGGAAAATTAGACCTTTCCTATCAGAGCACTCTACGCAAATTCTAGTCCAGGCTCTTGTCTTGTCCAAACTGGATTATTGCAATGCTCTACTGGCTGGACTCCCTGCCTGCACAACCAAACCTCTGCAGCTGATCTAGAATGCAGCGGCAAGAGTGGTCTTTAATGAACCGAAGAGAGCGCACGTAACTCCTCTCTTCATTAGGTTACACTGGCTCCCGGTTGACGCCCGCATCAAGTTCAAAGCTATGCTCTTGGCCTACAAGACCACCAGTGGTTCTGCACCCTCATATCTTCACTCACTAATACAGACCTACGTTCCTACCAGATCCCTGTGCTCTGCAAATGAACAACGTCTGGTGGTACCGTCCCAAAAAGTTAAAAAATCACTCTCGCGTACCTTCTGTTCCACTTTGGTGGAATGATCTACCTGCTGCTACAAGATCAGCAGATTCTGTAGCCATCTTTAAAAAACGCCTAAAAAACACATCTCTTTCGTCAACACCTGACTGACAAACACTGAATTCTACTTCCTTTCTATCAATTCCTTTGGGCACTTATGCTTTTTGCTACCTTGTGTTGTTAAAATTGCTTCCATTGTTTTTCCTCACTTGTAAGTCGCTTGGGATAAAAGCGTCTGCTAAATGACTAAATGTAAATGTAAATGTATTCATATTCTCTGAAAAATGGCCAAACAAATTACAAATTCTTCCAGGGTAACTTATGAGCGCAACTGCATATGTCTCATTATCCAAAAATGAGTGAGGCTGTCTCTTAACACTGTTCTTCATGTTTTTCTGTTTACCTGTGTATTGTTTTTTCCTTTGTTTTCACATACCCCTCATGACACTTTGGGTTTGTGACATTAAAAAGAATGCAGTGGCTGTTTATTCATAAATATAATGCCAGGGCTAATGTCAGAACTAAAGCATAAAAACCTTGAGTTCTCCTGCATAAAAACATTTGACCCTCGACAGAGTCCAGTCTTTGTCCAGAGTAGAGCCGCTTTTATGAGTTGACATTTATTGGCATTCATCCATTGTATTTGTGTCCATGAGGTCTTCTCTTTGTGATGCTCCCTTTGGGTCAAATAGCAACGCCAGGATTTAAGCTGCAAGTGAAAGACTCTGTCTGCAAAAGCACATCATAATTAAAAAGTTATTAAAGGAATTTTCATAATTTTTTGAAAAAGGGTTTTATGGGTTACCTGTGGATAGATTTTTTTACCCATACATGGTTAAACTGTTAACTCGTTTAGACCTGTTTCAAATCTGCCATAGGTTACATTTACATTTAGCAGACGCTTTTATCCAAAGCAACTAACATTAAGCTTCTATTCACCAGTGTTACAGCTGGAACACCACTGGAGGCAAGGTGGGTTAAGTGTCTTGCCCAAGGACACAACGACAGTATGAACTTTGGGGAGAGCGGGAATCAAACCACCTACCTTCCGTTTAAAGGGCAACCGCTCTACCACTGAGCCACTGACACCTTTGGTCCTTGGTCACTTACAGTCCGGATACCTCATTTATAAAGAGGGCGTAGGATTTGTACTAAAAAAGGAAATGTGGCCAAAAGCCAGGCTGTAAACACGACAAAACCATAAGTACGCACACCTGCAGCAGTCTCCCCTTAAATAAATCCCACCTGTACTAGATTTGTGTGCAGGTAAATCACGTCACAGTCTTGATCAAGTACTAGCACATCCCTGTCCTGCTTTATGCGTCTTAGTCCTGGTTCAGTCCTGCTTTATTTTCAGATAACTCCTGGTTTAGTGCTGAACCAGGCCAGGTTCAGTTAGTGCTTGTTCACTCCAGGTTTAGCCCTGGTCAAGTTCTTACTTAGTCCTTGTTTAGCCCTGATTAAGTCCTAGTTTAAAGCTGGTCTAATCTTGGGTTAAATCCAAGAATTAGACCGAGTTTATTTCTACTTTTGGGTCCTGTGTGCACTAAATTAATAAAATATGAATAACTCCATTTAGTGCAGAGTCATTAGTCTCAGACTAATGAATCTATCCACAGGTGTCCTCTGTCTCCTGCTCGACCTGTGACTGTTCCCCTAATATTCCACGCAGCTCCTTCTGCTCATTAGAACCCTCATCATTGAGCCAAGGGCTGGTTAACCTTTGAGACCGTGCTCAGGGAGAAGTGCACACTCATTTGTATACGACGCATGTTAGCAGCAGTGTTAAAGGCCATGCAAACAGCACGCGGCAAATTTGAGAGGTGCTCTGGGTTCGTTCAGAAGAGAAAATTGCTACCTTCAGCGTCTTAGGTTGAGTACTGGTTGAAATCAAGATGTCTGAGGTTTACCAACCAAGTCTAGAAGTAGACAACTAAGCACACAGAGAATGTGGTGTTTTTCTTTCAGTTTACATGTACAGTATTCCTCAAGTAAAAGTCACACAGTTAACCCTCAGAATGTCACTTTGTGTGTCTGAAAAGTAAATCAGTGGAAGGGACTTTTACTCACTGTGTTTTGTCCTGTCTTAAAATCCACTCAGATTGGACAGACATTCTAGAACAGGGGTCCCCAACCCCCGGGCCGCGGACCGGTACCGGTCCGTGGGATTCCCTCTATTACATCCGTCACTCTTGACGCTTGTCCCGGTCACGTAACACGTTGCCGCTAAAATTAAACCTCCAAGCTAGCAAAAAGAGTAAAAACAAACGTCTTTGGAAAGTTTCTTCGCAAAGGGGAAAAGACTAAGTGAGGAGACAGAAGAAGACCATATGACTTCCAAGACAAAGTAAGCTGCATTTAACAGACAATAAAAAAGAGTCCTACTTAAAATATGGATTTATAGCGACAGGTGATTCCCGCGCACCAACCCGCTCTGCATAATGTGTGGCGGCCGGCTCTCTAATGAGGTAATGAAGCCTTCAAAACTGCTTCGCCACTTGGAGACCAAGCATCCTGCATTAAAAAAAACACGTTTATTAATATATTTAGAAAATATTACAGTTTTTATGTTGCTTGTATCATTTTATTTTGTGTATTTATCACACATTAGAGACCGGTCCGTGAAAATATTGTCTGACATTGAACCGGTCCGTGGCGCATAAAAGGTTGGGGACCGCTGTTCTAGAAGACATGTCTGTCCAAAATGTTTGAAGTGACTTTGGTCTCTGGATTCTGTGTCTCTGCTCTTGGTCTGTCTGTCGGTTTGTCTATCTATCTATCTATCTATCTATCTAGTTGTGGATGAAGCTCTTTATTTTCTCAGATGGAAAAGCTGCCCATTCCGTTCCCTCCAGTTCCTTTAAATTCTTGGGCTGTTTTGCATGACCTTTGAGATTTTCCCAGAGTGGCTCAATAATATTGAGGTCAGGAGACTGAAATGGCCAGTCCAGAACCTTCATAAAGCATGACTTGGACTTGTGCTTTGGATCGTTGTCAAATTTTCCTCTGTTTTTTTTTCTGATAATATACTGCATTCATCTTGGCATCAATTTTGACCAAGTTTCCTGTGCCTTTGTAGCTCATACATCCTTAAAACATCGGTGATCCACCTCCATGTTTTACAGTACGAATGGTGTAGCTTTCATTATAGGCCTTGTTGACTTCTCTCCAAATGTAACGTTTATCCTTGTGACCAAAAAGTTAAAATATGTTCTAGTCACTCCAAATGACTTTGTTCCAGACGTTTTGAGGCTAGTCCCTGTGTTGTTTGGCATTTGTGTAGTAATAACTTTCTTTTGGTGACAGCCCATTTTTCTTTAAGTGCCTCCTTGATGTGCATCTTGAAACAGCCATACCAATTTTTTTTCAGAGTCCTGTATTTCAGCTGTTATTTGTGGGTTTTTCTTTGCATCCCAAACCATTTTCCTGGCAGTTGTGGCTAAAATTTTTGTTGTTCTACCTGACCTTTTCATTTTCCGCTTCTTAATTAGTGTTTAAACACTGCTGATTGGCATGCGCAATTTCCTGGATATCTTTTTATATCCCTTTCCTGTTTTATACAGTTCTATTACCTTTTCTCGCAGATCCTTTGACAATTTTATGATTGTCCATTTTGCAGCAACACTTTTTTTTACACTATCCGTCATATTAACACTTCTTAGACAGCAATGTACTTAATGTATTCCAAATGTATGGATATAAAATTGTTTCAGTTCTGCTCAGCACAATGTTAATAGAATCTGTCCTGGAGCTGGTTATGGCCTTTTGTGACCTCATCTGTTTATCCCTTGGGTGCTGATTGCTTGACCTGGAGCATCAGTGGTGCCCAGGTGTCTCCAGGTCTCATTAGTTTATATAAGCCGGCCCTGTCTGTGCTCAACACTACATGTCCAGCGCACCATGTTGTATTTGTTTGGTTTAGGCTGACAATAAAAAGTACACTGCTAACAATTTGATTAGATATCTCTGTGTAGTCAACACAACCACACATGCTTAAGCCAGTGAGCCTGACCACCAGATGACAAATTATACTGCAGTATGTTATTCTTTATATCCTTGCCATGATTATGTGCTGTTCTTTATAGAACAACAATGAGCATTTGCAAATAAAGCTCTGACGTCTACAAAGATATGCAATGCTTTTTCTTACTAATAAAATCTTCAGATTGGAAGGCTTATTTGTAATTTTTGTGGTATGCTATCTATTCAGATGAGAGGCTGAAATGTTGAAATATATATATGTAGCCAAGGCCATATTAGCCTGTGTAGTTTATGGTTACTCCCCCTGATCAAACCAAGAAAGCAACAATAGTTTGAATAAAGTTCCCAAGTTAGTTGTCCACAAAGTTGAGTATTGTAAGAAATGTTTGATTGTAGAGATCGTCAGCTCAAGTGAAAATTTGCTCTTTATTAAAGAAGCACCTTGTAACTTTTAGTCCAAAAATATATCTTGTCACTCTCATTTAGATGATTTGAATCATGTTTATCTCACAGCTGGACACAAACCAAACTTTCCTGTCCCGGGACGAGGACTTATAGCAAGAAAATAGCGAGTGACATACTTAATGGCTCAAATAGAGGGAATAGAAATAGGCCAATACACTGGACTGTAGCAGAGTCATATTTATACAAAGTACACTAAAATTATCCCACCGTTTCGTTTGGATAGTCTCTTCTGCAAACATACAACATTCGTGAATATTGTGACGCAGTTTACCCGTTCAGTGCAAGTTTTATAGAGATCTACCTTGATAGACAGTGAACCAGCTTTGTGATACTGAAAACCCAAAGGTTCCATAGCATAATTCTACTCATCATCCTATGTCTATATTGTAAACCTCTAACTATTCCAAAACCTCATGTCGATTTAAAATGTAAAATGTTAGGGAAGAAGTCAGTCCAGGATAAATTTTAAAAGACCCTGTAAAAGAATACACGCAAGTCAAATAAACATCTTCATTTACACATTTAACATTTCTGAGTTTTTAAAGTGACTTTTCCTCAGAATCCATCAATCCTCTGCACTGCTGACTCTCTGAATGTCGAGCACTCCCCAGCTTTGTCTTGGGGGCATTCTGTTGACATTAAAGTCTCTGCATGGCAGACGTTTAGCATAGAGATGAGCTCCCGCAGCAGAGTAATGGTGAACCCCTGCCATGCCGCGTTCAGGGTCCACGCTCAGTCCGGTTAGTGCGCCTCAGGGCGGTCGTATGGCGTGATGGATCCCCAGCTCTGCCTCATTATGGCGAATAGAGATGTGACACATGAAGGCAGAGCAGGGCGAATCACAGCAGCCACGTTTAAATCAGGACCGGAACAGGGGCATAACTCAGATACAATGTCCCCATGTCGACACGGAGATGTCCGGCGAGGGTCAGAGGAAGGGAAGAGGTGACTGAAGAGCCATCATATGCACGATGTTAACAGAACGAGACAAAGATAGACTGGAAATTTCTCTGTTCAGTGACGTGTGTTGGTTTGTAGGAAGAACATTGAAACACAAACAGGTATCAAAAAAAGTTCAGTAGTAGTTGGTCTTCTCCGTATGATAATATGCCACATGCATAAGAGAATACTAAATTCTAAATGCTTCTAATTCTAATGCTTTTTTTGAATAATCTGCAGCATCATTTTAAACTGGTGTAAAGGATAAAACTTTTAGAAATACAGACAGGAGAATGTTAACACAATGACTAATACGGAATTACACTAAACTCATAGATTTTAAATTTAGTTTTAGTGTTAAATCCTTTTCAAATCATTTGGATAACTTAAAACCTTGGGACTTGGGATTTAGTTCAATTTAACTGTAATTTAACTTGGTCAATCTCCAGGGGAGCTCACTGATCTCAGACGTCCACTCGCTGCTCTCTCTTGTTCAAAAGCCCAATGCAGGCGATGGTTCCTGTTGTGTGTTTGTTCTTACACTGCTTTAACTAGAGTCTCCAAATCCCTGATAGGATGAAGGGGGCATCAGGATGTTGGGTCTGTAACCTTAAAAAAAAAAAAAAAAACAGCTAAAAAACTGATGACGTGACAGGCCATGTCTGGTATGGCTCTTGGTTGGAAATAAACCGTAACCGCTCAATAAAACACCACACTCTACTATAGCAGGAGACATCAAACTTTATACTCATGCGTAAACATTTTGGCACAATTTGCAACACAATTTTGTGCTTTTACTCTACCAGTGCAATTACAGTTCCACTTAATCCATGTATGTAAGAACTCTCTTAAAATATAGTATCCCACTGCCAACAACTCCACAACCTGACCACAGATCTTCAAAACATTTTGACATTTTGGTTTCATTTGGCCTGACCACACCTTTTTCTTACACCTTCTCAACACTTGTTTGAGTTGACGAGTTGTCAAGTGGTTTTCTCTCTCTTCTGTATTCCCTCTCCGTTTGCTATACAGTAGCTTCTCACAACACGGGCATCTACCATGTTAGCTGTAGCTGACAAGAGACAGTTTAGCTCCTGCAATACCATGCTGTAGTGAACCTTTCTGTACCCTTTGGTGGAAACAAAAATCAGCCAAGACATGAGCAACGTCAATCAGCCACATAATCCCAGAGCGCTGTTTTGAGATACATTTCATCTCCTCCTCATCAGCGACATCTGATAAGCCTTGAATTCATACTTTGCTCAGGGTAATGAGGCAAACGGGCTAAGAGGCTTACGTTTGTTTAGACAAAGGCGTGAGCACGCCAAAGCTGTATTTCCTGGAAATGACAGAGCCCATTAGGACCAACTGACACTGATATCCGCTAAAGGACAGAATATTTATAGATGCTTTCTCCTTCAGATAAACAGTGATATTGGAAAGCATTTCTCTGAGCATGCATACATGTACTGTATCTGTGGGCCACATGAGTTTGAAAAAGGTAAATTACAAAAGACATATTTAAAAATAACACAAAATATTTTTTCAATATTTGAATCCATTGCAATGCTCTGCAGATTGGCAGTGGGATACATTACCCAAGATCTCTTTGTCGTCTGTACAATCCCATTCATAATGTCACATACTACTGTATTTTTTCTTCTCATACTTTTGATACACATTAATCAAGTCCATCTGTTGATTTTTGTTCTGTGAAACAGGCTTATGATGAGGATGAACAAATAACATGCCATTCAACTGTGTGAGTGACATCATCAAATATACATTGTGTTCCACTAATTACCATATATTCATGACACAATGAGATAACTAGCTACATAGACTGTAACCATGGTGAACATCAAGATGATGATGTTATGATTTAAGTTAAATTGTGACTCTGCGCCAGATATGTTAATGTTTCCTGCTCAAAGAACCTAATCCCAGAGGTCCCAAGTGTATTTATTAACAGAAAAGATAAATGGGGTTTGGTAAAAAAAAAATTAAGAAAATAATGATAATTGTGAAAACTTAGATTCTGTAAAAATTTTAGAACAACATTGATTTCAGAATTAGGATTTTAGTCTTAATGATGATAATAATAATGATTACGTCACAATAAATACATATTTTGAAATGAGTTGGAACACCAGTTTAGGCTTTGAGAAGCTTTCTTTTATTGTTTCTGGCTCCACATGCTGCAGTGGTGCATTTATTTGCATATATTTATTTTCAAACCCATCCTCACTTGATCCAAGTTCTTAAGCTGCACAACACAAACCTTCTGATTGAACAGAAATATATTTTATTGATGTAATGCTTTTAATGTGCGTTCCAAACAACTGGTGAATGCTGCCCTAACATAGTTCCATCCGGACACCATAAGTCAGTGGTAACTATATATCAGTTAATCTCACCAACTGAGACAAATATCAGTGTATATATTTCTGTCCTTCTCAGAAATATCATTTTTTGTGTTAACATTTGATTTCCTTTGGGTCATGCTGTCACTTGTTCTTTAAATTAAAAGGACTAAACAACTGAATTCTATGAATACAGTTTAAAAGAAGAATAATGAAGAAGAAAGTGTATTTATAAAGCACATTTTGTACCAAAGTAACTCTATGTGCTTTACAGAAATAACACAAAGGTTGCAGCAATGAACAAACTGAAAAGAATAAATAAATAAATAGAATAAACGATAGTAAAGACTAAATTAATATGTTACAGCATGAACAGATGTATTACAGTTGTTAATAAACAAGTGAGGAAAGATGTGTTTTGAGTCTCCTTTTGAAAGAGGTTATTTATGGTGCATTTATTACTGTTTGGAAGTGAGTTCTATTTTTTGGAGCAGCATGAACAAATGCAGCTTCAGCAGCTTTGGACTGAACACGAGGTACAACAAGGAGACCAGCAGCTGAAGAACGGAGAGCTCTTGTTGGCTCGTATGGAGTATCATCAGCTGTGTGTGACAAATCAATAAAATCATTAGTCCCTACACAGACCAGACTGTGGTCAGTTCATAAAACCTCCTTATTCTTTTTTTCTCACTTTTGTGAATAAAATAATAAAATAAAGTAAAATGAACCAAATGGACCTTATATGCTTCACCTGCGTAGTGGATATTTTCTGATTATGGTATTCATGAGGTCTCCTAGAAGTTTCCTGAATTAGGCTTCAAATATTAGGGAAGCTTTTTAAGAGTGAACAATGCTTTCCATTTTAAAGCTTACTTTTAAGGTAACTGTATCTCTAAATTCAACAGTTGAGTATTAAAGCAAAATGTCTAGTCATTTGGTTCACTGGCTACAATATTTTAAATCTCATGAACACAATTTGATAAATATGAAGACTATATTCATCATTTAAATATGAAGACTATATTCATCAAATTGTGAATATATTCACAATTTCCATCCTTGGTTCTGTATTGTTTTTCCAGCATTTATTTAACAGCGAAAAAAGGCAGGGACATGTAGAGTGAGTAATAAACCTATAAATGTATGAACAAACACCGGACTCTGTGGAGTAGAAGTGATCTTTTTTGATGTGGAAAACAGAAAATTTGCCTCTGGTTTGTTCTTAGAGTGAGTTACACAGGGACGAGTGGCATTTGGATTTATGTACACAGACTGGGTGGTCCCCTTTATTACATAAGTCTTTTACTTTGAGCAATAGGCATGACATTATTTGACTAAAATGCTGTTTAAACTTAAAACACATTAGGGAAAAATGTTTTACTCATCTATTTTACCATGTTGTGCTATGTTATGTAAGTATTTCAGGAGCATAGCAAAACAAACATTCCACAACTAGAACACAAACCTACTGATACAGTGCTGGTGCATAATTCTGTAAATTCCATTGCTTTTCTAAACAAAATGCCTTTTTTTTTCCTTTAAATGAAGGGTGTAAAATATTGATTGGGTAAAAAAATGGTTCTCTTAAGCATGAACAGTATGAAACTAGTGATAGGTTGCTGAATGAACACTATAAAATGTTTCTGTTTATGCACAGTTTAGGTCAGGCCACACTGATTGTTCATTTTGTATTTTATTTGCAAGATATGAAATTGACTCAGCTAGTGGCATAGTAGCTAGATTATGGCACAATCCCAATTCTCTAACCTACCCCTTCCCTTTAGCCCTATGCCTTCATCAAAAGTATGGGGTAAGGGGAAGGGCTATTATTATGCCCCTCAGAAATGGGAAACCACTTCACCTGTAGACACATGGATATATAATAAGATCATCTATAATAATATAAGGTCAATAACATATATCATATAACATAACCTATTCAAGTCTTTATAACATAGTCTCTTCTAGTTTGTAATTTATCATAATATATAATATAATATTACAATAAGGTCTAATAATACATCATTATCATCATACAGCAAAAGTACAGTTTATTGTGAGTATTTTGACGTGAGTCTTGCTCTGAACACTATCAGCTGCAGTTTACTCAGTCCCTGTCACGGACATAAGACACAAACCAACACAAAAAACAAAAGGACTGTTCATTTACAACATATCGATAAAAAAAAACAGATAGCGGTTTTGTACATTAGATCAGGAATTGCCAAAATGGGGTCAGGACCCAAAATAAATAAATATTAGATAAATAGCAGATGGTAGTCATAACTGTAGTTCATTTTTTAAAAATCCATGCAAATCAAAAATTTTACACCGGCATTTGTAATGTTTGCTCCTTAGGTACAACAGATGAGTGACAGCGTCAGTCACACATCAGCTTACAGCACCACAATGACACATGCAGCGGGGACTTTTTTTTGCTGCCAGGTACAACAGTTTCAGAGGTACAGTAGTTAGTATAAGACATGATATAGTAATAGATGTTTCTGTTTTTGTCCTGCATACTGTGTTCAGTTGTGAGATCAGTTTTTACTTTTGGACTTTTACTGATGTATTCACCATTCTTTTATTACTAAAATTATAATATGGTTGTTTGGTTGGGTTATCTGTGTTTGCTATGCCTGTTTTTATATAGACTTTGTGCCAGCTGTGCGCAGCATTTGTATGTTCCAACCATCCCACAGTGAGGGTGTCACGGGGCTCTTGCACTGATATTTTCTGAAAAGTTATGGAACCCTTGGATTAGATAATAAAAGTTTTAAACATTACTGTGACCTGTCAATGTGAGGCTAACATAAGAAAACAAATCAGAGTTCAAAATTAAAGGAACATAAAACAGGATTGTCATAATTTTAAATCTTTATTTTTGCCCAAATTTGTTACATTTCACACCTCTCTCACAGCCTCTGTGCTTAAACCCCTTTGTAACAAGAGTGGTCATTGAAAATCTCTGTTTGGAGGGATATACAGCCCTACACCTTACCCCTTCCTCTCGCAAAGCAAGAGCTAAGGGCTAGAATTGGGCCTGTCAATGAGAGGCTAGAGAACATTAGCGGGTGAGTCGATATTTATATGAGCATTTAGGCTTAAGCAGCTAAAGGCAACAAGCAACAAGATACAAGCTACTACAGGTTTGGTCACAATGAATGAAAAAGTATATATTTAGTTGTAAATAATGCAGCGTAGCTACCGGTAACTTAATTTTCTATTTAACCACGACAAGTGAACTAGCAGAGGTAAGGCTACTCAGCAGTCTTTATGCTATCTAAAAACTATTGTTTTACTATGGAGTAAAAGTGGAAAAGCCCAGATGTAACGGTCATTTTATTGCCCTGTCGTAATGACAATATCGGGGGACCAATGGGCAGATAACATCTACTTTATAAACAATCTATGGTCCTGGCATATAGCGGCCCCTTATGAAGCTTGATGGTAATCCAATAAAAGACTTTTGTTTTAAGTTCCCAGAAGTCAACTCAGATCAGTAATCTAATTTTGTCTAGGTTTGTATTTTTATCTACTGGATATTTGAGGCTAATTCATTTGAGCAAACCATTTAAGATCCACTAAGATTTTTATGCTGCTTTTTTGCCGTCTCCTTAATAATGTTTAATCAGTGAATCTGGGCTGTGTTTCTGAATCATTCTGCAACTCAACATGACAGGCATCAGGTAAAATGAGGACGCAATGAGGTTTTCTGTGACATCAGAAGTATCTATTTCTGTGGTGTTTTTATTATGGGACAAACTGGCGAGAGACTAAACTAAAACTTCATGTGTTCATTTATTGTACAGCATTTAGTGAAGCTGAACTAGAGATATCGGGTATTATCAAATAAAACAAGACTAATAGAGAGAGTAAGTCAAATGTGAAAGGGTTTGGTCAGCTCGAGGTGAAAAAGACAACTAAAGGTCAAAGACGTGACCTTTCACACATGAAATAACTCACTGTAAATCAGCCTGGAGACACAGATCTGCTCTGACATATGAATAACAGGACGTTTATGTGTTAGATGCAGAATCTGCTAAATCTGACATGTTTACAGCTCTGATAAAAAAGTACCAGAGTGAAAACTTAAAATTAAATGTTTTCAAGAGAAAAAGTGCCTATGGATTGGCCTTTAATACACCACACTGACAATTTTTTAATTTTTTTTTAAAGTGGATTATCTTAAATTTCCATTGTACCAACTTCATTTTTTTTAAAGATTTTTTTGGGCCTTTTGCCTTTTTTTTTTAAATAATTACTATTAGAGATTAATCACCAGAGTATGTTACTGTAGCTCCACTGCTGCTGTGACTGTGAGAGATTGGCCTAGATCTGCTGCAGAGTGGATCGTTTAAACTTTTGTCAGGGCAGCTGTAGGTTTTGGTTGTAGGACGATATATAATGCAAGCACATATATCTAAACAGGTTTTGTCACAATGAAAGAAAAAGCCGCTGTGTTGAGGCATGGTACCAACAATATATAGTTGTAAATACGTAATGCAACGTAGTTAATGTAACTTGATTTTCTATACAGTATAAACATACACTATAAACAAAAGTGAAATAACAAAGGTAGACCTACTCAGTGGTTCCTGGCTTACAAAAAACGTATATTATTTAAAAACATTATTTCAATCATTTTAAAATCGGCTTTAAATGGTGAAATGCTACTTAACTCCACACCAAAGGGACTAGCCAAAGTTAAGGGGCTCTGGACTTCACATGACTTAGTGCGTTCTATTGGTCATAATGGCAGGGAAAAGGCTAGTAAGATATGGTCAGTGCCAGTGTAGATCTCAAATGGACAGACTTAATAAGCTTTAATTCCAATAATTAAGCTAAACTTTATTATATCAATTTCACTGAGCCTTATCCTGCACCAGACAAGAGCACAAACCTACACACAAAAATACACAGACTTTAACTATTAGCTCTGTCCAGCTCTTTACATGTAGAGTGAAGCAGAACATAGACATATAAACGATTCTGTGGCTTGTATGTCTATAAATATAAATATAAATATCTCGGAGCAGTTCGCTAAGGACCTGTGCTTCCAAATCAACGGCTGTTAAACTGAGATCTGCTTGAATACATTAGCATACACTTTGGTAAAAAGCATTAAACCTGCCTTAGGGTGAAAAGCGATAAATTACAAAGACATAACCATTATACAAATGCTTATTAGGTAAAGTAAAACTATCTACAGCTTCTTAGCATTCTTGCTCTATCTGCTAATGGTAAACAACACAACAGCCAACACACTTGGATCGGAAAGTTGTGTGTATTCTTTGCATTGCATAACAACAAAAGTGGACGGATAACACTGCAAAGATCATGGCTTGGAAGAATTGCCAGAGACTGTGTTATGTAACTGCCGTCCACTTCAAAGAGGCTTTTATGTAAATATGAGTGGGTGGGGGACATATCGCACTGTTGACTCTCAGATGTGCCTGTTAAATATAATACACTCCTGGGGCAATCAGTCGGAGGTCAGGGGCTCAGCTGCAGCGCTCTGGGACCAGGCGCCTTTAACTGAACACCACACACTCACTGGCACCGTCTGCACAGACATGGATCTGCTGTTAGAGCAGGACAAGGACCTTGCTTGTTTTTATACATTGTTTTAATTGGCCAAAGTAGAGTGGACAGATGAACTGAATTATCAACTGATGGTTTTGCTTCCATCAATCTTTTTGTCCAATAACTCCAAAGTACAAGTTTAAGTAAAAATATTTTTGTCTTGTCTTTGTCTTCAACAAATCAACTATCGCTATCAACACCAGAAAAGCCAAAAATGCAAATGTGCATAGTTTGTGCCTAAAAATCATATTGTAAATCCTGAGTCTGACGCGATAGTCTTGAGTCACGGTCAGGTGTTACCTGAGTCAGAGCCTAGCGCATGTTTAAAATGATAATGGAGGCTCATGAAAGTTAATGTTGTCAGACCTAAGCCTTAGGGAAAAGTCACGGCAGCAGAAAGTCTCCACTCTACATTTTAACCTGCTCCAAGCTCCTTTAGTCCTGGAGTTAGTCTGGATTAGTCTCAATTTAATCCTGGTGTAGTGTTATATAATGTAATCCAATTTTAATACTAGTTTAATCATGTGTTTAGCTCTGGTTTAATCTTGGTTTACATTAAAGCCTTGCAGTAATGGACCAGTTAGTATGGGTGTCCATTACTAGAAAGTGTCTGAAGAGTCCCCCCAAAAACAGTACTTACTACTTTGGTAACCCTTTAGTCTTAGGTTCCATCAGAGTGGGCCATTTAAAAATAGATGGGGCTAAATATTGCAGTCTGCTGATTGGACTATAAAATGTAATGTAAAAAATTACATCATCTTGTTCTTGTCATAGTCCCAAGTTTACTTTGGAATTACTTACAAACTCTTTATCTTGGTTTAATTTTGGTTTAGTCTTGAGTTTAGTCCAGACTCAGTCCTTGTAAAATGCTGATTTTGTGCCTTTATACTTGTTTTACTTACTTGTTTTGTGTTAAATCCTAGATTAATCATGAGTCAACTTTGGGCCTTAGGTAGGGTATAAAATGGACAATGAACATACTGTAGTCCTGCTTTAGACCTGGGTTAAATACTGGTTTAGTATGGCTCTAGTCTCAGGTTTAGTCATTGGTTGAATCCTTGGTTAAGTGTTCACAAAGTAACCGGACCATGGTTGAGTTTGGTCCGGACCGAGACCACCTTTTTTTGCTGCACAAAAGAGCAGCTGTTTGGTCCGAACAATGCTGGTGCTTTTACATCTGAAGTTTTGTTTCCAACCAAAAGTCCTGATTAAACAACTACAATAATCTAATGTGACAGTCCCACTGAGTCAGACTTTCATTTATTACACACACCTCTGCATAAATCTCCGTCCTGCCTCCATCAGCCATTTTTTAAGGCCCCTGTCTGTGGATTCTCTCCAGAGTGACTACTCTTACCATTTTTTTTTGTAACACAGCCACTCCAGCCGATTATGTTGTGTTTTAGGATGACGAGCAAATGGAAGCAGACAGAATCTGCACAAGGCCGGAAAGGCACTCAAACCTGGACAAAAGATTCAAAAAGATTGTTTGTCCCATTTAATTTACTGGTTACTTTGTTTGGGAACATATGCAAGAGTTTAGAAGAAACAATGTCTAAGAAGGTTCTACGTGGTATTCATAAAGCAAACAATGTGATTCATCTTTTCTGCCTGTGCAAGGCGATGGGCCTTGACCCTCATTAACATAGCTGTAACATGGATTTAACATATCATTAACATAAGAAACACTGTGCCAATGCCCTTATATGTACAGAAGTAAGTATAATGTAAGTCAAATAATATTATAAAACGAAAGTTACCTATGTAACTGCGATTCTTTGAATCGCGGATGACGGCCCGAGGGCGGTGCTGAAAGCACTGAATGATCCTATTGCGCATGTGCAATTTGAGCATTAATATTCACAAAGTTGCACCTGTGACCCCTGGATGACCTACTGGAAGGAATATCTTCCAGTGTCATTCGGGGCTCTGTTCCTGCAGAATGTTCTTGCAAAAGGCAAGGATTCCGAGTGACAGAGCATCTCTGGCGTTAATCTGGGATTCATAAAACCATAGTTACATACGTAACTTTCATTCTATTTCATCCCTAGTGACCGTCAGAGGGCGGTGCTGAAAGCACTGTATGACAAATACCAAAAAGGTCACGACAAATCCTGATTACCAACCTCAATGAGTAGCAGACCCAGACGATCCCTCCAGGAGCACCGTAACCAGTGGCTCGAAAAGATGCATTCACCCTGTAAGACCTGGTGAATGTACTGGATGAGGACCAGGATGCCACAGCACATATGTCCTCCGTAGGCACCCCTCTAAAGGCCACACCTTTGGTTGAGTGGCATGTCACGCCAGATGGCAATGGGCAATTCTCCGCCTTGGAGGCTTGGAAAATTAATTAAACAATCCAGTGGGAGAAGCACTGCTTGGAAATAGCACAGCACAGTTTAGCACCTCCATAACACAAAAACAGCTGATTTGACCTCCTCAAATCTGCTGTAGCCGCAATATATGCCCTCACAACACAACAATTGTGGCCTGTCTCCACCCTCCCCTGGTAGTGGATCAAACCTTGCTAGGCGTATCGGCTGTTGTCATACTGCTTACTAGTGGACACAGCCCTGGCATTCAGAATGGTTCGCCCTACAGGCTCTAAAACTCTCCAGCGGCCAGACCCAAAGCTGGAGCTTCTGGGGGTTGTGGTTCCAGATCCAAACACTCATTTGGGAAAAAAGCTCCACGTGGAGCAGTGTAAACCACGGCCGTGCTGGCCAGAAGGGGGCCACTAACAACACACTCTCGAGAGGCAAAAAGATCAAAATCCATTGCACCACCTCTGGGTGGAGGCATCACTCCTCCGACTGAGGTCCTTAAGAGAGAGGGAGTCCGTGACCTGATTTTTCTCCCTTGGCAGATACATTGCCCACAGACTGGACAGGAGAGAAGCATCCCATGTCAGGAGGTCTTGGGAGGCCTTCAGAAGTTGACCAGATCTCGTGCCCCCTTGATGACCCTTGAGACCGTATGAGGACATGCTGCCTCCTCAGATAAGGCAGAAAAAACTTGAGATCCAGATGCACAGCTCTGAGCTCCAGCACATTGATGTGATTACTCTGTTCCCCCATAGACCATTGTCCCTGAATTGCCTTGTGCTAGCTGTGTATAGCATACGTCACTTAGGCACCGCCATGACACACAGAGCTTTCAATGCCTGTGCTGCCTGGCATTTAGGTGGAAGTGTTTCAGCCACCTCTGGAGAGGGCGCGATGACAGCAGACCGAGAGGGACAACACGCAAGATGGAAGTGAGTTTTCCTAGGAGTCGAAGGAATAGGATATAGTGTAGCTGAATGCCCAGTTTGAACTGACGGAGAAGGAGGAGAATGTTGTCGGCACGAGCTAGTGAGGTCCCAGCCATCATGCTTCTTGTGTCCAAGGTCAAGCCAATGAATGTTGTAGTCTGCGATGGTGTCAGACAGCTTTTTCCCATGTTAACATCAAGTCCCAGTTGGGCCACTTGAGAAAGCAGACGATACATGTATTGAAACACCTGAACACAAGACACTGCACAGATTAGACAGTCGTACAGGAACTTTTATGCCTTGGGCCTGCAAAGGAGCCAAGGCCGCCATCACGCACCATGTTAACACCCTTTCAGAAAGTGAAAGCCCAAAAGGAAGCACGTGGAATGGCCAGTGATGACCTCGTTATGCAAACCTGTGGGACAAGAAAGTAAGGGGAATAAAAACCTCTGGGCTGCAGCAGAGGATTCACTTCCCTCGATTGCGCCCCTGGGGGCAGATAACTCCTGATCCAGCGCTAGGGTTTTTATCGGGTCGCTGATGATGGACATTGTGCCCTGGCTTGAAACAGGGGGCCGGCATCAAAACTGTAGCTTGTACCCATGAACAAAAGTGGCAACCACCATGGGTCCGTGACCAGCCCAGTAACTGATTCTGCCAAAAGTAGCCTAGGGACCTCTCCTGCTTATCTTTTAATTATTTTTCCTCTTTAAAATACATTTCACCAAACTGATGTTTAGCGGTTAGCATTAGCTTAGCAGCAACTTTGGTATCAGGACAGAAATAATATCCTCCTTGTTAAACATTACATGACTGAATTGACAGTATTTATCCACGTTTTCCGTTGCCTCTCTTTTCTCTGTTGATATTTTTTGAGCTGTTTGTCTGTGTTAAAAGACATATTCAGTGCTGAAAATACACTTTATCGGAAGCTTTTACACTTTCGTGTCAGCAATTTTTGAGCATGACATTGGACAAGTCTTTCCATTCCTAAGTAACTTTTATAATCTTCTATAATAAACAGTACATGGGATCATAAACCCTGTTTTTTCACTAATTATTGTTTTTACAATAATCTATTCCCCTCCTTGAACCGCCACCTTATCGTGGTAGAGGTGTTTCAGTGCCCGAATGATCCTAGGAGCTATGTTGTCGGGGGCTATATGCCCCTGGTAGGTTCTCCCAAGGTAAACAGGTCCTAGGTGATGGGCCAGACAAAGAGCGGTTCAGAACCCTTTATGGAAATGATGGTTTGCTTTATATGAAATGAACCCAAATCCTCGATTCACTACTCTGGAGTTGCCTGCGGTGAGAGGTGGCGGGCTGGTGTGGGCTTGCTTATTGCCCCCGTGTTCACCCCAGTGAATGAGAGGGCCGCTTCCCTGCGCCTTCGGGTCAGGGATAGGTCTCTCACTGTTGTTTGTGCTTACGGGCCAAATAGCAGTGCAGAAGAAGGGGTGCTGGAAAGTGCTTCGACTGGGGACTCCGTCGTTCTACTGGGGGACTTCAACGCTCACGTGGGCAGCGACAGTGACACCTGGAGGGGCATGATTGGGAGGAACGTCCCCCCGGATCTGAAGCCGAGGGGTGTTCTGTTATTGGACTTCTGTGCTAGTCACAGTTTGTCCATAACAAACACCATGTTCAAGCATAAGGGTGTCCACTAGTGCACGTGGCACCAGGACACCCTAGGCCGGAGGTCGATGATTGACTTTGTAGTTATTTCATCTGACCTCCGGTCGTATATCTCGGACACTCGGGTCAAGAGAGGGGCGGAGCTGTCAACTGATCACCACCTAGTGGTGAATTGGAGCCAAAGGCGGGGGAGAAAGCTGGACAGACTTGGCAGATCCAAACGTTCTGTAAAGGGTCTGTTGGGAACGTTTGGCCGAGTCCCCTGTCAGAGAGATCTTCAACTCCCACCTCCGGCAGAGCTTCGACCAGATTCCGAGGGAGAATGGTGACATTGAGTCTGAGTGGACCATGTTCTCCAACTCCATTGTCGAGACGGCCACTCGGAGCTGTGGTCGCAAAGTCTCCGGTGCCTGCCAGCAATCCCCGAACCCGGTGGTGGACAACGGACGTAAGGGATGCCATCAAGCTGAAGAAGATGACCTATTGAGGCTGGCAGGCTTGTGGGACTCCTGAGGCAGCTGATGGGTATCGGTAGGCCAAGCAGGCTGCAGCCCGGGTGGTTGTGGAGGCAAAAACTCGGGTCTGGGAGGATTTCGGTGAGGCAATTGAGAAGGACTATCGGTCGGCAGTCTTGTCTTCTGTTTTCTTATCATTAAGTCTTTCACCTTTTCAAAGCAGCTTTGCAGGGTTTACTTTATGTGACTAATTTCTGCTAGGTTTAGCGTATGGACTTACTATAGCAGCATGGAAAAATGAATTATTTCCTTAATGCAGAAAACAAACAAACATCTGGGACATTTCTATAAAACATAATTAAAATAAGATATTATTACATGTTCATTTTCCTGTGCGGCCCGGTACTAAATGATCCACAACTTGGAATTGGTCTGCGGCCCAGTGGTTGAGTACCCTGGATCTAGTACCTGCCCTTTGCTAACGCTTCCAAATCTGTTCCTACATACAAGTGCACAATATATAACAAAACCTTAGGAATTAAGTCCAGACATATTTAGTACACTTAAACATTATACATATGATAGTGTTGTCCCTTTAAGCTTTTATATCTGAGATACACCTGTTTAAAACCTGACTCTGGTCTTGTCTCTAAATTCATTTGCTCCAATTGTTTCCCTGGGGCTGGTTCTGATGAAGGCACATCAATGCAGCTTGGATTTACACAGCCCTTCATCACAGCGAGACCATCACCTCAAGCCAGACCCCAGGCCCTAACATGAAGCTTTAATTTGAGACACTCACAAAACACAGGTGTATCCATACAATTCTCACCACTCCAGACCAAGTCCAAACACGTTTACTACTTCGTACAATATCCCAATGCAATGTAAAATATATCATTCAACAAATAGGAGAGCCCCTTGAACTTTGCGACCTTTTGCCACATTTCAGGCTTCAAACATAAAGATATGAAACTGTAATTTTTTTGTGAAGAATCAACAAAAAGTGGGACACAATCATGAAGTGGAACAAAATTTCTTGGATATTTCAAACTTTTTTAACAAATAAAAAACTGAAAAAATGGGCGTGCAAAATTATTCAGCCCCCTTAACTTAATACTTTGTAGCGCCACCTTTTGCTGCGATTACAGCTGTAAGTCGCTTGGGGTTTGTCTCTATCAGTTTTGCACATCGAAAGACTGACATTTTTCCCCATTCCTCCTTACAAAACAGCTCGAGCTCAGTGAGGTTGGATGGAGAGCATTTGTGAACAGCAGTTTTCAGTTCTTTCCACAGATTGGATTCAGGTCTGGACTTTGACTTGGCCATTCTAACACCTGGATATGTTTATTTGTGAACCATTCTATTGTAGATTTTGCTTTATGTTTTGGATCATTGTCTTGTTGGAAGACAAATCCGTCCCAGTCTCAGATCTTTTGCAGACTCCATCAGGTTTTCTTCCAGAATGGTCCTGTATTTGGCTCCATCCATCTTCCCATTAATTTTAACCATCTTCCCAGTCCCTGCTGAAGAAAAGCAGGCCCAAACCATGATGCTGCCACCACCATGTTTGACAGTGGGGATGGTGTGTTCAGGGTGATGATCTGTGTTGCTTTTACGCCAAACATAAAGTTTTGCATTATTGCCAGAAAGTTCGATTTTGGTTTCATCTGACCAGAGTACCTTCTTCCACATGTTTGGTGTGTCTCCTAGGTGGCTTGTGGCAAACTTTAAACAACACTTTTTATGGATATCTTTAAGAAATGACTTTCTTCTTACCACTCTTCCATAAAGGCCAGAATTGTGCAGTATACGACTGATTGTTGTCCTATGGACACAGTCTCCCACCTCAGCTGTAGATCTCTGCAGTTAATCCAGAGTGATCATGGGTCTCTTGGCTGCATCTCTGATCAGTCTTCTCCTTGTATGAGCTGAAAGTTTAGAGGGACGGCCAGGTCTTGGTAGATTTGCAGTGGTCTGATACTCCTTCCATTTCAATATTATCGCTTGCACAGTGCTCCTTGGGATGTTTAAAGCTTGGGAAATCTTTTTGTATCCAAATTTGGCTTTAAACTTCTCCACAACAGTATCTCGGACCTGCCTGATGTGTTCCTTGTTCTTCATGATGCTCTATGCGCTTCAAACGGACCTCTGAGACTATCACAGTGTAGGTGCATTTATACGGAGACTTGATTACACACAGGTGGATTCCATTTATCATCATTAGTCATTTAGGTCAACATATTGGATCATTCAGAGATCCTCACTGAACTTCTGGAGAGTGTTTGCTGCACTGAAAGTAAAGGGGCTGAATAATTTTGATGCACGCCCAATTTTTCAGTTTTTTATTTGTTAAAAAGTTTGAAATATCCAATAACGTTCGTTCCACTTCATGCTTGTGTCCCACTTGTTGTTGATTCTTCACAAAAAATTACAGTTTCATATTTTTATGTTTGAAGCCTGAAATGTGGCAAAAGGTCGCAAAGTTCAAGGGGGACAACTTCAAATGTTACAACATTCTGGATAACAGTCAAGGCAGAATATTCAGAGATCACAACAAAAGCCCAGGGCTCCCACTGACTCAAAATTATGGTGAGTGTAGTAATTTGATCATACTGCCATCATAAAGTCCATCATCACCTCCTCCATTACTAGTGGTACGCTGCAGCCACCACTAGGGACAGACAGAGACTGCAGCGCATCATACGCATAGCAGAGTAGGTGATTGGTTGCACCCATTCCATCTCTCCAGGACCTGTATGTCTCCAGGACTCTGAGGCAGGAAGGTTGGATTCAATAACCCCACACACATCATCTGTCACTTGGTCCCTGTCACACTACACAATATTTCTGAACTTTATTTGCACTTGCACTGCATTTGCACTGTAAATACATGTTCATGCACCTCACATTTCAGTGTATAGTTTTTGTAATTTTTTTGTAAATTTTTAGTAGTACTTTATAGCTTATAGTATTTATCTTTTTTATATTTTTTTTATATATCTTTTGTAACTTTATTCTGTGTTTTTGCACCAACATGCTACAACAAATCCCTTGTATTGTGTAAACCTTTTCACTTTACATGGCAATAAACTTGATTCTGATATGATATCTACTTATTTTTTGTTGCCCAATGATTCCCAAACACTGGGTATCATCCTTTTATTATCCCTGTGGAGAAATTCCTTGTTGGTAGCCCCCACAAGGAGGCGCCTAGCATGTTTTTGACGTTGGTTTTTGATGAAACCGTAGTACCCAGGAAAAACCCACCCAAGAACATGGAGAACATGCAAACCAACAGCCACAGCTCTTTTGATGTACCCAAACGAGCTGTGGACTGTTCTGTTGAAACATAGTAAGGACAAGAGGCCTGTGTCTCTTCCATAAATTACTTCTAAAAGACAATTTAACCATCCCCCTCCCACCCTCTTTCTCCTTTGAGCAGATTGTCTTCTTTTTGACTCCAATGGATTCCCTAAGTGCTCTTTTCTGCGTACAGTCCCCGAGACACAGACTTATTTGAACCTGTTGTCAAGAGGAGTTAGCTGGACGTCCGCCATCAGCAGCAACAGCGTACCGTACCAGACAGAGAGCGTCTCGTTGTTTTATTACTGAATCCACGCCTGTGTCAATCACCCACATAAAGCTGCACCTGTTCACCTCAAATCAGACTGAGAAAGAGGCACACAGCTGCAGAGAGTGGCACCTGTTTTGTGTGCAGCCATAAAACCTGTAGCGTCTGATTTAGCAGAGGGGATTGTGGGCCGTGGCCAGGCTGATCGAGTCTGACAGCAAACAGTTTACCTTCTACTTGTGTTTTCTCTCAAGAGTTGCAGCTGAAGTGGTTGAAGGAAGAGGGTTTAGCATTTTATTTGTGTTTCCTGTGTTGTTGAAAAAAAGTGGATTATTGTAGAATAAGGTTGAGAGAAAACAACAGATGTCTTTTGGTGATTTATTTAAGGAAAAAGGAAAAAGGAGTTCAGAGTCTTCTTTTGTACAAAAGAAGGAGTGGACATACAAGTCTGTGCGTAGAGTTAGATGAACAATCCCAATGATATGTAGACAGGCTTAGAATTTATATTGAAATCACAGCATATTAAAAAGAGGAGAACAAGAAACACTGGTTTACAGAGAGTGAGCCGTCTAACATGAATCAGCATTTTACTGGTTTTCCCAGAAGAAATAGAGTTGTCTCTGTATGTGACAATTGTAGCAATTTGAGAACAGTACGCACAGATTGTCCTGCACATATCATTCTGCTGCAGTCAAGGACAGCACAAATAAGTAACAAACAAGTATGTTAAAATACACCTGCTCACATTTACTTCAGATCCACTCCAGAGGGGTGGACTACAAAGTCAGAGTTCTGGTTACGCTTACTCTGTGGAGCCTAAACCCAAGGTCACCCTCTTTAGGTCAGCACTGTAAGAAACGCATTGGAGCTAACCTGGTCAGGAGAGTTTAGGCTCTGACCTGCTCCTGCAGCTCTAATAAGTTTCATTCACACACACTAGAGTTAGTGCAGTGATTGGACTTTTTGTTTTAAATATTATACATTAGATTTGATTACTTGCAGATATGATGGTGTAAACGGAGCTGTGAACTTACAAACTGTGATCAAATCAATTATTTTGCTGCGTTTGAGACAAAAACAATTCTGGTCATTTGTCTTAAGTGACAAGTGTGGTCCATATTTTCTTATTGTGAGAGACCCTCCTGCAATTGTCTTTTTGCTTCACAACGTCTCATCCTCAGACTACTGGAGACTACTGCAGCCAAATGATGCAGGGAATATGCATCAATAATACTTTTAATCATTAATTCTCTGTTATACAGTTTACAGTCATTCGAATTTTCCGTATTTGGGTATATGGAATAGATGCTGTAATTTGTACATCTTTTAAAATAAAAAAAGGAATTAAAAGTGTAATTTTTTTTCCAGAGATGCTGGAAATGACCACTATGGTATAGTGTTACATTCAATTTGTTTTATTTTTATAGCTCTTATAAGTCATCGTGTATTACTGTAGTGTGGGGCAGGGTCCATTTTGTGTAAAAAGCGTCACATGACTCGGCACACTTGTGTTTTTCTGAGAACAAGGGTCTTTTGTAACCATTTCTGCAAGTAATTAGCAAAACATAACATAGATTTAATATGTTATGTTTGATTTACAAACCCCATTCCAAAAAAGTTGGGACACTGAACAAATTGTGAATAAAAACAGAATGCAATGATGTGGGGGTTTCAAATTTCAATATTTTATGCAGGATTCAACATAGATGACATATCAGATGTTTAAATTGAGAAAAATTATAATTTTAAGGGAAAAATAAGTTGATTTAAAATTTTCATGGCATCTCAAAAAAGTTGGGACATGGCCATGTTTACCACTGTGTGGCATCCCCTCTTCTTTTTATAACAGTCTGCAAATGTCTGGGACTGAGGAGACAAGTTGTTCAGGTTTAGGAATGTTGTCCCATTCTTGTCTAATACAGGATTCTAGTTGCTCAACTGTCTTAGATCTTCCTCTTTATGATGCACCAAATGTTTGTTGAAAAATGCAAGGTCTTTCCTGAAAGAGACGACGTCTGGATGGGAGCGTATGTTGTTCTAGAACTTGGATATATTGTTATAAGAATTCTATTTCCTATATTAGAATTTGTTCGTCAGATTAATGAGGAGACGGAGGAGACTGTATTGAATTTAAAATGAATGGTCAGGTTCAATCCTTTCAAGAAGAAGCAAAGTATCAACATGTCACAAGATGTACAGGATGAGTTTGCTTCACAAAGTAAACAATACATGATTTTATACACAGCAGTACACAGTGTTAAGGAGGAGGAGGATGTTCACTCCTCTGCAGCCCTCTAACCCAGAGGCCAGGTGGTAGTGGATGTGTAGAGTTTTGGATATAATTGAAATATCGCTAGTGGGCGTGGCTGGCGTTGGCGCCAGTTGTCACAGTATGCACACAGTTTTTGTCAAAAGATCGATAAAGCAAAACAGCTGTCGGGGCTAAAAATAGAAACAGAAAAAGTGAAAAGGAGATGGCATGTCAAGGTATGTGACAGCAGCTAAACAAGTTGATGGTGAAAGGCAACAGGTAGGATTTAAAGTGTGACCTCTGTGCTCGGAGGCTTGCAATATTCATGTTAACAGAGTAGTTAGCGTTTGCTAACACTGGGAATGTAGCAGTCAAATGGAGGTTTAAATTAAGGCTAAGGGGTGCACGTGGCAGAGTGGTTAGCACTCCTGCATCGCAGCGAGAAGGTCGTGAGTTCAAAACCCGGCCGACTGAGGAATCTGCATGTCCTCCACGTGTTACCGTGGGTTCTCTCTGGGTACTCCGGCTTCCTCCCACCGTCCAAACACATGCATGTATAGGTTAATTGGCAAATCTAAAGTGTCCCTAGTGAGAGTGAATGGTTGTCTGTCACTGTGTCACTGTCTGTCACTAAATGTCAGTCCTGGGACTAACTGGCCATTGTCCAGGGTGTACCCCGCCTCAGGCCCAAAGCTGCTGGGATAGGCTCCAGTCACCCGTGACCCCTTACGGGACTAAGCGGTAGAAAATGAATGAAAAAAAAAATAATTAAGGCTAGCATAATGCAAAACCTAGGTAACTGAGCTGAAAACTGGAAAATATAAGGTAGCATGCCATGTACAATAAATGACAATACATTGGAAAACAACTATTGCAATATTTCTGGTTTACCATGGAATCATAGATTTGCTACCAAACTTGGAAGCTTGCAAATATTAATGTTAACAGACTGGTTAGTGTTTGCTGACTTTATTAATTAATGTTGCTAATAGCTACATTTAGATTTTGGTTAAACCCTATGGTACCAATCCTATGCATGACAAATGTCAATTTTATTAAGGTAAAATAACAACTGGTGAATATAACGTAGTATGGACAATAAATGACCATATAATCCTTAATAAATTTTGTTTTGCAATTAGCTGTTTATGTTAGCTGTGCAGTCAGACATACAGGCTATACAGTAGTTACATCTGTTGGGTGACATACGAGCTGTAAATACAGGCTCACATGTCTTTCTCTCACAATAAAGGTCTGTGGAGCGGCTGGTTAGCTCAGCTGGTAAGGACAAGACCTTTCACATGGGGGACCCAGTGTGAAATCCCTATTTTGAATCCCCCTTGGGGTGCTATCCAGTGTGGACGCAAGGTCAGAGGGGAGCCAATGTGGGCTCCCCAACCAGAGTTTGGGTATGAAGCTCCAACAATTGAAATAACGCTGAACGTGGCAGCGACTGACCTGAAAGACAAGATCATGGCGAGAATGAATGCAAGGCAACCCCGACGCCAATTACAACGGCTAAGTGAAGTACCATCAGAAAGTCTCCTAGAAGATGTGAATGCAGCATTGAGTGCGATCCCTACCACAGCCATCACTGAAACCAATGAGCTGCTATACACCTCCGCAGCAGTGATCCTCGAGATGCTTGGCTATAAGAGCAACCATGGGAGCCATGAGAAACAGTACCCACCATGGAAACGAAGGCTGGAGGCCAAGATCAAGCAGACACGTAGAGAAGTAAGCCAACTGACAGAGGCCAAGAAAGGTGCAATGAGAAAACAGGTACCCAAGAGGTACAACCAGATGTCCATACCTGAAGCACTTGAAACTGCCAAACAAAGGCTCCAAGCCTTGGCCAGCCGCCTAACGAGGTACACAAGAGAGAACAAAGCCAGAAGAATAAACCGGCTGTTCGCAACTCAACCTGCAAAAGTGTACGCTCAATGGCAGGGTAATAACAGCAGAGCAGACCCTCCAAGGCTGGAAACTGAACAATACTGTAAAAGTATATGGGAGAGGGAGGCATCACACAACAGCGATGCACAGTGGCTGGTGGCTCTGAGAGAGGACCACAGCAACCTCCCTGAACAGAATTCAGTTACCATCACAGCGGCAGACATCCAAGAAAGACTCTCAGGTATGAAAAACTGGACAGCACCGGGCCCTGACAGGATCCACACCTACTGGCTAAAGAAGCTCACTGCACTCCACGAGCACCTTGCAGCTGCTAAGGGATGGGACTCACCCTGAATGGCTTACCGAAGGGCGTACAATCCTGATCCTGAAGGATCCCACAAAGGGTACAGTCCCATCCAACTATCGGCCAATAACCTGTCTCTCCACAACATGGAAGCTCATGTCAGGCATCATTGCGGCTAAGATAAGTGGGCACATGGATCAATACATGAGAAAAGCACAGGAGGGCATCAGCAAGGAACCAGAGGAGCTAAACACTAACTCCTGGTTGACAGAACAGTCACCCAAGACTGCAGAACCCGACACACCAACCTGTGCACTACCTGGATTGATTACAAGAAAGCATATGACTCAATGCCACACACATGGATTACTGAATGCTTGGAGATGTACAACATCAACAGGACTCTAAGAGTCTAAGAGACTTCATTGCAAACTCAATGAGGCTGTGGAAAATCACCCTTGAGGCCAATGGCAAGCCACTTGCACAAGTATCCATCAAATGTGGCATATACCAAGGAGATCAAGAAATCCTACCAATGACTAGAACGGGCTGGACTGAAGGTCAGCACAGAGGCACTCATCATGGCTGCACAGGAGCAGGCCCTGAACACCAGAGCAATAGAGGCCCAAATCTACCACACCAGACAAGACCCAAGGTGTAGGCTGTGCAAACAGGCCCCTGAGACAATCCAACACTTAACTGCAGGTGTAAGATGCTGGCAGGGAAAGCATACATGGAGCGCCATAACCAAGTGGCTGGCATAGTGTACAGGAACATCTGTATGGAGTATGGACTGGAAACCCCGAGGTCAAAGTGGGAAACACCTCCAAAGGTGGTAGAGAATGACCGAGCCAAGATCCTGTGGGACTTCCAGATTCAGACTGACAGAATGGTAATGGCGAACCAACCAGACATTGTGGGGGTGGACAAATCAATCAATCAATCAATCAATCAATCAATATTTATATAGCGCCTTCCAACAACCACAGATTGAACCAAGGTGCTTAACAACATTAGTAAAAAATAAACATAATTACAAATAGGTTTAAAACATATTTACACAATAAAAACAGAGCAGTGTCACAGAGCCATTAAGTGCAAAAAGCCATTTTAAATAAATAGGTTTTAAGTTTGGCTTTAAACAGAGGCCGGTCAGTGATGGAACGTAACTCAATGGTCAACGAGTTCCAGAGTTTAGGACCGGCCACTGCAAAAGAACGATCGCCCCACTGTTTGAACCGGGACCGGGGCACCTTCAGCAGATGTTGCCCAGCAGAACGTAGAGCTCTGCTGGGTTTGTGAGGGGTCAGAATCTCACACAAAAGAAGAAGTTTTGAAGGAGTTCCCCAGGCTTGTAGACAATCCTGGCATGGTAAGAATTATTTTTGTTGATTTTTATTATTATTTTATTAATTATTTTGGTTTTATTGAAGAAATTTGAGAAGTGGGCATTCAAGTGATTTTTATCCTGGTTATTTAACTTTGAACATCTTTTTGAACTTTGATTGCTGATTTGTTGTCATGTAACATTTGGCGAATTTGGACTATACAAAAGGAGAAGAAGGGTAAATTCATATCCAGTGCACTGATTAAAGGCGACTTCTCTTACTAACTGTACTGTTACTCTGAACTGTCTACTTCACTGATCTAACTGGGGCGGCAGTAGCTCAGTGGTAGAGTGGCCGTCCTTCAACCGGAAGGTAGTAGGATCGATTCCCGCTCGCCCCATACTGTCGTTGTGTCCTTGGGCAAGACACTTAACCCACCTTGCCTCCAGTGACTGTAACACTGGTAATGTAATGTAATGTAATGTAATGTAAGTCGCTTTGGATAAAAGCGTCTGCTAAATGAATAAATGTAAATGTAAATGTAAATCTAACTAACATACTTGACTATTAACACCTAAGTTACAGCCTTTATTAAAGGAAAAACCTGAATCCATGACTCCTACAAGTGAGGTAAAACTCCAGGAAACTGAGGAAACTCTCAGCGACCTAAAGAAGGAACTGAGCGACACAAGAGCTGCACGCGAGGTAGCAGAACTCGAGCTCAGTAATCAAGCAGGTGAGTATGGACCTCTGCAGGAGGAACTCACCAAATCAGGACAAAGTGCCCAGTTGGCCGCAGGAATGCTATCTCAGGCAACTCAATGAATAGAGTTCCTGAAAGCACAGCAGAAGGCTCTCAATCACCAGAGAGACCTAGACCGACTGCTCATTGACCAACTTCGAGCACACATAACCGAAACCGCCCCAATGCAACCAGGTAAGAAAATGGAGTTTAAAAGCACTCCGAACCTAGAGCCAGTTACCCCAGTATACCGACCTGTAAGGCGAGAGGAGAGCTTCCAGGAGAAAGCTACCTCACAACCCATCCCGGCGTTCCTACCTCAGCAACGCAGCGGAAAAAGGGACGAACCGGAGCCGCGAGCCCGGCCCTCTTTTCGCAAGCTCCTACAGGTAGACCACCGGACTTTTACCCCCACGCTACCACGCGTGGGCTACCGGACTTTGTCCCACAACCAGCTCCAACTCGGAGACACGTGGGCTACGGTCTCACTGACCGAGACCTTGACAGACTCGCAAGGCATATCACTCGCTTTGAGCCCCATCAAGGAGCGGCTCACGACACTAGCGTGTATCTTCGAGACATCGACTTCTACCTCCAAAGGGTACCGAACGCTACCGTAGAGGATAGAATCTTCTTAATTAAGCTAACATCAAGCAGAGATGTTAGTAGCTTTATCGAACGTCAACCTCCTCGAGTCCAAGCTGACTTCGACCTCCTTCGTGAAGCCCTCATGGAGGAATTCTCTGACGTCACGTTAAATGTGGGTCTGACCGTCGCCCTGATGGTCAAACAGGCACGGCAAGAGTCCCCACAGCTTTATTATCAATGCTTACGCAAAGCGTACTTTGGTCCACTCAATGAACCAGGCATGGAGGAAGACAAAAACTTCAAAGCTCTTTTTGTACAAAACCTCCATCCAACCACCAGCCGCCATCTTGGCGTTTCTGCATGTCCGCTAACGCAAACCAGCCGCCAACTTCGCGAGTTGACCAGACATCAAGAGCCAGCCGCGCTCTTAACTGTAGATCGGAGTTTAGCACTCGAAGGAGCACCCACCTCCAGGCCAAGGTGGCCAGAAACCTCCCGCTTCCTGGACGGGAAGAAGGGACCTCGGCCACCCAGAGGTGAGCCAGGTCAACACCCGACCTGGACTGAACGTAGGTCAAACGATCAGGGTCCTCAAGGGAAACCCCGGTTTGAGAATAAACCTCGAACCAATGCAAACCGAAGCAAAGGGGGGTCCTACCCAGATCGTGATGACAGGAGAAATTATTCCCGTGGGTCACGAGACCAACGATCTTCCGGCAGTCCACCTGCCGAAAGACGTAACAATGTGAGAGACCGAGCCCCTGAAGCTCAGACTGATCGCGCGAGAAACCCCGCTGGCGAAAGTGGTCTGACTACAGAGGAGGCTCAAGCCATAGAGCGCATACTCAGACAGATGCGTGAAAAGTCAAAAGCTAAGGCTGATCTGTATGCAGTCGAAGCCTCTAAGGCTCCGATTCAGAAGCAGTCACCACCGCTCCCAGCCGACTTAACTCGCGATGTAAATACAGAGTCCACCGAAGGGGGTGAACACACCCCGGACCTGTACTTAGGCTCTGACTATCCAGAGCCACCCAATAACATCCAGGACCCTAGCATGGACCCTAGGGAGGAAAGTGACCCAGATCACAAAGACCTCACTCCGTCCAGCGCCGTCCTGGTGGTTGAAGTGAACCCAAACTCCGGGCTGTGCCATGACCACACCCCGACCATCGAATGTGAAACACCCTTTCACCAATTCCTGGGTAACCTAACTGAAAAGGGAGTAGCTCGAAAGCTTTACCTCTCTGTCTTGTTAGAAGACCACTTGACGCACGAAGCACTTCTCGACACAGCCGCTGACATCAGCCTAATCTCAGGCAGCCTGTTCAGATCACTCCAGGCTATAGCGAGAAGATCCCACAGGGACTTGAAGTCCCACCCGTGCGTCCTAGAAATAAGGCCTTACTCGGATGATCGGACAATCATCAACGAAGTTGCCTTAGTACAACTGGCCATCGGACCAATGACACTGATACATCCAGTGTACGTGTCCCACCTTGACAATGTCCCACTCTTGATCGGCAAAGACATCCTCAATCGCTTCGAACCACTGATCGATTTCAAGCAGCTAAAGATTTGGGCACAGGTGCGAGAACCACTCCCAATCTCCCTGATTGAATCTCAGTGCTATGTGATCGAACGGTCCTCGCCAGTAGACAGGGTCGGCACCGACACCGCTGGAACTCCAACCACGCAACCTCGGTGCGAACCAAACCCCTTTAAATCGCGTGATAGCTTCCTATGCACGCTGGAAATGACACCTCAAATCGTCAATGGCATCATACTGGAAGCAACTCCAGTCGATGATGTCGTCATGGCCTTGTGGGCCGACAAATCTGCAATCAGCCTAGAGCTGTATGACCCTTTAACGCGGGTGAACCCGAGCCTGACCTTCGTAAAGAAACACATTCGGTTCCCTGCTAACCCCACACCGACTCATGTGTTAACCACCGTAGGTCTCTGCTCTGTCACCGCACAATGGAACAAAAGAGAACTGATACACACCTTTGCTGTCATCCCTGATCTTCCACATTCAGTGTACATTGGGGCTGACATGCTGGTCAGACTCGACGTCCAAGTCGATACCATTAACAACATTCTTTGGTCCATAACGGGAGTACAAAAAGATTCACCCAAGCTGACCGAAGAAAACTTGAAATTGGGACAAACAATACTCGACGTGTTCTTCCAACCGTCGCCTCTGTTCTTTGAGTTAGGCTTGTCTGTTTAGGCAACACCCTTGGTCGAGCTCCACTCTCGATCAACACAGGTGCTAGTGCAGAACCCCACTGCAGACAGCATCTTCGTCCCAAAATCCCCCCCTTTGGGTTGGCTGATCGACGCCAGATTTCATGACTTTGAGCTCAGGCTCCCGGTCATAGGACGTATGCCACCCTCACTACTGCCTGAACAGCAGGAGACCGAGGTTGTATACACAAAACCTTCAGGGGTAATTGCCATATACCCCTCACTTACGGTCGACACCGACACTATCTGTAGGGTCGATTTGGCTGATGACAGGGAAATGGTCTTACAGACAGTCTCCCTGCTCTCCATCGATGCAGATACAAACTCGACCGCGACAATACCGAGGAACGTCAACACGGCCTCTGAAACCGAACCGGATTTCGAGTCCCAGTTGGAACAAACACTGGACCTCGCGATCAATACCGAGGAGGACCTGGTGCGCCAGGTCCTCCTCAAATATCGTACATCCTTTGCTAAGAACTCCTTGGATTGTGGCTTAACTCCCATCCAAACAGTCCGCATTCCATCAGCCGCAAACGCGCCTCCAGCTTATGTACGTCAATACAAAATACCCCTGGCGTCTTATGAACCAATACAGGAAATCATAGACGACCTTTTGAACAAGGGCATCATCCGCCCATGCAACAGTACTTATTCGGCTCCTATCTGGCCAGTATTCAAGCCCAACGGCAAGTGGCGACTGACGATCGACTACCGTCAGCTGAACAAAAGCGTCCCACTGTCCAGGTGGCCAATGACTCAACTTGGCCAAGAACTGCCCAAGGTACGGGACGCCAAGTACTTCTCTACACTGGATATAGCCAGTGGATCCACAGGATCAACACAAAGTTGCTTTTACGTTCGCCAATCTACGCCAGCAAAACTCTCTCTGGTCCAGAGACTAAGTACACAGACTGTGAAAAAGCCCTCCTAGCCACAGTTTGGGCTGTGAAACACTTTGCCCACTACTTAGGAGGCCAAAAGACGATTGTTAACACCAATCACCAACCGGTGACTTTTTTGACAAGTCAAAGACTCAGGGACGGCGTAGTGACCAACGCCCGGGTGGCATCTTGGCTCATGGCTCTCCAAAGCTTCGACGTGGAGATACGCTATGCCCAAAACCACAAGTCATATTTGGGCATGGAGCTTGCCGCATGTCAACAATGCGCTTGCCGCATGTCAACAATGCGCAATTGACACACCCGCCACAGCCGCCCACCTAGCCTACACCCTAGGCAGCGCCGTACCCATTTACGTAAACCCAGAGTTCCGTGAAATGGCTTTTCTTATCAATCTGCCTGTCATCGATGCCCAGAACATCTACCGTCTTTAAGACGTCGTAAATGTTGGATCCTGGCATGGAGACACACACGTTAAAGTGCACACTCCCTCGGTGGTGGCATACCACGATGCCAATCCCACTCTATACCTGGCCCCTAACCTAAGCCTATGAGCCCTCAAGCCAGATGTCCAACGACAATCACGGCTTGCCGTCAGGTTACCGACACCCAAGCGGAAATAGTCGGCGACCGTTGGCTAGTGAACACCCCTCTTCCAGTCGGTACGCTGACCTACGATCAGCACGACACCTCGTCCCGAGTAAATTTACCCGATCAGACCTTCGGGGTAAACGTGCCTCCTAATGCAATCCTACACATTGGGGAGGTCGCCCTGTATCATCTTAATGCCGATCAATATGAGAGTGAAATACAAATTTCAGATTTCTTTTCAGACCATCCTCTTGAATTGCACCCGGCTACACTCAATCAAATTCAGTTCGAAGATAGTAGAACCATTGACCTGGCACCTTTAGATAACGTACTGAAGGAAATAGAGCAACAGCAACAAGCCCCTATCCAACCCATTATGTATGCAGGGTCAACCCCCGACACCGTTCTTGCAGCCACCGTAGGAATAGGTTACATCATGGCCATCCTCATAACCGTCATACTCTTTAGGAGTGTACAACGCCTCAAGGCCAAACTCAGCCAATGTACCCAGGGCGTTGCACAAATCGTGCGCCGTCGTCCTGCGAATAGAGAGAACCCTACTATGCCCCCCGAGGTCTACACCTTGAATGAGGGTCTCTCGGCCACTGACGAAGCCGACCCAACTCCAGCCCTCCTGGTGTTGACGGATACGCCATAATATAATGTGTTAGTGTAATGTTGATTGTGTACTCAATTATAACCATTATGTGCCTTATCTAATCACCATGTTTATTCTCTTCCCTAAAATGCATGCAGAATCCCTCCAAATTATGACCCACTAATGTGCTTCACTTTATTGTAAACGACTTAATAAATTTCAGATAATCAACTTGAGACCTCTCTCTTGTTTATTTATCCCCATTGAGCCCTCCTTTAAGTGTTGAACTTAAACTGTCTTCCTTTAACCACGGATATAGTACAGGCCAAGTGAAGACCACTTCACACTTATACACACATGTGTTTTCTCTAATCATGTTTACATCAGTACATGTATTATAACGCCAAACTCTTTCTGTGTCTTAACGTGTGGTTTGCTCCCTGGTCACTAAGGATGGTCGACACAAAGCGTGGAACACTGCTTCGTGTCGAAAGGGGGGACTGTAGTGAAATCAACGGCCCGCCACAGTGAGCACCCCCACAGAGTTCATGCCATGGACTGTATCACACCGGGATTGACCGCAATAAATGTCACAGACTGACAATTTATGCTGTAAAACCCCTCTTTTCAGACTCAGAAAGTGTTTGCTTTAAAAAAATTTTTATATCTTTTAGAAGAAGGATGTTTCATCTCTGTAAAAGAAATTCAAAAACTTGTTAAATTAATGCTAAGGAGCGCTCAAGCTGTTCTGGTGGCATTTGAAGTACCAAAACTTTACTTTACTTTACTTAACTTAAGACATTTTATGTTGGTTTTTCCTTTAATTTCTAACTGATAATCTGTAAAATTAACATCTTTTAGTATTTTGTTCTTTCCTAACAGGTACTTTCTGCAAGCACATTTTTTTTAACCGTATTGTTCTCTATGTTTTCTATGTTTTCAAAATGTATCAGATTTCACAAGATTTCTGTATCCTGTATCCTGATGCAGCGAGGAAACTGTTTGAAAACTGGACCACGTTAAGTGAAAGAATTCTTCCATATGCCCAGCAAGAGGTTAAACTGCCCTCAGTACTGGGTGACATGACACCAGGTAAGCTATTTCTTATAATTTTGTCATAATTTTGTTTTTGTTCACCTACCTAAAGCATTTCAGCCTTCCATGAAGTAGCTCTAAAAACAATGTATTTTTTTTAATTCACCATGTAGTAATCAATAGGATCCTTGCTGTTACGTCTCCTCTACTTCTCTGTCTACCACCACTGTTGCAGTTTCAAACTTATATCATTCATAGCCTATATTTAGCACAAAAATTCTAAATAGTCCCCATAAATTTAGAAACTTGATGTGGGTATTCTTAGTCAGTCAGTCATTTTACAATGATAAAATTAAATTAAAAAAGCTTAAATATCTCTTGCTTGTTTCACATTCTTTTTAAAAGCAAGCTTTCCAATGAACACCATATATAAGACTTTTTTTATATAAAAGGGCTGTAAAATCGATTAATCGCATCTAACATAAAAGTCTGTGTTAAAATAATATATGTGTGTGTATGTTATATTTAGCACCCATAATATACACAAACATATATTATGTTACACATACATTCCTTGAACCACTTTTGATAGATACTGACCACTGCTGACCAGTGGTCAGTATCTATCTATCTATCTATCTATCTATCTATCTATCTATCTATCTATCTATCTATCTATCTATCTATCTATCTATCTATCAGTGGTCAGCTTGATAACTATGAAAGTAATTCAGGGTTACAATATTGATAATTTACAATATTTATAATTTTGAAAGCTGCAGTCCAAAACCTTTTTTATTTGTGTGTGTTCAAAATTTACAAATAGTATATAATGAGTAAGTACATCATGAATCCATTTTCCAAATCGTGTTTTTGTCTTATCCTGAATCACTAACGGTACACCTATATAATAAGTCTTTATATTCAGACTATTTTAGACTGGCAGAGGAGCACAGTACCTGTGTGACTCGTCATAGACATAAAAAGAGAGAAGTAACTCCGGTTACAATGTTCTTCCGCAAAACGCATGCAGTTCTGTTTATTAACCACTAGAGCACCAAAAGTTATGGACTGCAGCTTTACCCAACAAAAGTTAAGGAAAGCTGCAATTCATAACTTTTTTTGGATACAAATTTTTATTTGTTAATGTTTGCAATACAATTTTTTTTTTATATTTCCACCAAAAAAGCTTAACTAGCATGTCAGTTATATTGCACCACTCTAAGTTATTGTGTGTAATCAACAGGTTGGGACCAAAATGGTTGAATATTTAAACCATGAGATGACCGGAGCATTGCTGCACATTCTGTGCCTCAGTGATGAGACAAGGGGGACATCACACACCTTTGCCATTATTCCAGGCCACGCCATTGAGACTGAGTCTTTGTTGGAGGCGGTTGATCTTTGCTTTAAAGCTTTTTTGTTTTTGATGTTCAGTACACCAAGCTTCTCGAGTTTCTCCAGCATGCTGTATATCAAATTGAAGGAAAAGAGTCCTCCTCTGTAAAGTTTTTGAGGACAACAGTGGTTTCAGGCCCACATGATATGTAGATGATTTTAAAATGTATTTTGTTGCTGTTCTTAAATCAACACATCTTAATAAATTAAATTGTAATCGTATGAGAGTTCAAATTAGTTGTTTAGAGACTTTTAATGCCTGAATATTTGTACAGATTTACATTTGTTATAAAGTATGTGGGGAAGGGTGAATGTCAGAGGGTGTGTGGGTGGGGGTTGGGATGGGGGGGGTAAATAATGTATTCAATATTGTATACAAACAAATAGGGCTGAAACGATTCCTCGAGTAACTCGAGTAATTCGATTACAAAAAATATTCGAGGCAAATTCCTCTGCCTCGAAGCTTCTTTTAATTTATTTTTAAGCTCACGTCAGTTTGTTTCGCAATGATTTTTTTTATGTGACACAGCGCGTTTACGTCACCCATAAAGCAGAAGGAGACGGAAGGAGTTAGCAGTGTTTTGATTTGAGGGTGCGCTGCACGCGCGAGCTGCAAAATGGAAGGGATTGATAACAATAGCGATGAGCAAAGAAACAAACAGGAGAAAACGACTCAAACTGTCCAAGGTTTGGGTTTCATATTAAAACGTGAAGAGAACATTGTGGCGTATGTGTCCATTGCAAGATCGAGCTAGCATACCACAACAGCACGAGGGCCATGCTGCAGCAGCAACAGAAAACATCTACTCTACTCAGAGACCAGAGGACCGTCACCCTGGACAAGGTAAATTCAATGCAGCATTAAATAAATGTGATTGCTAGTCAAGATGAAGGCTGTTAAATCAAGTATGTTAACTATGTAATGGACAACCCACGACGGGCAGTACAATTATGTTAAAAGAAACCGCACGCGGATGCGGAGGGGTTACACCAACAGATTATTTAACAGCAGTTTAGCTATACCACGGCTACCAAAGGACTTAATTTACTGCAAAAAAAAATTGTGATTGGCTTTTACGATGAAATATACTAGACTATTTATAACGTGAAAACATGCATGTTGGTTATATCATTTACAGTTTTTAAATATTCATTTAAATTTATTTTACACACTCAAAGCATTATCCCATGATTGTATATCGAACATTGCATCTTGCTAGTTATCGCATATCACATTTTTCTTCAATATTGAGCAGCCATAATACAAATTATTCTAGTATTCACAAGTATTTAGTTTGATTGCCATGAATAGAATTTATAAATGCACAGCCATGAACCTGCTGTATAATAATGATATTATAGATTACTTAGTAATAAATATCAATAATTATTATTATTTTTTCACCTCTTTTTCAGTAAATCATCACAGCTTCGTATGAACAGATGTGCGGACAGCTACTTCATGTTCCACTGAGCAGGTGAGTTTTCAGAGAGCATTCCAAGAAGAAGACTTATGTTCAGAACGTTTAGTTAACTTTTAGTTCTGAAAGTTAAGTTGCATGACTTAAAGGCAGTGTTTTTGTATTATTATTATTATTATTATTATTATTATTATTATTATTATTATTATTATTATTATTATTAATTTAATGTATGCCTTAGTTTTGATACTTATAGTAATTTGAAAGTAATTAATTTTATTTGTTTTTGCATCTCAGAAAATGCTTTATTTAAAACCCAAAATGAACCTAAATGCACTCTATTTTTATTGTTCACAGTACAAGTACAGACAGAGAAACAATGGGTAATAACTAAATGTTTATTTTTGATGTGTGCATTGCATTCTATGCATTTAAAAAAATAATTAAATTTTTCTTTAAAAAAAGGAAACATAGTTGTTCTTTTTAAGAGACCTGGAGTCTTTTCTCTTGCATATTTAATATTGCACTTTAATTAAGTAAAAATAAATTTTATCCGATTACTCGATTAATCGATTAAATTTTCGGTAGAATACTCGATTACCAAAATATTCGATTACTACAGCCCTACAAACAAAGTATTAAAGAAATGTATTGTTTTTAAAGAAATAATATGTTTTAAATTAAATGAGATTGAAATCACATATACATGGCCTCTCTGGTTTATTGTATTACAGAGACAATAATTATTTTACATTCGTAATATAAAATATATTTGTAACTAATGTATAACGGGCGGCAGTAGCTCAGTGCTCTCCCCACAGTTCATACTGTCGTTGTGTCCTTGGGCAAGACACTTAACCCACCTTGCCTCCAGTGACTGTAACACTGGTAATGTAATGTAAGTTGCTTTGGATAAAAGCGTCTGCTAAATGAATAAATGTAAATGTAATAAAGGCAGTGAGACAGGAAATAATCTATTTATTATTAAATAATAACTATTTATTTGACTAAACTATTTGTTTGACTTAACCCAGCAAGCACCTAATTTTACCCACTGGTTGGGTCAAATGAATGACCCAGTAATATGGGTTAAACGGTAAAACCCAGCACTTGGGTCAAACCAACCCAGCGCGTGTTCTGTCCAATAGTGACCCAGCAGCGTGGTTAATGTTGGGTTATTTTTTTAACCCAGCAGTTTTTAGAGTGTACAGTGTCCCAACTTTTTTGGAATTGTGTTTATAAATTACAAATGTGTCCCTCTGTGCACCTTCACAATTTTAAATTGTTTGAATTGAATTGTTCAAATTCAATTTTAAGTTTATGATATACTATGTGATACCTTTCAGGATAAAAACTTTTGGATTGTTATTATCTCTTAAAATAAACTAAATAAACATATTAGATGTCATAAGACATTTTAGAAAATATTTTGGGGCAGTTACTTTTTTGCGGTGTGTTGCCTGTAAGCAACAATGTACCATAATGGTAGAAAAGAAAATATTCTCTTTCAATTTTAATATTATTTATTTGCCAAACCTGTGTAAATTATTTTATATATTCAAGTGCTTACAATAAAAAAAATATTAAATTCATGAATGAATGAATTTCTTGTAAATAGACTTTACACAAACTACTTTTCAAACAAAGAATATAATCAAAAAATTACTGAGTTCCATTTATCTTCTACTGCTTATTTGGAGCCGGGTCACGGGGGCAGCAGTCTAAGCAGAGACACCCAAACTTCCCCACTCCCTGACACTTCCTCCAGCTCTTCCGGGGGAATACCGAGGCATTCCCAGGCCAGCAGAGATACATAGTCCCTCCTGCGCGTCCTAGGTCTCCCCTGGAGTCTCCTCCTGGGGGGACATGCCCAAAACACCTCCCCATGGAGGCGTCCTGGAGGCCTCCAAAACATATGCCTGAGTCAAATTATTTCGGCTGCCTGTATCTGGGATTTTGTCAATTTCCATAGGTTAGAGTAGGAATGTAGATTGACCGGTAAGTTTACCAATTGCAATTAATGAGTGTCCATCCATCCATCCATCTTCTATCGCTTATCCGGGGCCGGGTCGCGGGGGCAGCAGTCTAAGCAGAGACGCCCAGACTTCCCTCTCCCCAGACACTTCCTCCAGCTCTTCCGAGGGGATACCGAGGCGTTCCCAGGCCAGCCGAGAGACATAGTCCCTCCAGCGTGTCCTAGGTCTTCCCCGGGGTCTCCTCCCGGTGGGACATGCCCAAAACACCTCCCTAGGGAGGCGTCCAGGAGGCATCCGAAACAGATGCCCAAGCCACCTCAGCTGGCTCCTCTCGATGTGGAGGAGCAGCGGCTCTACTTTGAGCTCCTCCCGAGTGACCGAGCTCCTCACCTTATCTCTAAGGGAGCGCCCCGCCACCCTGCGGAGAAAACTTATTTCGGCCGCTTGTATCCGGGATCTTGTTCTTTCGGTCATGACCCAAAGCTCATGACCATAGGTGAGAGTAGGAACGTAGATTGACCGGTAAATTGAGAGGTTTGCCTTACAGCTCAGCTCCTTCTTCACCACGACAGACCGGTACATCGACCGCATCACTGCAAAAGCTGCATCGATCCGTCTGTCAATCTCACGTTCCCTCCTTCCCTCTGTTATAAGAATTCTATATCCTTATATTATCCAGGGAGACACGGAGACAGATTATATTATAGAAAGTGAAAGGCCAGGTTTTATTCTTGCAAGAAGAAGCAAAGACACGTATCAAAGGTACAGAATGCGTTTGCTTAAAGAAGTAAACAAAACATGAGATTTTATATCACTGCAGTGGGGGCTGTCAGTGGGAGGCGTATCTTCCATACACTCCCCTCAAGGCCCCAGCTCCAGGTGCAAAAGTACCATGGCAACCCATGTCTATCTAGTTATGTCTACTCCATGCTTGGACTAGCATGGAGGACATGACATGATTTGACATGACCTGTAGAGAACTATGAGCACCCAGCAACTATAAACAATATACACAATATAATAATAAAAATTATTATAACACCCTTACTCGTGAACAAGACCCCAAGATACTTGAACTCCTCCACTTGAGGCAGAATCTCTCCACAAACCTGAAGGGGACAAACCACCCTTTTCCGACTGAGAACCATGGTCTCAGACTTGGAGGTGCTGATCCTCATCCTAGCCGCTTCACACTCGGCTGCAAACCGTCCCAGTGCAAACTGAAGGTCCTGGCTTGATGGAGCCAACAGGACAACATCATCTGCAAAAAGCAGAGACGAGATCCTGTGGTCCCCAAACCAGACTCCCTCCGGCCCCTGGCTGCGCCTAGAAATCCTGTCCATAAAGATAATGAACAGGACCGGTGACAAAGGGCAGCCCTGCTGGAGTCCAACATGCACTGGGAACAGGTCTGACTTACTGCCGGCAATGCGAACCAATGCGAACCCTGCTCCGGTCGTACAGGGACCGGACAGCCCTTAGCAAAGGGCCCCGGACCCCATACTCCCAGAGCACCCCCCACAGGGCGCCACGAGGGACACAGTTGAATGCCTTCTCCAGATCCACAAAACACATGTGGACTGGTTGGGCAAACTCCCATAAACCCTCCAGCACCCTGGAGAGGGTATAGTGAGGGAGCTGGTCCAGTGTTCCACGACCGGGACGAAAACCGCATTGTTCCTCCTGAATCCGAGGTTCAACTATCGGCCGCATTCTCCTCTCCAGTACCCTGGCATAGACTTTCCCGGGGAGGCAGAGGAGTGTGATCCCTCTGTAGTTGGAACACACCCTCCGGTCCCCCTTCTTGAAAAGAGGGACCACCACCCCGGTCTGCCAGTCCAGAGGTACTGTCCCCGACCGCCACGCGATGTTGTAGAGGCGTGTCAACCAAGACAGCCCTACAACATCCAGAGACTTGAGGTATTCAGGGCGTATCTTATCCACCCCCGGTGCCTTGCCACCGAGGAGCTTCCCAACTACCTCAGTGACTTCGGCCCGGGTGATGGATGAGTTCACCTCCGAGCCCTCGGCCCCTGCTTCCTCAGCGGAAGACGTGTCGGTGGGGTTGAGGAGAATAAATGTTACATGGGATGTCCATATCTCGGCCCTCTAAAGGGTCAGGGCCACCAAACCTGGATTCCTGTCTTAATCTGAACACCCCCTAACGGGGTGCAAAGTTTCAATAAGATCAGAGAAACAAACCTAGAGGTGTCCGGAAACCCGCAGTTTCTCCTGGAGGCGTGTGTTCGAATCCCACTTATGGCAGCATTAGTATTGCTTTAAACCTAGGGGGGGAGAAATGAAAAAGATGCTTCTGTAAATCTCCAAGACGTGGAGAAATCAGCATGTTCGTGGCTGAGAAAAGACCTGACTTGCGATATAGGGAAGATTCCACTGAATGCGTGGGTTTGCATTCTCCCTTTGACAGAAACATCATAAAATAAGGGGTTTTCAGGGTGAAGGGACTACTTTGTAGCCAATAAGTGTGAAGTCCACCGCCTCAAGGCAGTGTAATGTGCCCTCTCTAAATTGTCCTGCACAAATAGTTATTTTCTCATATATTAGTGTATCGTGTCAGTCAACAGGTTGCTTGTCTTCTCTCTTTGACAGTGTTGTGATATAAACACAGCATTGTGACTGCGATGCCATGTTTCAAAGCCTAACGTTATTCCCGTGTATTACTATCTGCTGCATTAAGTGTCTGTGTGGATTTGACTTTTCTGACCACCCTTCTACATGTAGTTCATAACTGGTTTGGGGAGAATATTCACACAACTCTTTGGTTTTTTCAGCTACTGGTCGTTCTACTTTTGAATGTACCTTAGGTTCAAAACTCACCATCTGTTGATTCATTGTACAGTATCTCTTTCTTTTTTTTGCTGTTCTGCATGATCTTGTTCAATGGGTTGGCAATCTGGTGAATTTACATGAGTTGCAGTTGCACAGGCATTCACCTCCTCTGTTCCAAGGACAGTTTTAACTTTTTAACTTTCCGTTGAGGCATCCTGATATATAGAAAAATAACATAAGCCGAGAAAATTTGGGTTCTAACATCAATTATTTATTTTGCTAGTAACACAAATTTGCCTGTCCGCTATCCAGTCCCACCTGGCCCTGAGGTCTAGCATTAGCTGTCCATCATTTTTTAAAGGGTTTTTTTACGAACTGACGGCATGGACAGGCACAGACCCACACGCCGTTCACATAAAGAGCAGAAAGCTTTAGGCTTTATTAGTGCTTAATGGGTTCTTTAGGCTGAGCATTCACATGCTGTTATTGGGCAACAGGTTATTTGTGTTTAATATCGTGGAGTGTATTATTTAGCTTGTCTCCCAGTACTGCATTCTTAGTGGCCGTGCTCAGCTCGGTTTACATTTCCGCTGCTCTTCCCCAGTAAGAGCGTGTTACCGTAATGTCCAGGATAAACTGCACTCTTAAGCGTTTGATGTGATTGCTTACAGCGCAATCAAAATACCTAAGACGATCTAAACAATTGATTTAGCAGCTTGACCTATTTTTCTTGATGTCAATTGCTGACTTTAACTTCTCCCGCATCTCATCTTACATCTTCACTTAAGCTAAAACAACTTCCAGAAGTGGGGTTTAGGGAAGACCTGCTTAAACCTGTTTTTCGTCTATCGAGATATCTACATATATTTATGTAATTCCGTGAAGTTTAATACTTCGGGTATGCGAGGCAGACCGCAGTGATGCTGGACAATAACAAACCGTTCTGGGGACGAGGTAAAAGTATGTGTTTTATGTTGGGATCTGTTTACATCTTATAGTGGTGGTCAGAAAAGTCGAATCCACACAGACACTTAATGCAGCAGATGGTAACACACGGGAATAACGTTAGGCTTTGAAACATGGCATCGCAGTCACAATGCTGTGTTTATATCACAACACCGTCAAAGAGAGAAGACAAGCAACCTGTTGACTGACACGATACACTAATATATGAGAAAATAACTATTTGTGCAGGACAATTTAGAGAGGGCACATTACACTGCCTTGAGGCGGTGGACTTCACACTTCTTGGCTACAAAGTAGTCCCTTCACCATGAAAACCCCTGACTCCCACGCACAAATGCCAATACATCTCTTACTGAAACTAAGTGGGATCTCCGTGAAACCAAAGTGGGATCATATGTGTTTTAGTTTGTATTGCTTTGTACCTTTATGAACTCCAATAATTGCAAGTCCATTGTGAAAACATGTCAAAGAAGACCTGCAGAAAGAAATTTGAAGAATTCCCAATGAGCAGGTTTCAAAATAAGAGCAGAAATCCCCGTCGGGGAATCGAACCCCGGTTTTCCGCGTGACAAGCGGAGATACTGGCCACTATACTAACGAGGACCTGATTCCATCATCATTTTATGACCACTTTTTGAAGTTTGTTTTCAGCATACTCACCATTTTTACTCACCATTTTTTCATAAACTTTAAAGTGACTCTTCATCTTAGATTTTAGTACAACCAGTCAGGATGGCCGAAGCGGTCCAAGGCGCTGCGTTCAGGTCGCAGTCTCTCCTGAGGCGTGGGTTCGAATCCCACTTCTGGCAGCATTAGTATTGCTTTAAACCTAGTGGGGAAGAAATGAAAAGATGCTTCTGTAAATCTCCAAGATGTGGAGAAATCAGCATGTTGTGGCTAAGACCTGACTTGCGATATAGGGAAGATTCCACTGAATGCGTGGGTTTGCATTCTCCCTTTGACAGGAAGATCATAAAATCAGGGTTTTCATGGTGAAGGGACTACTTTGTAGCCAAGAAGTGTGAAGTCCACCGCCTCAAGGCAGTGTAATGTGCCCTCTCTAAATTGTCCTGCACAAATAGTTATTTTCTCATATATTAGTGTATCGTGTCAGTCAACAGGTTGCTTGTCTTCTCTTTTGTGTTGTGATATAAACACAGCATTGTGACTGCGATGCCATGTTTCAAAGCCTAACGTTATTCCCGTGTGTTACCATCTGCTGCATTAAGTGTCTGTGTGGATTCGACTTTTCTGACCACCCTTCTACATGTAGTTCATAACTGGTTTGGGGAGAATATTCACACAACTCTTTGTTTTTCAGCTACTGGTCGTTCTACTTTTGAATGTACCTTAGGTTCAAAACTCACCATCTGTTGATTCATTGTACAGTATCTCTTTCTTTTTTGCTGTTCTGCATGATCTTGTTCAATGGGTTGGCAATCTGGTGAATTTACATGAGTTGCAGTTGCACAGGCATTCACCTCCTCTGTTCCAAGGACAGTTTTAACTTTTTAACTTTCCGTTGAGGCATCCTGATATATAGAAAAATAACATAAGCCAAGAAAATTTGGGTTCTAACATCAATTATTTATTTTGCTAACACAAATTTGCCTGTCCGCTATCCAGTCCCACCTGGCCCTGAGGTCTAGCATTAGCTGTCCATCATTTTTTAAAGGGTTTTTTACGAACTGACGGTATGGACAGGCACAGACCCACACGCCGTTTACATAAAGAGCAGAAAGCTTTAGGCTTTATTAGTGCTTAATGGGTTCTTTAGGCTGAGCATTCACATGCTGTTATTGGGCAACAGGTTATTTGTGTTTAATATCGTGGAGTGTATTATTTAGCTTGTCTCCCAGTACTGCATTCTTAGTGGCCGTGCTCAGCTCTGTTTACATTTCCGCTGCTCTTCCCCAGTGAGAGCGTGTTACCGTAATGTCCAGTATAAACTGCACTCTTAAGCGTTTGATGTGATTGCTTACAGCGCAATCAAAATACCTAAGACGATCTAAACAATTGATTTAGCAGCTTGACCTATTTTCCTTGATGTCAATTGCTGACCTTAACTTCTCCCGCACCTCATCTTACATCTTCACTTAAGCTAAAACAACTTCCAGAAGTGGGGTTTAGGGAAGACCTGCTTAAACCTGTTTGCCGTCTATCACGATATCTACATATATTTATGTAATTCCGTGAAGTTTAATACTTCGGGTATGCGAGGAAGACCGCAGTGATGCTGGACAATAAGAAACCGTTCTGGGGACGAGGTAAAAGTATGTGTTTTATGTTGGGATCTGTTTACATCTTATAGTGAGACTAAAACAGGAACATAGGTTAAAGATCAGTGTTAGAGATTGTTCCCTTGCTAGACTTAGTTTGATTGATAACCTACGCTTTGTAAGTTTTAATGGAATCCTTGAATCTGACTCCCACGCACAAATGCCAATACATCTCTTACTGAAACTAAGTGGGATCTCCGTGAAACCAAAGTGGGATCATATGTGTTTTAGTTTGTATTGCTTTGTACCTGTATGAACTCCAATAATTGCAAGTCCATTGTGAAAACATGTCAAAGAAGACCTGCAGAAAGAAATTTGAAGAATTCCCAATGAGCAGGTTTCAAAATAAGAGCAGAACTCCCCGTCGGGGAATCGAACCCCGGTTTTCCGCGTGACAAGCGGAGATACTGGCCACTATACTAACGAGGACCTGATTCCACCATCATTTTATGACCACTTTTTGAAGTTTGTTTTCAGCATACTCACCATTTTTTTCATAAACTTTAAAGTGACTCTTCATCTTAGAATTTAGTACAACCGGTCAGGATGGCCGAGCGGTCCAAGGCGCTGCGTTCAGGTCGCAGTCTCTCCTGGAGGCGTGGGTTCGAATCCCACTTCTGGCAGCATTAGTATTGCTTTAAACCTAGTGGGGAAGAAATGAAAAAGATGCTTCTGTAAATCTCCAAGATGTGGAGAAATCAGCATGTTCGTGGCTAAGACCTGACTTGCGATATAGGGAAGATTCCACTGAATGCGTGGGTTTGCATTCTCCCTTTGACAGGAAGATCATAAAATCAGTGGTTTTCATGGTGAAGGGACTACTTTGTAGCCAAGAAGTGTGAAGTCCACCGCCTCAAGGCAGTGTAATGTGCCCTCTCTAAATTGTCCTGCACAAATAGTTATTTTCTCATATATTAGTGTATCGTGTCAGTCAACAGGTTGCTTGTCTTCTCTCTTTGACGGTGTTGTGATATAAACACAGCATTGTGACTGCGATGCCATGTTTCAAAGCCTAACGTTATTCCCGTGTGTTACCATCTGCTGCATTAAGTGTCTGTGTGGATTCGACTTTTCTGACCACCCTTCTACATGTAGTTCATAACTGGTTTGGGGAGAATATTCACACAACTCTTTGTTTTTTTTCAGCTACTGGTCGTTCTACTTTTGAATGTACCTTAGGTTCAAAACTCACCATCTGTTGATTCATTGTACAGTATCTCTTTCTTTTTTTTGCTGTTCTGCATGATCTTGTTCAATGGGTTGGCAATCTGGTGAATTTACATGAGTTGCAGTTGCACAGGCATTCACCTCCTCTGTTCCAAGGACAGTTTTAACTTTTTAACTTTCCGTTGAGGCATCCTGATATATAGAAAAATAACATAAGCCAAGAAAATTTGGGTTCTAACATCAATTATTTATTTTGCTAGCAACACAAATTTGCCTGTCCGCTATCCAGTCCCACCTGGCCCTGAGGTCTAGCATTAGCTGTCCATCATTTTTTAAAGGGTTTTTTACGAACTGACGGTATGGACAGGCACAGACCCACACGCCGTTTACATAAAGAGCAGAAAGCTTTAGGCTTTATTAGTGCTTAATGGGTTCTTTAGGCTGAGCATTCACATGCTGTTATTGGGCAACAGGTTATTTGTGTTTAATATCGTGGAGTGTATTATTTAGCTTGTCTCCCAGTACTGCATTCTTAGTGGCCGTGCTCAGCTCTGTTTACATTTCCGCTGCTCTTCCCCAGTGAGAGCGTGTTACCGTAATGTCCAGTATAAACTGCACTCTTAAGCGTTTGATGTGATTGCTTACAGCGCAATCAAAATACCTAAGACGATCTAAACAATTGATTTAGCAGCTTGACCTATTTTCCTTGATGTCAATTGCTGACCTTAACTTCTCCCGCACCTCATCTTACATCTTCACTTAAGCTAAAACAACTTCCAGAAGTGGGGTTTAGGGAAGACCTGCTTAAACCTGTTTGCCGTCTATCACGATATCTACATATATTTATGTAATTCCGTGAAGTTTAATACTTGGTATGCGAGGAAGACCGCAGTGATGCTGGACAATAAGAAACCGTTCTGGGGACGAGGTAAAAGTATGTGTTTTATGTTGGGATCTGTTTACATCTTATAGTGAGACTAAAACAGGAACATAGGTTAAAGATCAGTGTTAGAGATTGTTCCCTTGCTAGACTTAGTTTGATTGATAACCTACGCTTTGTAAGTTTTAATGGAATCCTTGAATCTGACTCCCACGCACAAATGCCAATACATCTCTTACTGAAACTAAGTGGGATCTCCGTGAAACCAAAGTGGGATCATATGTGTTTTAGTTTGTATTGCTTTGTACCTGTATGAACTCCAATAATTGCAAGTCCATTGTGAAAACATGTCAAAGAAGACCTGCAGAAAGAAATTTGAAGAATTCCCAATGAGCAGGTTTCAAAATAAGAGCAGAACTCCCCGTCGGGAAATCGAACCCCGGTTTTCCGCGTGACAAGCGGAGATACTGGCCACTATACTAACAAGGACCTGATTCCACCATCATTTTATGACCACTTTTTGAAGTTTGTTTTCAGCATACTCACCATTTTTTTTCATAAACTTTAAAGTGACTCTTCATCTTAGAATTTAGTACAACCAGTCAGGATGGCCGAGCGGTCCAAGGCGCTGCGTTCAGGTCGCAGTCTCTCCTGAGGCGTGGGTTCGAATCCCACTTCTGGCAGCATTAGTATTGCTTTAAACCTAGTGGGGAAGAAATGAAAAAGATGCTTCTGTAAATCTCCAAGATGTGGAGAAATCAGCATGTTCGTGGCTAAGACCTGACTTGCGATATAGGGAAGATTCCACTGAATGCGTGGGTTTGCATTCTCCCTTTGACAGGAAGATCATAAAATCAGTGGTTTTCATGGTGAAGGGACTACTTTGTAGCCAAGAAGTGTGAAGTCCACCGCCTCAAGGCAGTGTAATGTGCCCTCTCTAAATTGTCCTGCACAAATAGTTATTTTCTCATATATTAGTGTATCGTGTCAGTCAACAGGTTGCTTGTCTTCTCTCTTTGTGTGTTGTGATATAAACACAGCATTGTGATGCCATGTTTCAAAGCCTAACGTTATTCCCGTGTGTTACCATCTGCTGCATTAAGTGTCTGTGTGGATTCGACTTTTCTGACCACCCTTCTACATGTAGTTCATAACTGGTTTGGGGAGAATATTCACACAACTCTTTGTTTTTTTTCAGCTACTGGTCGTTCTACTTTTGAATGTACCTTAGGTTCAAAACTCACCATCTGTTGATTCATTGTACAGTATCTCTTTCTTTTTGCTGTTCTGCATGATCTTGTTCAATGGGTTGGCAATCTGGTGAATTTACATGAGTTGCAGTTGCACAGGCATTCACCTCCTCTGTTCCAAGGACAGTTTTAACTTTTTAACTTTCCGTTGAGGCATCCTGATATATAAAAAAATAACATAAGCCAAGAAAATTTGGGTTCTAACATCAATTATTTATTTTGCTAGCAACACAAATTTGCCTGTCCGCTATCCAGTCCCACCTGGCCCTGAGGTCTAGCATTAGCTGTCCATCATTTTTTAAAGGGTTTTTTACGAACTGACGGTATGGACAGGCACAGACCCACACGCCGTTTACATAAAGAGCAGAAAGCTTTAGGCTTTATTAGTGCTTAATGGGTTCTTTAGGCTGAGCATTCACATGCTGTTATTGGGCAACAGGTTATTTGTGTTTAATATCGTGGAGTGTATTATTTAGCTTGTCTCCCAGTACTGCATTCTTAGTGGCCGTGCTCAGCTCTGTTTACATTTCCGCTGCTCTTCCCCAGTGAGAGCGTGTTACCGTAATGTCCAGTATAAACTGCACTCTTAAGCGTTTGATGTGATTGCTTACAGCGCAATCAAAATACCTAAGACGATCTAAACAATTGATTTAGCAGCTTGACCTATTTTCCTTGATGTCAATTGCTGACCTTAACTTCTCCCACCTCATCTTACATCTTCACTTAAGCTAAAACAACTTCCAGAAGTGGGGTTTAGGAAGACCTGCTTAAACCTGTTTGCCGTCTATCACGATATCTACATATATTTATGTAATTCCGTGAAGTTTAATACTTCGGGTATGCGAGGAAGACCGCAGTGATGCTGGACAATAAGAAACCGTTCTGGGGACGAGGTAAAAGTATGTGTTTTATGTTGGGATCTGTTTACATCTTATAGTGAGACTAAAACAGGAACATAGGTTAAAGATCAGTGTTAGAGATTGTTCCCTTGCTAGACTTAGTTTGATTGATAACCTACGCTTTGTAAGTTTTAATGGAATCCTTGAATCTGACTCCCACGCACAAATGCCAATACATCTCTTACTGAAACTAAGTGGGATCTCCGTGAAACCAAAGTGGGATCATATGTGTTTTAGTTTGTATTGCTTTGTACCTGTATGAACTCCAATAATTGCAAGTCCATTGTGAAAACATGTCAAAGAAGACCTGCAGAAAGAAATTTGAAGAATTCCCAATGAGCAGGTTTCAAAATAAGAGCAGAACTCCCCGTCGGGGAATCGAACCCCGGTTTTCCGCGTGACAAGCGGAGATAATGGCCACTATACTAACGAGGACCTGATTCCATCATCATTTTATGACCACTTTTTGAAGTTTGTTTTCAGCATACTCACCATTTTTTTTCATAAACTTTAAAGTGACTCTTCATCTTAGAATTTAGTACAACCAGTCAGGATGGCCGAGCGGTCCAAGGCGCTGCGTTCAGGTCGCAGTCTCTCCTGGAGGCGTGGGTTCGAATCCCACTTCTGGCAGCATTAGTATTGCTTTAAACCTAGTGGGGAAGAAATGAAAAAGATGCTTCTGTAAATCTCCAAGATGTGGAGAAATCAGCATGTTCGTGGCTAAGACCTGACTTGCGATATAGGGAAGATTCCACTGAATGCGTGGGTTTGCATTCTCCCTTTGACAGGAACATCATAAAATCAGGGTTTTTCATGGTGAAGGGACTACTTTGTAGCCAAGAAGTGTGAAGTCCACCGCCTCAAGGCAGTGTAATGTGCCCTCTCTAAATTGTCCTGCACAAATAGTTATTTTCTCATATATTAGTGTATCGTGTCAGTCAACAGGTTGCTTGTCTTCTCTCTTTCGGTGTTGTGATATAAACACAGCATTGTGACTGCGATGCCATGTTTCAAAGCCTAACGTTATTCCCGTGTGTTACCATCTGCTGCATTAAGTGTCTGTGTGGATTCGACTTTTCTGACCACCCTTCTACATGTAGTTCATAACTGGTTTGGGGAGAATATTCACACAACTCTTTGTTTTTTTTCAGCTACTGGTCGTTCTACTTTTGAATGTACCTTAGGTTCAAAACTCACCATCTGTTGATTCATTGTACAGTATCTCTTTCTTTTTTGCTGTTCTGCATGATCTTGTTCAATGGGTTGGCAATCTGGTGAATTTACATGAGTTGCAGTTGCACAGGCATTCACCTCCTCTGTTCCAAGGACAGTTTTAACTTTTAACTTTCCGTTGAGGCATCCTGATATATAGAAAAATAACATAAGCCAAGAAAATTTGGGTTCTAACATCAATTATTTATTTTGCTAGCAACACAAATTTGCCTGTCCGCTATCCAGTCCCACCTGGCCCTGAGGTCTAGCATTAGCTGTCCATCATTTTTAAAGGGTTTTTACGAACTGGCGGTATGGACAGGCACAGACCCACGCCCGTTTACATAAAGAGCAGAAAGCTTTAGGCTTTATTAGTGCTTAATGGGTTCTTTAGGCTGAGCATTCACATGCTGTTATTGGGCAACAGGTTATTTGTGTTTAATATCGTGGAGTGTATTATTTAGCTTGTCTCCCAGTACTGCATTCTTAGTGGCCGTGCTCAGCTCTGTTTACATTTCGCTGCTCTTCCCCAGTGAGCGTGTTACCGTAATGTCCAGTATAAACTGCACTCTTAAGCGTTTGATGTGATTGCTTACAGCGCAATCAAAATACCTAAGACGATCTAAACAATTGATTTAGCAGCTTGACCTATTTTCCTTGATGTCAATTGCTGACCTTAACTTCTCCGCACCTCATCTTACATCTTCACTTAAGCTAAAACAACTTCCAGAAGTGGGGTTTAGGGAAGACCTGCTTAAACCTGTTTGCCGTCTATCACGATATCTACATATATTTATGTAATTCCGTGAAGTTTAATACTTCGGGTATGCGAGGAAGACCGCAGTGATGCTGGACAATAAGAAACCGTTCTGGGGGGAGGTAAAAGTATGTGTTTTATGTTGGGATCTGTTTACATCTTATAGTGAGACTAAAACAGGAACATAGGTTAAAGATCAGTGTTAGAGATTGTTCCCTTGCTAGACTTAGTTTGATTGATAACCTACGCTTTGTAAGTTTTAATGGAATCCTTGAATCTGACTCCCACGCACAAATGCCAATACATCTCTTACTGAAACTAAGTGGGATCTCCGTGAAACCAAAGTGGGATCATATGTGTTTTAGTTTGTATTGCTTTGTACCTGTATGAACTCCAATAATTGCAAGTCCATTGTGAAAACATGTCAAAGAAGACCTGCAGAAAGAAATTTGAAGAATTCCCAATGAGCAGGTTTCAAAATAAGAAGCAGAACTCCCCGTCGGGAAATCGAACCCCGGTTTTCCGCGTGACAAGCGGAGATACTGGCCACTATACTAACAAGGACCTGATTCCATCATCATTTTATGACCACTTTTTGAAGTTTGTTTTCAGCATACTCACCATTTTTTTTCATAAACTTTAAAGTGACTCTTCATCTTAGAATTTAGTACAACCAGTGAGGATGGCCAAGCGGTCCAAGGCGCTGCGTTCAGGTCGCAGTCTCTCCTGGAGGCGTGGGTTCGAATCCCACTTCTGGCAGCATTAGTATTGCTTTAAACCTAGTGGGGAAGAAATGAAAAAGATGCTTCTGTAAATCTCCAAGATGTGGAGAAATCAGCATGTTCGTGGCTAAGACCTGACTTGCGATATAGGGAAGATTCCACTGAATGCGTGGGTTTGCATTCTCCCTTTGACAGGAACATCATAAAATCAGTGGTTTTCATGGTGAAGGGACTACTTTGTAGCCAAGAAGTGTGAAGTCCACCGCCTCAAGGCAGTGTAATGTGCCCTCTCTAAATTGTCCTGCACAAATAGTTATTTTCTCATATATTAGTGTATCGTGTCAGTCAACAGGTTGCTTGTCTTCTCTCTTTGACGGTGTTGTGATATAAACACAGCATTGTGACTGCGATGCCATGTTTCAAAGCCTAACGTTATTCCCGTGTGTTACCATCTGCTGCATTAAGTGTCTGTGTGGATTCGACTTTTCTGACCACCCTTCTACATGTAGTTCATAACTGGTTTGGGGAGAATATTCACACAACTCTTTGTTTTTTTTCAGCTACTGGTCGTTCTACTTTTGAATGTACCTTAGGTTCAAAACTCACCATCTGTTGATTCATTGTACAGTATCTCTTTCTTTTTTTGCTGTTCTGCATGATCTTGTTCAATGGGTTGGCAATCTGGTGAATTTACATGAGTTGCAGTTGCACAGGAATTCACCTCCTCTGTTCCAAGGACAGTTTTAACTTTTTAACTTTCCGTTGAGGCATCCTGATATATAAAAAAAATAACATAAGCCAAGAAAATTTGGGTTCTAACATCAATTATTTATTTTGCTAGCAACACAAATTTGCCTGTCCGCTATCCAGTCCCACCTGGCCCTGAGGTCTAGCATTAGCTGTCCATCATTTTTAAAGGGTTTTTACAACTGACGGTATGGACAGGCACAGACCCACACGTTTACATAAAGAGCAGAAAGCTTTAGGCTTTATTAGTGCTTAATGGGTTCTTTAGGCTGAGCATTCACATGCTGTTATTGGGCAACAGGTTATTTGTGTTTAATATGGAGTGTATTATTTAGCTTGTCTCCCAGTACTGCATTCTTAGTGGCCGTGCTCAGCTCTGTTTACATTTCCGCTGCTCTTCCCCAGTGAGAGCGTGTTACCGTAATGTCCAGTATAAACTGCACTCTTAAGCGTTTGATGTGATTGCTTACAGCGCAATCAAAATACCTAAGACGATCTAAACAATTGATTTAGCAGCTTGACCTATTTTCCTTGATGTCAATTGCTGACCTTAACTTCTCCCGCACCTCATCTTACATCTTCACTTAAGCTAAAACAACTTCCAGAAGTGGGGTTTAGGAAGACCTGCTTAAACCTGTTTGCCGTCTATCACGATATCTACATATATTTATGTAATTCCGTGAAGTTTAATACTGGTATGCGAGGAAGACCGCAGTGATGCTGGACAATAAGAAACCGTTCTGGGGACGAGGTAAAAGTATGTGTTTTATGTTGGGATCTGTTTACATCTTATAGTGAGACTAAAACAGGAACATAGGTTAAAGATCAGTGTTAGAGATTGTTCCCTTGCTAGACTTAGTTTGATTGATAACCTCGCTTTGTAAGTTTTAATGGAATCCTTGAATCTGACTCCCACGCACAAATGCCAATACATCTCTTACTGAAACTAAGTGGGATCTCCGTGAAACCAAAGTGGGATCATATGTGTTTTAGTTTGTATTGCTTTGTACCTGTATGAACTCCAATAATTGCAAGTCCATTGTGAAAACATGTCAAAGAAGACCTGCAGAAAGAAATTTGAAGAATTCCCAATGAGCAGGTTTCAAAATAAGAGCAGAACTCCCGTCGGAATCGAACCCCGGTTTTCCGCGTGACAAGCGGAGATACTGGCCACTATACTAACGAGGACCTGATTCCATCATCATTTTATGACCACTTTTTGAAGTTTGTTTTCAGCATACTCACCATTTTTTTTAAACTTTAAAGTGACTCTTCATCTTAGAATTTAGTACAACCAGTCAGGATGGCCGGCGGTCCAAGGCGCTGCGTTCAGGTCGCAGTCTCTCCTGGAGGCGTGGGTTCGAATCCCACTTCTGGCAGCATTAGTATTGCTTTAAACCTAGTGGGGAAGAAATGAAAAAGATGCTTCTGTAAATCTCCAAGATGTGGAGAAATCAGCATGTTCGTGGCTAAGACCTGACTTGCGATATAGGGAAGATTCCACTGAATGCGTGGGTTTGCATTCTCCCTTTGACAGGAACATCATAAAATCAGGGTTTTTCATGGTGAAGGGACTACTTTGTAGCCAAGAAGTGTGAAGTCCACCGCCTCAAGGCAGTGTAATGTGCCCTCTCTAAATTGTCCTGCACAAATAGTTATTTTCTCATATATTAGTGTATCGTGTCAGTCAACAGGTTGCTTGTCTTCTCTCTTTGACGGTGTTGTGATATAAACACAGCATTGTGACTGCGATGCCATGTTTCAAAGCCTAACGTTATTCCCGTGTGTTACCATCTGCTGCATTAAGTGTCTGTGTGGATTCGACTTTTCTGACCACCCTTCTACATGTAGTTCATAACTGGTTTGGGAGAATATTCACACAACTCTTTGTTTTTTTTCAGCTACTGGTCGTTCTACTTTTGAATGTACCTTAGGTTCAAAACTCACCATCTGTTGATTCATTGTACAGTATCTCTTTCTTTTTTTTGCTGTTCTGCATGATCTTGTTCAATGGGTTGGCAATCTGGTGAATTTACATGAGTTGCAGTTGCACAGGAATTCACCTCCTCTGTTCCAAGGACAGTTTTAACTTTTTAACTTTCCGTTGAGGCATCCTGATATATAAAAAAATAACATAAGCCAAGAAAATTTGGGTTCTAACATCAATTATTTATTTTGCTAGCAACACAAATTTGCCTGTCCGCTATCCAGTCCCACCTGGCCCTGAGGTCTAGCATTAGCTGTCCATCATTTTTTAAAGGGTTTTTTACGAACTGACGGTATGGACAGGCACAGACCCACACGCCGTTTACATAAAGAGCAGAAAGCTTTAGGCTTTATTAGTGCTTAATGGGTTCTTTAGGCTGAGCATTCACATGCTGTTATTGGGCAACAGGTTATTTGTGTTTAATATCGTGGAGTGTATTATTTAGCTTGTCTCCCAGTACTGCATTCTTAGTGGCCGTGCTCAGCTCTGTTTACATTTCCGCTGCTCTTCCCCAGTGAGAGCGTGTTACCGTAATGTCCAGTATAAACTGCACTCTTAAGCGTTTGATGTGATTGCTTACAGCGCAATCAAAATACCTAAGACGATCTAAACAATTGATTTAGCAGCTTGACCTATTTTCCTTGATGTCAATTGCTGACCTTAACTTCTCCCGCACCTCATCTTACATCTTCACTTAAGCTAAAACAACTTCCAGAAGTGGGGTTTAGGAAGACCTGCTTAAACCTGTTTGCCGTCTATCACGATATCTACATATATTTATGTAATTCCGTGAAGTTTAATACTTGGTATGCGAGGAAGACCGCAGTGATGCTGGACAATAAGAAACCGTTCTGGGGACGAGGTAAAAGTATGTGTTTTATGTTGGGATCTGTTTACATCTTATAGTGAGACTAAAACAGGAACATAGGTTAAAGATCAGTGTTAGAGATTGTTCCCTTGCTAGACTTAGTTTGATTGATAACCTACGCTTTGTAAGTTTTAATGGAATCCTTGAATCTGACTCCCACGCACAAATGCCAATACATCTCTTACTGAAACTAAGTGGGATCTCCGTGAAACCAAAGTGGGATCATATGTGTTTTAGTTTGTATTGCTTTGTACCTGTATGAACTCCAATAATTGCAAGTCCATTGTGAAAACATGTCAAAGAAGACCTGCAGAAAGAAATTTGAAGAATTCCCAATGAGCAGGTTTCAAAATAAGAGCAGAACTCCCCGTCGGGGAATCGAACCCCGGTTTTCCGCGTGACAAGCGGAGATACTGGCCACTATACTAACGAGGACCTGATTCCACCATCATTTTATGACCACTTTTTGAAGTTTGTTTTCAGCATACTCACCATTTTTTTTCATAAACTTTAAAGTGACTCTTCATCTTAGAATTTAGTACAACCAGTCAGGATGGCCGAGCGGTCCAAGGCGCTGCGTTCAGGTCGCAGTCTCTCCTGGAGGCGTGGGTTCGAATCCCACTTCTGGCAGCATTAGTATTGCTTTAAACCTAGTGGGAAGAAATGAAAAGATGCTTCTGTAAATCTCCAAGATGTGGAGAAATCAGCATGTTCGTGGCTAAGACCTGACTTGCGATATAGGGAAGATTCCACTGAATGCGTGGGTTTGCATTCTCCTTTGACAGGAAGATCATAAAATCAGTGGTTTTCATGGTGAAGGGACTACTTTGTAGCCAAGAAGTGTGAAGTCCACCGCCTCAAGGCAGTGTAATGTGCCCTCTCTAAATTGTCCTGCACAAATAGTTATTTTCTCATATATTAGTGTATCGTGTCAGTCAACAGGTTGCTTGTCTTCTCTCTTTGACGGTGTTGTGATATAAACACAGCATTGTGACTGCGATGCCATGTTTCAAAGCCTAACGTTATTCCGTGTGTTACCATCTGCTGCATTAAGTGTCTGTGTGGATTCGACTTTTCTGACCACCCTTCTACATGTAGTTCATAACTGGTTTGGGGAGAATATTCACACAACTCTTTGTTTTTCAGCTACTGGTCGTTCTACTTTTGAATGTACCTTAGGTTCAAAACTCACCATCTGTTGATTCATTGTACAGTATCTCTTTCTTTTTTTGCTGTTCTGCATGATCTTGTTCAATGGGTTGGCAATCTGGTGAATTTACATGAGTTGCAGTTGCACAGGCATTCACCTCCTCTGTTCCAAGGACAGTTTTAACTTTTTAACTTTCCGTTGAGGCATCCTGATATATAGAAAATAACATAAGCCAAGAAAATTTGGGTTCTAACATCAATTATTTATTTTGCTAGCAACACAAATTTGCCTGTCCGCTATCCAGTCCCACCTGGCCCTGAGGTCTAGCATTAGCTGTCCATCATTTTTTAAAGGGTTTTTTACGAACTGACGGTATGGACAGGCACAGACCCACACGCCGTTTACATAAAGAGCAGAAAGCTTTAGGCTTTATTAGTGCTTAATGGGTTCTTTAGGCTGAGCATTCACATGCTGTTATTGGGCAACAGGTTATTTGTGTTTAATATCGTGGAGTGTATTATTTAGCTTGTCTCCCAGTACTGCATTCTTAGTGGCCGTGCTCAGCTCTGTTTACATTTCCGCTGCTCTTCCCCAGTGAGAGCGTGTTACCGTAATGTCCAGTATAAACTGCACTCTTAAGCGTTTGATGTGATTGCTTACAGCGCAATCAAAATACCTAAGACGATCTAAACAATTGATTTAGCAGCTTGACCTATTTTCCTTGATGTCAATTGCTGACCTTAACTTCTCCCGCACCTCATCTTACATCTTCACTTAAGCTAAAACAACTTCCAGAAGTGGGGTTTAGGGAAGACCTGCTTAAACCTGTTTGCCGTCTATCACGATATCTACATATATTTATGTAATTCCGTGAAGTTTAATACTTGGGTATGCGAGGAAGACCGCAGTGATGCTGGACAATAAGAAACCGTTCTGGGGGCGAGGTAAAAGTATGTGTTTTATGTTGGGATCTGTTTACATCTTATAGTGAGACTAAAACAGGAACATAGGTTAAAGATCAGTGTTAGAGATTGTTCCCTTGCTAGACTTAGTTTGATTGATAACCTACGCTTTGTAAGTTTTAATGGAATCCTTGAATCTGACTCCCACGCACAAATGCCAATACATCTCTTACTGAAACTAAGTGGGATCTCCGTGAAACCAAAGTGGGATCATATGTGTTTTAGTTTGTATTGCTTTGTACCTGTATGAACTCCAATAATTGCAAGTCCATTGTGAAAACATGTCAAAGAAGACCTGCAGAAAGAAATTTGAAGAATTCCCAATGAGCAGGTTTCAAAATAAGAGCAGAACTCCCCGTCGGGGAATCGAACCCCGGTTTTCCGCGTGACAAGCGGAGATACTGGCCACTATACTAACGAGGACCTGATTCCACCATCATTTTATGACCACTTTTTGAAGTTTGTTTTCAGCATACTCACCATTTTTTTTCATAAACTTTAAAGTGACTCTTCATCTTAGAATTTAGTACAACCAGTCAGGATGGCCGAGCGGTCCAAGGCGCTGCGTTCAGGTCGCAGTCTCTCCTGGAGGCGTGGGTTCGAATCCCACTTCTGGCAGCATTAGTATTGCTTTAAACCTAGTGGGGAAGAAATGAAAAAGATGCTTCTGTAAATCTCCAAGATGTGGAGAAATCAGCATGTTCGTGGCTAAGACCTGACTTGTGATATAGGGAAGATTCCACTGAATGCGTGGGTTTGCATTCTCCCTTTGACAGGAAGATCATAAAATCAGTGGTTTTCATGGTGAAGGGACTACTTTGTAGCCAAGAAGTGTGAAGTCCACCGCCTCAAGGCAGTGTAATGTGCCCTCTCTAAATTGTCCTGCACAAATAGTTATTTTCTCATATATTAGTGTATCGTGTCAGTCAACAGGTTGCTTGTCTTCTCTCTTTCGGTGTTGTGATATAAACACAGCATTGTGACTGCGATGCCATGTTTCAAAGCCTAACGTTATTCCCGTGTGTTACCATCTGCTGCATTAAGTGTCTGTGTGGATTCGACTTTTCTGACCACCCTTCTACCTGTAGTTCATAACTGGTTTGGGAGAATATTCACACAACTCTTTGGTTTTTTTCAGCTACTGGTCGTTCTACTTTTGAATGTACCTTAGGTTCAAAACTCACCATCTGTTGATTCATTGTACAGTATCTCTTTCTTTTTTTTGCTGTTCTGCATGATCTTGTTCAATGGGTTGGCAATCTGGTGAATTTACATGAGTTGCAGTTGCACAGGAATTCACCTCCTCTGTTCCAAGGACAGTTTTAACTTTTTAACTTTCCGTTGAGGCATCCTGATATATAAAAAAATAACATAAGCCAAGAAAATTTGGGTTCTAACATCAATTATTTATTTTGCTAGCAACACAAATTTGCCTGTCCGCTATCCAGTCCCACCTGGCCCTGAGGTCTAGCATTAGCTGTCCATCATTTTTTAAAGGGTTTTTTACGAACTGACGGTATGGACAGGCACAGACCCACACGCTGCTTACATAAAGAGCAGAAAGCTTTAGGCTTTATTAGTGCTTAATGGGTTCTTTAGGCTGAGCATTCACATGCTGTTATTGGGCAACAGGTTATTTGTGTTTAATATCGTGGAGTGTATTATTTAGCTTGTCTCCCAGTACTGCATTCTTAGTGGCCGTGCTCAGCTCTGTTTACATTTCCGCTGCTCTTCCCAGTGAGAGCGTGTTACCGTAATGTCCAGTATAAACTGCACTCTTAAGCGTTTGATGTGATTGCTTACAGCGCAATCAAAATACCTAAGACGATCTAAACAATTGATTTAGCAGCTTGACCTATTTTCCTTGATGTCAATTGCTGACCTTAACTTCTCCGCACCTCATCTTACATCTTCACTTAAGCTAAAACAACTTCCAGAAGTGGGGTTTAGGGAAGACCTGCTTAAACCTGTTTGCCGTCTATCACGATATCTACATATATTTATGTAATTCCGTGAAGTTTAATACTTGGGTATGCGAGGAAGACCGCAGTGATGCTGGACAATAAGAAACCGTTCTGGGGAGGTAAAAGTATGTGTTTTATGTTGGGATCTGTTTACATCTTATAGTGAGACTAAAACAGGAACATAGGTTAAAGATCAGTGTTAGAGATTGTTCCCTTGCTAGACTTAGTTTGATTGATAACCTACACTTTGTAAGTTTTAATGGAATCCTTGAATCTGACTCCCACGCACAAATGCCAATACATCTCTTACTGAAACTAAGTGGGATCTCCGTGAAACCAAAGTGGGATCATATGTGTTTTAGTTTGTATTGCTTTGTACCTGTATGAACTCCAATAATTGCAAGTCCATTGTGAAAACATGTCAAAGAAGACCTGCAGAAAGAAATTTGAAGAATTCCCAATGAGCAGGTTTCAAAATAAGAGCAGAACTCCCCGTCGGGGAATCGAACCCCGGTTTTCCGCGTGACAAGCGGAGATACTGGCCACTATACTAACGAGGACCTGATTCCACCATCATTTTATGACCACTTTTGAAGTTTGTTTTCAGCATACTCACCATTTTTTTTCATAAACTTTAAAGTGACTCTTCATCTTAGAATTTAGTACAACCAGTCAGGATGGCCGAGCGGTCCAAGGCGCTGCGTTCAGGTCGCAGTCTCTCCTGGAGGCGTGGGTTCGAATCCCACTTCTGGCAGCATTAGTATTGCTTTAAACCTAGTGGGGAAGAAATGAAAAAGATGCTTCTGTAAATCTCCAAGATGTGGAGAAATCAGCATGTTCGTGGCTAAGACCTGACTTGTGATATAGGGAAGATTCCACTGAATGCGTGGGTTTGCATTCTCTTTGACAGGAAGATCATAAAATCAGTGGTTTTCATGGTGAAGGGACTACTTTTAGCCAAGAAGTGTGAAGTCCACCGCCTCAAGGCAGTGTAATGTGCCCTCTCTAAATTGTCCTGCACAAATAGTTATTTTCTCATATATTAGTGTATCGTGTCAGTCAACAGGTTGCTTGTCTTCTCTCTTTGGCGGTGTTGTGATATAAACACAGCATTGTGACTGCGATGCCATGTTTCAAAGCCTAACGTTATTCCCGTGTGTTACCATCTGCTGCATTAAGTGTCTGTGTGGATTCGACTTTTCTGACCACCCTTCTACCTGTAGTTCATAACTGGTTTGGGAGAATATTCACACAACTCTTTGTTTTTTTTCAGCTACTGGTCGTTCTACTTTTGAATGTACCTTAGGTTCAAAACTCACCATCTGTTGATTCATTGTACAGTATCTCTTTCTTTTTTTGCTGTTCTGCATGATCTTGTTCAATGGGTTGGCAATCTGGTGAATTTACATGAGTTGCAGTTGCACAGGAATTCACCTCCTCTGTTCCAAGGACAGTTTTAACTTTTAACTTTCCGTTGAGGCATCCTGATATATAAAAAAAATAACATAAGCCAAGAAAATTTGGGTTCTAACATCAATTATTTATTTTGCTAGCAACACAAATTTGCCTGTCCGCTATCCAGTCCCACCTGGCCCTGAGGTCTAGCATTAGCTGTCCATCATTTTTTAAAGGTTTTTTTACGAACTGACGGTATGGACAGGCACAGACCCACACGCCGCTTACATAAAGAGCAGAAAGCTTTAGGCTTTATTAGTGCTTAATGGGTTCTTTAGGCTGAGCATTCACATGCTGTTATTGGGCAACAGGTTATTTGTGTTTAATATCGTGGAGTGTATTATTTAGCTTGTCTCCCAGTACTGCATTCTTAGTGGCCGTGCTCAGCTCTGTTTACATTTCCGCTGCTCTTCCCCAGTGAGAGCGTGTTACCGTAATGTCCAGTATAAACTGCACTCTTATGCGTTTGATGTGATTGCTTACAGCGCAATCAAAATACCTAAGACGATCTAAACAATTGATTTAGCAGCTTGACCTATTTTCCTTGATGTCAATTGCTGACCTTAACTTCTCCCGCACTTTCATCTTACATCTTCACTTAAGCTAAAACAACTTCCAGAAGTGGGGTTTAGGAAGACCTGCTTAAACCTGTTTGCCGTCTATCACGATATCTACATATATTTATGTAATTCCGTGAAGTTTAATACTTGGGTATGCGAGGAAGACCGCAGTGATGCTGGACAATAAGAAACCGTTCTGGGGACGAGGTAAAAGTATGTGTTTTATGTTGGGATCTGTTTACATCTTATAGTGAGACTAAAACAGGAACATAGGTTAAAGATCAGTGTTAGAGATTGTTCCCTTGCTAGACTTAGTTTGATTGATAACCTATGCTTTGTAAGTTTTTATGGAATCCTTGAATCTGACTCCCACGCACAAATGCCAATACATCTCTTACTGAAACTAAGTGGGATCTCCGTGAAACCAAAGTGGGATCATATGTGTTTTAGTTTGTATTGCTTTGTACCTGTATGAACTCCAATAATTGCAAGTCCATTGTGAAAACATGTCAAAGAAGACCTGCAGAAAGAAATTTGAAGAATTCCCAATGAGCAGGTTTCAAAATAAGAGCAGAACTCCTGTCGGAGAATGGAACCCCGGTTTTCCGCGTGACAAGCGGAGATACTGGCCACTATACTAACGAGGACCTGATTCCATCATCATTTTATGACCACTTTTTGAAGTTTGTTTTCAGCATACTCACCATTTTTTTTCATAAACTTTAAAGTGACTCTTCATCTTAGAATTTAGTACAACCAGTCAGGATGGCCGAGCGGTCCAAGGCGCTGCGTTCAGGTCGCAGTCTCTCCTGAGGCGTGGGTTCGAATCCCACTTCTGGCAGCATTAGTATTGCTTTAAACCTAGTGGGGAAGAAATGAAAAAGATGCTTCTGTAAATCTCCAAGATGTGGAGAAATCAGCATGTTCGTAGCTAAGACCTGACTTGCGATATAGGAAGATTCCACTGAATGCGTGGGTTTGCATTCTCTCTTTGACAGGAACATCATAAAATCAGGGTTTTCATGGTGAAGGGACTACTTTGTAGCCAAGAAGTGTGAAGTCCACCGCCTCAAGGCAGTGTAATGTGCCTCTCTAAATTGTCCTGCACAAATAGTTATTTTCTCATATATTAGTGTATCGTGTCAGTCAACAGGTTGCTTGTCTTCTCTCTTTGACGGTGTTGTGATATAAACACAGCATTGTGACTGTGGTGCCATGTTTCAAAGCCTAACGTTATTCCCGTGTGTTACCATCTGCTGCATTAAGTGTCTGTGTGGATTCGACTTTTCTGACCACCCTTCTACCTGGAGTTCATAACTGGTTTGGGAGAATATTCACACAACTCTTTGTTTTTTTTCAGCTACTGGTCGTTCTACTTTTGAATGTACCTTAGGTTCAAAACTCACCATCTGTTGATTCATTGTACAGTAACTCTTTCTTTTTTTGCTGTTCTGCATGATCTTGTTCAATGGGTTGACAATCTGGTGAATTTACATGAGTTGCAGTTGCACAGGCATTCACCTCCTCTGTTCCAAGGACAGTTTTAACTTTTAACTTTCCGTTGAGGCATCCTGATATATAGAAAAATAACATAAGCCAAGAAAATTTGGGTTCTAACATCAATTATTTATTTTGCTAGCAACACAAATTTGCCTGTCCGCTATCCAGTCCCACCTGGCCCTGAGGTCTAGCATTAGCTGTCCATCATTTTTAAAGGGTTTTTACGAAAGTGACGGCATGGACAGGCACAGACCCACACGCCGTTACATAAAGAGCAGAAAGCTTTAGGCTTTATTAGTGCTTAATGGGTTCTTTAGGCTGAGCATTCACATGCTGTTATTGGGCAACAGGTTATTTGTGTTTAATATCGTGGAGTGTATTATTTAGCTTGTCTCCCAGTACTGCATTCTTAGTGGCCGTGCTCAGCTCTGTTTACATTTCCGCTGCTCTTCCCCAGTGAGGCGTGTTACCGTAATGTCCAGTATAAACTGCACTCTTAAGCGTTTGATGTGATTGCTTGCAGCGCAATCAAAATACTTAAGACGATCTAAACAGCTTGACCTATTTTCATTGATGTCAATTGCTGACCTTAACTTCTCCCGCACTTTATCTTACATCTTCACTTAAGCTAAAACAACTTCCTGAAGTGGGGTTCAGGAAAACCTGCTTAAACCTGTTTGCCGTCTATCCCGATATCTACATATATTTATGTAATTCCGTGAAGTTTAATACGGTAGAGCAGACCGCAGTGATGGTGGACACTAAGATACCGTCCTGGGGACGAGGTAAAAGTATGTGTTTTATGTTGAGATCTGTTTACATCTTAAAGTGAGACTAAAACTGGAACATAGGTTAAAGATCAGTGTTAGAGATTGTTCCCTTGCTAGACTTAGTTTGATTGATAACCTATGCTTTGTAAGTTTTTATGGAATCCTTGAATCTGACTCCCACGCACAAATGCCAATACATCTCTTACTGAAACTAAGTGGGATCTCCGTGAAACCAAAGTGGGATCATATGGGTTTTATTTTCATTGCTTTGTACCTGTATGAACTCCAATAATTGCAAGTCCATTGTGAAAACATGTCAAAGAAGACCTGCAGAAAGAAATTTGAAGAATTCCCAATGAGCAGGTTTCAAAATAAAAGCAGAACTCCCTGTCGGAGAATGGAACCCCAGTTTTCAGCGTGACAAGTGGAGATACTGGCCACTATACTAACGAGGACCTGATTCCACCATCATTTTATGACCACTTTTTGAAGTTTGTTTTCAGTATACTTACCATTTTTTTCATAAACTTTAAAGTGACTCTTCATCTTAGAGTTTAAGACAAGCAGTCAGGATGGCCGAGCGGTCCAAGGCGCTGCGTTCAGGTCGCAGTCTCTCCTGGAGGCGTGGGTTCGAATCCCACTTCTGGCAGCATTAGTATTGCTTTAAACCTAGTGGGGAAGAAATGAAAAAGATGCTTCTGTAAATCTCCAAGACGTGGAGAAATCAGCATGTTCGTAGCTAAGACCTGACTTGCGATATAGAGAAGATTCCACTGAATGCGTGGGTTTGCATTCTCTCTTTGACAGGAACATCATAAAATCAGGGTTTTCAGGGTGAAGGGCTACTTGTAGCCAAGAAGTGTGAAGTCCACCGCCTCAAGGCAGTGTAATGTGCCCTCTCTAAATTGTCCTGCACAAAAGGTTATTTTCTCATATATTAGTGTATCGTGTCAGTCAACAGGTTGCTTGTCTTCTCTCTTGACGGTGTTGTGATATAAACACAGCATTGTGACTGTGGTGCCATGTTTCAAAGCCTAACGTTATTCCCGTGTGTTACCATCTGCTGCATTAAGTGTCTGTGTGGATTCGACTTTTCTGACCACCCTTCTACCTGGAGTTCATAACTGGTTTGGAGAGAATATTCACACAACTCTCTGGTTTTTTCAGCTACTGGTCGTTCTACTTTTGAATGTACCTTAGGTTCAAAACTCACCATCTGTTGATTCATTGTACAGTATCTTTTTTTTTTTTTTTGCTGTTCTGCATGATCTTGTTCAATGGGTTGACAATCTGGTGAATTTACATGAGTTGCAGTTGCACAGGCATTCACCTCCTCTGTTCCAAGGACAGTTTTAACTTTTAACTTTCCGTTGAGGCATCCTGATATATAGAAAAATAACATAAGCCAAGAAAATTTGGGTTCTAACATCAATTATTTATTTTGCTAGCAACACAAATTTGCCTGTCCGCTATCCAGTCCCACCTGGCCCTGAGGTCTAGCATTAGCTGTCCGTCATTTTTTAAGGGTTTTTTTACAAAGTGACGGCATGGACAGGCACAGACCGACACGCTCACATAAAGAGCAGAAAGCTTTAGGCTTTATTAGTGCTTAATGGGTTCTTTAGGCTGAGCATTCACATGCTGTTATTGGGCAACCGGTTATTTGTGTTTAATATCGTGGAGTGTATTATTTAGCTTGTCTCCCAGTACCGCATTCTTAGTGGCCGTGCTCTGCTCTGTTTACATTTCCGCTGCTCTTCCCCAGTGAGAGCGTGTTACGTAATGTCCAGTATCAAACTGCACTCTTATGCGATTGATGTGATTGCTTACAGCGCAATCAAAATACTAAGACGATCTAAACAGCTTGACCTATTTTCATTGATGTCAATTGCTGACCTTAACTTCTCCCGCACTTTATCTTACATCTTCACTTAAGCTAAAACAACTTCCTGAAGTGGGGTTCAGGGAAAACCTGCTTAAACCTGTTTGCCGTCTATCCCGATATCTACATATATTTATGTAATTCCGTGAAGTTTAATACTCGGGTATGCGAGGCAGACCGCAGTGATGGTGGACACTAAGATACCGTTCTGGGGACGAGGTAAAAGTATGTGTTTTATGTTGAGATCTGTTTACATCTTAAAGTGATACTAAAACTGGAACATAGGTTAAAGATCAGTGTTAGAGATTGTTCCCTTGCTAGACTTAGTTTGATTGATAACCTATGCTTTGTAAGTTTTTATGGAATCCTTGAATCTGACTCCCACGCACAAATGCCAATACATCTCTTACTGAAACTAAGTGGGATCTCCGTGAAACCAAAGTGGGATCATATGGGTTTTATTTTCATTGCTTTGTACCTGTATGAACTCCAATAATTGCAAGTCCATTGTGAAAACATGTCAAAGAAGACCTGCAGAAAGAAATTTGAAGAATTCCCAATGAGCAGGTTTCAAAATAAGAGCAGAACTCCTGTCGGAGAATGGAACCCCAGTTTTCAGCGTGACAAGTGGAGATACTGGCCACTATACTAACGAGGACCTGATTCCACCATCATTTTATGACCACTTTTTGAAGTTTGTTTTCAGTATACTCACCATTTTTTCATAAACTTTAAAGTGACTCTTCATCTTAGAATTTAGTACAACCAGTCAGGATGGCCGAGCGGTCCAAGGCGCTGCTCAGGTCGCAGTCTCTCCTGGAGGCGTGGGTTGAATCCCACTTCTGGCAGCATTAGTATTGCTTTAAACCTAGTGGGGAAGAAATGAAAAGATGCTTCTGTAAATCTCCAAGATGTGGAGAAATCAGCATGTTCGTAGCTAAGACCTGACTTGCGATATAGAGAAGATTCCACTGAATGCGTGGGTTTGCATTCTCCCTTTGACAGGAACATCATAAAATCAGGGTTTTCATGGTGAAGGGGCTACTTTGTAGCCAAGAAGTGTGAAGTCCACCGCCTCAAGGCAGTGTAATGTGCCCTCTCTAAATTGTCCTGCACAAAAGGTTATTTTCTCATATATTAGTGTATCGTGTCAG